>JAJHZJ010000577.1:332202-795300 GCA_023548195.1 Bettongia penicillata ogilbyi | reverse complement strand
TATGTCTTCAGAATTTCATTTTTGTAGCATCTTCCATCCCTTCTGGGCTGACTTCCTCTGAATGTTTTGTTCCTAGGTATGCTCCCCCTGAGATATGAGATTGCACAATTTAGTCAGGTTGGACTATGCCCAACACGAACTATCACAAACTCTAGAGTGAAATGAATACTTTCCCCCAAGGTTCCCATCATTTCTACCCCAACAGCCAGTTTCCCCTTGTTAGTGAGAATCAATACTAGAATAGAATTTCTTCATGTTCTTTCCTCTCCCTTTGAAGGATGAGACTATCTCTGGGGTAAGTTAAGAAATTATTAGCTATGATGCTCTCAGAAGAAAGAGAACTCCTGCAGATGTCTGGATAATTGAAGTCCCCAATCACTACTATGTTCTGTGTCAGACTTTTGACCCCACCCCCAAAATCAAAACAAAACTGCTCATCTATATCTGTCCAGGTAGTCTATAATGTACTTTAATGACAAAAGTCACTTACATATCTCTTTCCTTTGACTTTTAACCCAATATTCTCTGTCATGTTTCCTTGTTTTTTTCCTAGATTTCCTCACATGGATATACTTTATTAATTTACTGTTCTTCCTTCTCTCCTCCCCACCATTTTTTACCTATCTGTTTTCTTTGAATAAAATATACCCATCTACACTTAGAGAATCCTATAGAATCAAGTAAAAAATCACTGAAATAATAAACACATATAGCAAAGTTACAGGATATAAAATAAACTCACATAAATATTGGCATTTCTATAATTACTAATAAGACCCAACAGCAAGAAATAGAAAGAGAAATTACATTTAAAGTTACTGTAGATCTTTTAAAATATTTGGAAACGTACCTGCCAAAATGAACCCAGGAATTATATGAACACAATTACAAAACACTTTTCACAGAAATAAAGTCAGATCTAAATAATTGGAAAAGTATCAGTTTCTCATGGGTAGACCAAGCTAATATAATAAAAATTACAGTTCCCTCTAAATCAATTTATTTATTCAGTGCCATACCAATCAAAATACCAAAAAATTATTTCATAGAGATAGGAATAAAACAGTAAAAAAATTCACTTGGAAGAACAAAAGATCTAGAATATCAAGGGAATTAATGAAAAGAAATTCAAGGGAAAGTGGCCTAGCTGTACCAGATCTTAAAATGTATTATAAAGTAGGTACTGGTTAAGAAATATAGTGGTGGATCAGTGGAATAGGTTAGATATTTAAGACACAATTGTTAATGACCATAGTAATCTATTATTTGATAAATACAAAGACTACAGTTTTTATCCCAGGATAAGAACTCACTATTTAACAAAACCTGATGAGAAAACTGGAAAATAATATGGCAGAAACTAGGCATAGATCAGCATCTTGTATCCAATACCAAGATAAAGTCAAAATGGGTATATGATTTAGATATAAAGACTGATACTATAAGCAAACTAAGAGAGCAAGGAATAGTTTACCTGTCAGATCTATGGAGAAGGGAAGAATTTATGACCAAACAATATAGAGAACATTGTGAAATGCAAAATGGATGATTTTGATTACATTAAATTGAAAAGGTTTTGTAAGAACAAAGTCAATGCAACCAAGATTAGAAGAGAAGCAGAAAGCTGGGGAACAATTTTTATAGCTTGTGTCTCTGATAAAGGCCTCTTTACTAAAATATACTGAGAGCTGAGTCAAATTTATAAAAATACAAGTCATTCCCTAATTGATCAATGATCAAAGGATATGAACTAGCAGTTTTCAGATGAAGAAATTGAAACTATTTATAGTCATATGAAAATATACTCTAAATCACTGTTGATTAGAGAAATGCAAATCAAAATGACCCTGAGATACCATATCGCACCTATTAGATTGGCTTACATGACAAAACAGAAAAATGACAAATGTTAGAGAAGATGTTGGAAAATTCGAACACTAATTCAATATTTTTGGAGCTGATCCAATCACTCTGGAGAGCAACTTGGAACTATGCCCAAAGGGCTATAAAACTGTGCATGCCTTTCAACCCAGTAAAACCACTTCTAGTTTTGTATCCCAAAGAGATTATAAAAAAGGGAAAAGGATCCACATGGACAAAATTATTTTGCAGCTCTTTTTATGGTGGCAAAAAATTAGAAATTGAGGGGATGCCCATCAATTGAAGAATGACTGAACAAATTGTACTATATGAATGTAATGGAATACTATTATGTGATAAGAAATGATGAGCAGGGCAGACTTCAGGAAAACCTAGAAAGACTTATATAAACTGATGCTGAGTGAAGCAAGCAGAACCAGGAGAACATTCAGTAACAGCCGCATAATGACCTTGATAGACTTAGCTCTTCTCATCAATTCAAGGACCTAAGACAATTCCAAAAGACTCATGATGGAAAATGCTGTCCACATCCAGAGAGAGAATTTTGGAGTTTGAATGCCGTTGGAAGCATACTATTTGCTTTCCTTTCCTTTCTTTCTTTTTTTTTTGTGTTTCCTCCCATTCATTTTAATCCTCCATAATATCATGACTAATGTGAAAATTTGCTTAACATGAATGTATAAGTAGATCCTATATCACATCACATGCTATCTTGAAAAGAGAGGAGAAGAGGAAGTAGGAGAAATTTATAACTCAAAACCTTATGGAAGTGAATGTTGAAAACCAAAAATAAATAAATTCTATATAAAAAAAAAACAGTATACCCTTCTAGAGCCACAGACTAATCATAAATTTCACTGTATCAAGACTCAGTGATACATGCTTATATTTGCCCTATTATATAAGGACAAAGGTTCTTACTATGTGTGCATGTATGTGTATGTGTGTGTGTGTGTGTGTGTATGTTTGTGTGTGTTTGAAATGAACTCCTTTGTCTGTCCGGTGAAACCTATGAACCTCTTATCAGAATAATAACATTTTTAGATGTGTAAAATAAAATAAATAACATTCCAAAGGAAACCAATGACACTGATATCAACATATTAAAAGAAACATACTTTCATGGGCCCAAATTTAAGGACTCCTGCATCAGGACTTACAATTCTTATTTATTGTATAAAGTGTTGATATATGTATGGATATATTTGAGGCCATGGATTTTGCTACTAACTACTTTCCTAGGTTTTGTTTCATATGAATTTTTAGGTATCCCACTTACTGATCCACTTCCTTCTTTGTGGACATTTTCTATAGTCTCCAATGAGGGAAATTTATATAAGCAATCTTATAATGTTTAGTCCTGGGTGGTACAGTGGATAGAGTGGTGGACTTGGAGTCATCAAGAGCTGAGATCAAATCCAGGTTCAGAGGCTGTTTATTTCATTTTCCACACCTGGAGATCATAACACCACCTACATTGCAGGGTTGTTGTGAGGATGAAAGGAAAAAATGTCATAAAACAATTAGCATTTGTCTGGCACATGGTAGGCACTTAACAAAAGCTTGTTCCCTTCTCTCACCTTCACCTTTTCATTCTTTGAAATTTAAATATGTTGTTTTGAAGAAGATCCTTTCCCTAGCATAGATGAAGCTAAATGTACTATAAGGGGCCTTCTGATCCTGTGGTACTAGAGGATTTTATATGGGTGTTAATTCTCTCCCAATACTGTAACAGAGCTTACACAGAAAAAAAAAAAGAGTAATTTCTTTTTTTCTTAACAACAATAACAAATGTGGCACCAGTTGTTTCAGGCATTGTCATGATCCCAATTAAGAATCCATATAATCTGTTAAGATAATTAGAATGACCAGCTTGGCTATTCCATTTTATGTGTATACAAGTGGCTTTATTAGACATACGAGGGATAGAGGCTGTAAGAAAATAAAGCCAACACCTACTGAGAGATTTGGCTCAGCACACTGTCCCCTGGTGTCAGATTGTTTCCCAATGATTCAACATTAAAAAAAAAAAGTTTGAATTGCTATTTCAAGCCTTTAATCTGTGTTTAATGGGGATTATACAAATTGATGTGAAAATCCCTACTCAGAAGAGACAAGTTAATGCTGCACAAATGAGGAAGATATCCCTGGCCCTGGAGGGTTTTCAGACAGATTTTGATTAGCTTTCAAAACTAAATTTTTCAAAAATAAACTTAAAGCTTTTTCAGGACTCTGGATATCAAGCTTTTCCATTTTATCAAAAAAACTGAAACTCATAGAGTTTCAACTGACTTACTGAAGGACAAACAATCAGGTAGTGACTAAACAGGTCTTCTAACTTCCAGTACCAAGAAGTTTCACTTTATCACACTTAGAGCCTGACTTATAGACAACGTTTTTATTGTCAATTCTGGGTTTAGGCATGTTACTTAAAATTTCTGGGCTACAGGAAATTTTACAGAACCATATATAAGTTACAAAACAGTTGTATCTCTATATTCATTGACAGATGAAGCTTCATTACCTACAATTCAGTAACCCAATGAAATCACATTTTTTGATTTGATTTGAAATAAAAAAAATGAAGTCCAAAATTCTCTCTGTCTTTCTGTCTCTGTCTCTCCTCCTCTACCTCTCCATACGTATATATGTATACATTGTATAAATTTAGGTGGGCAGGAAAGAGAGAGAGACAGAGACACAGAATGTAATGGTAACTTAAATGGGAAGACCTTTCCCATTTATTAATAGACCCATGTAACCTGCCTGGGTCACATGTAAGCTTGAATCTGTGGAGCGAGGAGTTTGCTGAAGGGGTGGAGCAGGAAGGGTTAGAACAGGAAGAGGCAGAGCTAGAGCAAAGCTAAGGGGAAATTGGTCACAGCAGTGAGAACTGAAAGACGAAGGCAAGCCTGCAGCTGACTGTGAGTGAGAGAAGGGCATTTTGTTTAAGGGATCCTGTTTGTGATTTGTTTAAGGAAGCTGGTCTGTGGGAAGCCGAGCAGGGGGAAGGCTTGGGGCTAGTATTGTTCTCTGCATTGTTATTGTGTATAGATTATGATGTATTTGAATTTCTGGGGTTGGAAATAAATATCTTGGTTCTGTCTTCTGTATGTAGAGTGTATGGTATTTCACAATTCAGAATTGTGCCTGTATATTCATGATTGCTATAGGTACTGTAAATATCACATTGGCACTACACAAAGTTGTTTACCTCATTCTGGCTACATTTTCACCTTGTAAAATGGAACCCCTTTCTTAGTTGAGTGTATTTTGTATTTTGTAGTGGATGTAAAATTTGGAGTGGGCTTATGAAAGAAATGAGGCTTTAAGGAGCTCATTTGCATTTGAATAGGTCAGGAAAGTAACTGACCTATTACCAGACACAACAGATTTTTCCCTAGTCCATTTTTTTTTAGCCTACTTTTTGCATTGAGCAAGGAGATTTAGAGATGAAAAACACTGGAGTACCTTGAATCCCAGGCTTCTTTGGTGACTATTGAGTAATTTGTCACTGTCTCATTATGACCTAGCATACAAATGTGAAGATTTAGGAACTATACTGGATAATCACTATATAGTAAGGGGAGATTTCTCATTGAGGAGTCCCAGCCCTTTACCAAGAAGAGTTGTTGAAAGGAGAAAACTTAAAAGCCCTTGGCTTCCCCAGTTCTTCTATATTCTGTCTGTGAGGTGGCTGGCCTCAGAATCAAGGTTCTAGTGGAATTCAAGTTCAGTTCAAGGTCAAGCATTTCTTTTCTTAGCAAAAAAGCATGGGGTTAGAAGAGGAGATGTGAGTTGTATGAAAGTGAGACTGGTAGTGTAGGTAGAAGCAGCCAACTTAAGGAGTAAACAGATGATTTGAGAATGAAACTATTGTTCTAATCAGATATGAGGAGTGAGAAGACTCACTGCCGAAACACCCCACCCCCTCAAACCTCCCACTACATACCCCAAGATGGTAGTTTTCCTTTCCCCTTAGGCTTAGTCAAGGAAGTCCAGAGGCCTTTCTTTCCAGCATGTTTACAGAACAGGGAAAGTCAATTTGTTTTTCTTCAATTAAACATTGTCCTTATAAATAAATATAAATAAATAAATGAATGGATAGACAAATAAACGACTAAATAAATAGATAAGCAGTGTTAATCAAAGTTCCTTGTTTATTAGGATGTTCTTTTTTGTAAATGCAATTTAAGAGAAGCACAGGGAGAAGGAAGATTTAGTACTAAAGTGTCTTGACAGCGCTGTCTCTGGCTGAGGTTTTCAAGCTCAGAGAGAAAGAATTAGAGACACCTTGATTGCTTCTCAGAGAAGACAAGGAACTCTATACCGGGTAACCCATCTAAGGAATGCATCAGCAGTGGGAGGATGAGAGGTTGGGGGGAGAGGTTAATAAGTAGAAATCATTGACTAGTTCTACTTATAATCCCACCCTCCTCCACCCCTGGAACATAATGTAAATTCACAAAAGACCTATGATTTCACCTGTTTAGGGAGTTCCCAAGACTCTCACTGAGGAGTCTCTTGCCTCTTATTACTGTACTTTTCCTATAGATAACAATGTTATTTAAGGATTTAGAAACTGATTTGAGCTGACATGCTGTGACTTTGAACTGACTTCCCCTAACACCCAAATCCAGTAGAAATGGTGCAATTAATATAATGTTTTAAATAAAATTTAAATACAAGTATTCCAAAAGCTTTTAGTGAAATTTTCATTACTTAAGTTATTCTTAAACTATTAAAGTTAAGAACCTCACAAAGACTTTTAGAACAACTTGTAGTGTTTTTTAAGTTTGTCAAACAATTTATGTTGTAAATAAAAAAAATTATTTTATTTTATCCTCACAGGGCTTAGAGAAAGGTACAGTGACTTGCCTAGAGTCACTCAGCTAGTAGTCAGAGGTAGACTTCAAGCCCAAGTTTGCCTGCCTGTGGCTTCAGCATTATGCCCATTATGCTATGTTGGGTCTCCATAGACTTACCATTATATATACATCACTTCATATAGGTATAGTGTGCGTAAAACTGAGAATGATAAAGTAAGGTTGTTATTGCTTACTGTGTCACCAAAATTAACTGGAACAAGTATATGGAAAAAACAATACCTTGCCATGCATGAAAAACAAAGAAGAAATAGAGTCATTTAAAACCCTTTCCCTGTCCCATCCCTCCAGACAGAAGATGTGTTGAGTACACCAAGAAAGGAGAAGAACTCCAAAGGGAACATTCAATAAAAATCGGAAAGACCAAAGGAAAGATAATTACTCACATATATTTGTCTGATACAAGAAGTAGAATTTCATCATTCATTTTGGATGTGTTTGGTGTTCAGGAAGTGTGATCCCCCTCCCACTCACCTTTCCATGTGTAGAAGTCAACATGAACACAGTGCTCTGGTGGCATGGATTGTCCACCATCTTTGGAATATGTAGAAGATGGCAAATGCTAGCAAAATGCTGCCAGTTTCAAGAGAGGAAATATGCTAGATTTAATGAATTAATCACCTAACAAATATTTTTGGAAATTCTCCTTTATAGTTATCTGGAATCTAGGTTTCATCTCTATTTTTATGCATAGATGCTCTCCTTGCATTTCTTACACAAATGTGGCCCAACTTCCCAAGGAAAGAAGTGTTTTTGTAGTGTTCTGCAACACTGAAGGATATGACCCAACAAAAGCTGCCATGATTTTCTCCAGATGTCTATTGGCATTTCTGCCAACAGTTTTAATTATGCCAATTAATAAAGTCTCCAATTTTTTTTCTTGGACAGGAGGGGGAAAGTGACAAAATATAGCCATGTAGAAGAAATAAGGCACTTGAAATAAAAGGAAAAAAAAAGAAATAGAACTTCTGATTTTAGAAAACAGAAAACCTCAGGATTATTAGAATATATTAAGCAATGACAATAAGTCTTTCAATGTTAAAACGCCTCTACAAAAGAACATCTTCAGCAATGCTAAATGGCATGGAGATGATCTTAACTTCTCAAATGCTGTGGATATTAACTGAGCACAAGGTCTGGCAGATTTTGCCATACTGGAGAACTTTGAGTATAGTCCTGGCAATAGACAAGGCTACTTTCTAAATGCTAGCCTGGCCAAATCTAGAAAAGAAAGGTCCGTCATCAGTAAGTTGAAAACCTGGAGATAAAACTTTGAAAAATAATTATTTTATCATTTTTTTCCAATTTATAAAAATTCACTTTCCCTTTAAGGCAGCTAGATGATGAAGTGGAGAGAGTGCTGGGCCTAGATTCAGAAAAATGAGTTCAAATTTGGCTTAGCTGTGTGACACTTAAAATGTCACTTTTGTTTGCATCAGTTTCCTCAACCATAAAATGAGGAATTATAATAGCACCTACCTCACAGGGTTTTTATAACACTCAAGTGAAATATCTCTCTAAAGTGCTTAGCACATTGCCTGACACAAAGTAGGTGCTTAATAAAAGTGTTTTCCTTTTTCATCCTTTTTTTTGCATTCTTTCCTTCTCTCACAATTGAACAATTGCACTAATAAATAGACAGATAGATAATGAACTAATTAAATAAAACAGACCCCAATAACTAATATGCATAGTCAAGAAAAGCAAATCCTCCGTTTTTTTTTTTAATAAAAATTTATTTATTTAACTTTTTACATTCATTTTCACGAAATTTTGGGTTCCAAATTTTCTCCCCTTTATGCCCTCCCCCCACCTCAATACACTGAGCATTCTAATTTTCCCTATCACCAATCTGCCCTCTCTTCTATCATCCCTCCCTTCTCTTGTCCCCATCTTCTCTTTTGTCCTGTAGGGCCAGATGACTTTCTATTCCCCATTAACTGTATGTCTTATTTCCTAGTAGCAACAACAATACTAAACAGTTGTTCCTAAAACTTTGAGTTCCAAATTCTCCCCATCCCTCCCTCCCCACCCATTCCCTTTGGGAAGGGAGGCAATTCAATATAGGCCCTATCTGTGTAGTTTTGCAAATGACTTCGATAATAGTCCTGTTGCGTAAGACTGACTGTATTTCCCTCCATCCTATCCTGCCCCCCATTATTTCTATTCTCTCTTTTGATCCCGTCCCTCCCCTAGTGTTTGACTTCAAATTGCTCCCTCCGCCCATTGCCCTCCCTTCCATCATCCCCCACCTTGCTTATCTCCTTCTCCCCCACTTTCCTGTATTGTAAGATAGGTTTTGATACCAAAATGAGTGTGCATTTTATTCCTTCCTTTAATTGAATGTGATGAGGGTAAACTTCTTGTTTTTTTCTCAGCTCTCCTCTTTTCCCCTCCACTAAAAAGTCTCCTGCTTGCCTCTTGAATGAGATATAATTTATCCCATTCCATTTCACCCTCTTTCCTCCCCCTACATTTCTCTCTCACCATTTACGTTAATTTCTTTTAAGATATGATCCCATCCTATTCAATTCACTCTGTGCTCTCTGTCTTGGTATGTGCGTGCATGTGTGTATGTGTGTGTGCATGCACATGTGTATATGTGTGTGTGTATGTGTGTGTGTGTGATCCCACCAACTACCCAGATACTGAAAAGTTTTAAGAGTTACAAATATTGTCTTTCCATGTAGGAATGTAAACAGTTCACTTTTGGTAAGTCCTTTATGACTTCTCTTTGCTATTTACTTTTTCATGCTTCTTTTCATTCTTGTGCTTGAAAGTCAAATTTTCTTTTCAGGTCTGGTCTTTTCATCAAAAATGCTTGAAAGTCCTCTATGTCATTGAAAGACCATTTTTCCCCTGAAGTATTGTACTCAGTTTTGCTGCGTAGGTGATTCTTGGTCTGAGTCCTAGTTCCTTTGACTTCTGGAATATCCTATTCCATGCCCTTCGATCCCTTAATGTAGAAGCTGCTAGATCTTGCGTTATCCTGATTTTATTTCCACAGTACTGGAAACTGTTTCTTTCTAGCTGCTTGCAAGATTTTCTCCTTGAGCTGGGAGTTCTGGAATTTGGCCACAATGTTCCTAGGAGTTTCTCTTTTTGGATCTCTTTCAGGTGGTGATCGATGGATTCTTTCAATACTTATTTTGCCCTCTGGTTCTAGAATGCCAGGGCAGTTTTTCCTTGATAATTTCATGGAAGATGATGTCTAGCTCTTTTTTTGATCATGAGTTTCAGGTAGTCCCATAATTTTTAAATTGTCTCTCCTGGATCTATTTTCCAGGTCAGTTGTTTTTCCCATGAGGTATTTCACATTCTCTTCCATTTTTTCATTCTTTTGGTTTTGTTTGGTGATTTCTTGGTTTCTCGTAAAGTCATTAGACTCCATCTGTTCCATTCTAATTTTGAGAGAATTATTAAATTCAGTGAGCTTTTGAACCTCTTTTTCCATTTGGCTAATTCTGCTTTTGAAAGCATTTTTCTCCTCATTGGCTTTTTGAACCTCTTTTGCCAATTGAGTGAGCCTATTTTTCAAGGTGTTATTTTCTTCAGCATTGTTTTGGGTCTCCTTTAGCAAGGTATTGACCCATTTTTCATGCTTTTCTTGCATCTCTCTCATTTTTCTTCCCAGTTTTTCCTCCACCTGTCTAACTTGATTTTCAAGATCCTCTTTGAGCTCTTCCATGGCCTGTTCCCATTGGATATCTATTTCCGAAGTTTGGGATACAGAAGCCTGGACTTCTATGTCTTTCCCTGATGGTAAGCATTGTTCTTCCTCATCAGAAAGGAAAGGTGGAAACATCTGTTCACCAAGAAAGTAACCTTCTATGGTCTTATTTTTTCTGGGCATTTTCCTAGCCAGTTACTTGACTTCTGAGATTTCTCTCCACCCCTGCCTCACCAGTGCTTGGGGTCTGATATTCAAATGCTGCTCCCCAGCCTCAGGGCTTTCAGTGAGGGGAAGGGCTGCTATTCAGTGAGAGATTAAGTACTGCTGCTCAAGTGGGAGCAGGGCCACCTCCCAGGCTCAGCTCCCTCAGGGGGTTTATGCAGAGATCTTCAGTAATGGATCTGAGGTCCTGTCTGCTTTGGGAGCCCCTGTCCATGGTCCCCCCCCCAACGGCCTCCTCCTGAGGGTGCCCGAGCCACGGAGACACCCTGCTCCCCTTTCAGCCAGCCAGAAGGCTCTCTCACTGACCTGTGCACCTGTGGGTGGAGGGACCTTCACAGCCCCTGGGGATTCCGTCCCTGGAGCCTGCTCATATCTGCTCCTCTCAGTGCCATGTGGTCAGGGCAGGGGCTCCACTCCGGGTCCAGTGCCTGACAGACCTTTGGGGTCGGTTTTTTCAGGGCTCTCTGGAACAGAAATCTCCTCCACTCCATTGCTGCGTGGCTTCCACTGCTCCAGAACCCACTGGAAGTTCTTTTTATAGGTAATTTATGGGCTGTGGGTTCAGAGCTAGCATATGTGAGTCTTTGTCCTCTGCCATCTTGGCTCCTCCCCCCAATAACTTTATTTTTTAAAATTAATTGATGTATTTTTAGTTTTCAACATTCATTGCCACAAGATTTTGAGCTCCAAATTTTCTCCCCATCTCTCCTCTCTGCCCACCTCAAGACAGTGTGCATTCTGATTACTCCTTCCCCCAATCTTCCCTCCCTTCTACCCCCACCCCTCTCTTAACTTATCCCCTTCTCCTTTACTTTCCTGTACGGCAAGATATATTTCAATACCCCATTACCTGCATATCTTATCTCTCAGTTGCATGTTAAAACAATTTTTAACATTCATTTTTAAAACTTTGAGTTCTGACTTCTGTTCCTTCCTCCCTCCCCATTCATCCCCATTGAGAAGGCAAGCAATTCTATATATGTTATACATGTGTAGTTATGCAAAAGACTTCTATAAAAGTCATGTTGTGAAAAACTAACAATATTTTCCTCCATCTTATCTTGCCCCCATTTTTCTCTCTTTTGACCCTATCCCTCCCCCAAAATGTTTACTTCTAATTGCTTCCTCCTCCCATTTGCCCTCCATTCTATCATTCCCCCCACACCCTGCTTATCCCTTTCTCCCTACTTTCCTGAAGTGTAAGATAGATTTTCATAGCAAATTGAGTATTACATGTTATTCCCTCCTTAAGCCAAATGTGACGAGAGTAAGATTCAGTTTTTTCCTCTTCCCCTACCATGATTACTTTTAATGATGAAAATTACATTATCTCTTTAAGGCTCAGAGACTTTCTTTCATCTGTAGATAATGCTAAATCAAAAGATTTAATTTCTATGAGCTGCACTTCACACATCTGAGTACAATCTTCTCTGTTCAAGAGGCTTCATAAGTTATATTTACATTCAAAATGCTAGGTACTATAATGAAATTTCTTGAAGCAATGTTGAACTGTGGCCCATATTTGGCTAAGTCCTAGGTTAATATCTTGGATTGATCACAGAAATAAGAACTATTTAAGGCAGCTAGGTTAAGAGTATAGATTTCTGAACCTAAGGTCAAGAAAATGAGTTCAATCTAGTTTCAGATACTTACTAGCTATGTGATCCTGGGCAAGCCACTTAACCTCTGTCTGTCTCAGTTTCCTCATCTGTGAACTGTAAATAATAACAGCACCTACCTCCCAGAATTGCTTTGAGAACAAAATAACATAATGTTTGTAAAATGCTTTGCAAATCTGGCACTAGAATATATATAAAATCTAACTATTATTCTGTTGCAATAAAATTGGCTACATACAAAACTGCTGTGGACTTAGAAGTAACTTCTCAGACAAGAGATCAGAATTTTCCCTGTCAAAATGTGTAATCTTCATGTCAGATATACCTTTAGCTTGAAGGAATTAAGCTCCTTCTGGAGATTTAATACTTCTCTTAAATCAAGTCCCCACCCAGAAAGTAATAAAATAAATAAACAAGCAAACCAAACCTCTCCATTGGACAAGCAGGTCAATTCCAATCTTTGGAATATTGGATCATCCTCCCTTGTGATGTTAAAGATGAACTTGAGTAAAAAAGGCCACGATGAAGATAATTACATGAATAGCATGATATAATTCAGAGACGTCAACCATTTGTGACCCATGGAATGCTCCGGAATCAGTTTAAAATATAATTGTGAAATTTTTAACAAAATTAATGAAAATGCAATAAAACATAGATAACGTATTTTAAAACTAAGTCAAAATGCCATCTGCAGAAATGCTTATGTCCCCTTTGTATTTGAATTGATCACCTCTAGTGTAATTGATCAAACATTGGAATTGGAATAAGAACTGACTTGAATTTGACTCTTCTCTAACACTTAAAAGCTGCATTAAAACATATAAGCCACTGAACCGAAGTCCCACATAATCTGACTCCTTTGTGTCTTTTGAGTCTTTTATACCTTATTCTCCTCCATGTAACTTGTGATAGATGATACTGCCTTTTTTTGCTGTTTCTCTCCCTACCATAGGTTCCCAAAATGCGAGATACCACCTCCTGTGAGGCCCTGAAATGATCCAGGGGCATGGTAGTAATTTAACAGAAATTTAAAAACAAAACAAAACAAAACCCCAAACCCAAAAAGGGCTAAGGTAAGTAGATTTCCAGGGAGCACTGAGTAATATTTTTTAACAGAAGTGATAGACCAAATAAGTTTGACAACCTCTCTGGGGCTAGACCCTTCAATGCCAGACTTCAAGCATTTGAAATGACTTTTTTTCATGTCTGGAACATTTTCTCTCCTCATCTCTGACTGACTTTTCTGGCTTCATTCATGTTTCAGCCATAGTCTCACCCTCTGCAAAAAAACCTTTCCTAGTCCTCCTTAATCTTAGTCCTTTCCCTGTGTAGATGTAAGATTGTCCTCAGCTTAACCTGTATCTATGTTATTTGTCCATAGGTGTTTACATTTTGTCTCTTGTAGTAGACTGTGAACTCTTGGAGACAAACAACTGTTTTTCTTCTTTCTTCCCTCCCTTCCTCCCTCCCTCCCTCCCTCCCTCCCTCCCTTCCTTCCTTCCTTCCTTCCTTCCTTCCTTCCTTCCTTCCTTCCTTCCTTCCTTCCTTCCTTCCTTCCTTCCTTCCTTCCTTCCTTCCTTCCTTCTTCTTCTTCTTCTTTCCTTTCTCTCTCTTTCATCTTCCTTCCTTTCTTTTGTTTTTTGTGTCCCAGTGTTTAACGAATGTCTGGCACATGCTAGCTGATGGACTGAACTTTAGTTTCCTCATTTGGAACTTAATATGTCCCTTGACTACGTCGACTAAAGTAGGAAATTCCCATTAAAGGAAAGAAAAATCAATAAAATGCTATTTTAAGGAGGCAAATCATAGTGAATCCAGTCCAGAAGGTCCACCATGAGCATGTTCTAGTGTCATTTATTGTCCCAAAATGAAGCTTCTTCTCACAGTGTGATTCTTTACAATTCTGCCCAGAAAGTCTGGGTTCTGCCTCCAAAGATGTCTGTTTTGTAGCTTGTCACACTTGGGCAATTGTGTGTATATCTATCTATCTATCTATCTATCTATCTATCTATCTATCTATCTATCTATCTATCTTTCATCTATCTATCTGTCTATCTATCTATCTATCTATCCCTCCATCTATCTATCTATCTATCTATCTATCTATCTATCTATCTATCTATCTATCATCTATCTATCTGTCTCTCTATCCATCCGTCCATCCATCCATCCATCCATCCATCCATCCATCCATCCATCCATCTATCTATCTATCTATCTATCTATCTATCTATCTATCTATCTATCTATCTATCTATCCATATAGAGATAGATGGATATCTATATATGGCAATATTTATATCTATATATTTTATATTAATTCCAAATATATCCCCCTTCTTCCTATTTTCCATTTTATTTCCCTTTCCCTGACCTGGCTAATATCTTCACTTTCCTTTCTTTGCTGCCCTCAGCTAAGGCTCACTAATTCTTGCTGTTGTTTTTCTCTTGACTTTTTATTCCCCATCAACAGCCCTCTCCTCTCAATGAAGCAACTCTTCCTTCCGTGTTCACTGACTATTCTTGCTCTGCATTATTAGGGCTACCTACTGCAGTTTGAGTACCACTGGTGCTAATGGGATAATAGAAGAGGCCAAGGGTTACCCTTCTTTTCTGGGTGCAAAGACAGAAAGAACTATATAAGGAGTAATACTTCAATCAAGGATCTGTGATTGTGTGGGCACTCCTACAGGCTCAGTTGACATGCTTTAATCAATTGCCTTTGAGAGAAGCTGTGACTGAAAAAAATGTATTACAATGAAGACAAGCCTCTCCAAACTTAGCTAGATTGGTATTCAGATGACAGACATAGAGATTATTTGTTAAACTTTTCCAACTTGGTAGGACCTTCCAGAATGACAAATCCTTCCAGAATCCAGATTAGCCCACATGCCACAATGAAGCAACTGAGGAGAGGTCTTTAGAAGAGCATAAGACAATATAAAATCAATTTTGACAATAGCAGTCACAAGAGAAAGGTGTCAAAAACAACACTAAGTCAATATAGTAAAAAATATCAATATTTTCTAAATTTGTAGATTCAGTGCTGTAACAATAGAAATACAATGGGCTACTCTGAACCTGAGTTTTCTCATTTGTAAAATGATGAGAAGTAAGGTCCCTTTCATCTATTATCTTATGAAAATAGCTAATATTTATATAGTGATTTGAAATGGGTAGGCTGATTTACATACTTTATCTCAGTTGATTCTCTACATTGCTCATATGTGAGGTGAGTAGTGGGGATATTGCTGTTCTTAGGAAATTGAAGCTGAGAGGTGTTGGGTAACTTGTTTATAAATAGAAAACCTTTTTACTTAAGTCTTACAGAGTTCCAGGTTCGTCACTCTATCCTTGTCATTCCTATGATCCAGCTTCATAGAAGTAAATTTTTTTTTAAGTTTCTATGGAAGTTAAGTGGTATAATTGATAGAACATTGGTCCCAGAGTCAGGAAGATTTGACTTCAAATTTGGCCTCTGAAACTTACTACCTGTATGACCTTGGGCAAGTCATGTAACACCTGTTTGCTTCAGTTTCCTCAATGCTAAAATAAGAATAATAATGGCACCTACCTCCCAGAGTTGTTGTGAAGATAAAATGAGATGTAAAATGCTTAGCACAGTGCCTAACACCTACTAGGCTGTATAAAAACAAATTGCCAAGAATAACAAGGAGAATTATTGGGGGGAAAAAAAAGGAAAAATGAGGGAGAGGAATTTGTATTGCCAGATTTAAAATGATAATATAGAGCAATAATTATCAGAATTATCTGATACCAGATAATAATATAAATTATGTATAAGCAGAGAAAGTCCAGAGCTAGCATCAAAAACCATAACTATGTGTTTAATAAACTCAATATTCTAAATCAACTGGAGAAGTTTGATTAAAATTCTGTAAATTGAGTCAAAGTGTGACAAAAATGAAATTAGTTCCACATCTTATATATGACAAAAATTCCAATTTATTAAAAATATCAAGAAAAGTTGAAGAAAATGATATATTTATCTCCATTGCAGAAAAGATAAAAATTCTTATCTGTGGGAAAAATCAGTGAAGCTAAACTAGTGAGTCAAACAAATGCTGGGTGCCCAATCTCAAATGTATCCTAGAAAAACTACCCTATGCTTGAGGCATTCTGTGGATCATCACCCTCTAAAAATTAGCTAACAAGTCCCAGTTATTCTGTAACTTTAACAAGTGGTAGGAATATTGATTTAAACAGAATCCATGGTATCAGAATAGCAAATAAAGTGACAAGAGAAGATTCCTGTCTTTTAAATATGGAATGCACTCTCTCATACGTTCCTACCTCCTCACCCTTCAGAAGACAAGACTACATATTCAGAGATCATGTGCTATTAGGTGGCAAACAAGCAAGATACATACACAGAAAACAGGAATAGTCAGTACTTTTAAGTGTGACTGATATGTTGTGACTAGTAAACCTCTCCCTGATAAAAGTAACCTGACAGTGAAGGAAGCAGTTAAAAAAAAAAAAAGCAGGGAAAGTGCCCCCAGGCTAAGATTATGTTTGCTCTTTCATTATATGGTGCTGAATCTAAATTAATTTTCTCAGACAACCATCTGATTTGGGGTTATAAATTCCTTGTAATTTTGTTGTCTCTCCTTTTATGGTGATCTTGCTTCCCTCAAAGCCATTTTCAGAGAGTTCTCCCAAGGAAATTCCACTGGAGTTTTGTACTACAAAACCCATTTTTCTCTTGAGTTCACCAAGCTGGAGCAGACCTAATCAATTAGAACAAATCATTGTCCTCTTCCTTCCTCCCCAAATTTATGTCAGC
The DNA here is from genome assembly GCA_023548195.1 of Bettongia penicillata ogilbyi. Lineage (NCBI taxonomy): Eukaryota > Metazoa > Chordata > Mammalia > Diprotodontia > Potoroidae > Bettongia > Bettongia penicillata. The sequence continues at coordinate 778,209 of JAJHZJ010000577.1, read as the reverse complement.
ATTATGCCTATCTTTCTGTGGCAGCCAATACAATGAATCAACAAAAAAGGATTCACAAAATAACCAGAAAAAACACCCCAACTGTCATTCTAATAGCATGGCTAATAGAAAACCTTTTTGCCTACAACTAGGTTTTAGCAAAGCATTCACAAAGTCTTTCATGCTATTATTGTGTAAGAGATAGAGATATGGGCTAGATAGTAGTACAATTAAGTGCATTCAGATTGATGGGGACATGAGATGCAAAGAATAGTTATTACCGGTTCAATGTCAACTAGGAAGGAAGTTTCCAGTGTAGTGCTCCACGAATCTCTGCTGGACTCTGTATTGTGTAGTATTTTTATCAATAACTGGAATTATTGCATTGGCGACATATTTATCAAAATTTTAGATGACGCAAAACTAGAGAAATAGCTAATGCATTGTGTGACAAAAAAATCAATCCAAAATCCAATCTAATAAGCACTTCCATGTACTTTGTATGGGAGATACAAAGACAAAAAGAAAAAAATAGTCTCTGCACTCATTTACATCTTAATCCTAAAAGAACTTGAAAGAGATCACTTAGTCCAACTTGCTATTTTATAGATGAGCTTAGAGACATTAGGTGACTTGCCAAAGTCATATAGCCAGCAAATGCCTGAGGCAGTATTCAAAGCCAAGTCTTCAGTGTGACTCCAAATCAATCCCAACCCACTATCTACTATATCAGACTTACAGAGTAGTTTTAATGATTAAATACCAATAAGGAAGGAGGTCTTCAGTGGAGTACCCTAGGGGTAAGTCCTTTTCCCCTGTGCTATTTAACATTTTCCATTAATGACTTGGATAAAAGCAGTGATGATATACTCATCAAATTCAGCCTATAGGTTTGGGATAAGCCCTGAACCAAGCTAGCCTTGTGCCCTCTGAAGTACCCGTTGGACACTACTACCCCTGTGGCTCTGCACCACCCACCACAACCTTTGCGACTTTTCCTGTTTCTACTGCTATTCTGTGTTTTAATCAATTACTAACCTTATAGGAGCAAACCACTCCCAGTTCCACCTTCCATTCAACCCTAAACCACTCCATTAGGGCAGCTAGGTGGTGCAGTGGATAAAGCACCAGTGTGGGAGTCAGGAGGACCTGAGTTCAAATCTCACCTCAGACACTTGACACTCACTAGCTGTGTGACCTTGGGCAAGTCACTTAACCCCAATTGCCTCATCCTGGGTCATCTCCAGTCATCCTGATGAATATCTGGTCACTGGATTCAGATGGCTCTGGAGGAGAAGTGAGGCTGGGGACCTTCACAGCCCTCCCTCACTCAAAACAAAGTCAAGTGCAAGTCATGACATTATTTATCTGATGGCATGGTCTTCTTCAGCAATGAAGGATGAACACACAAACCACTCCATTCCAATCCTGCCCACCTTGTTTACTGTGACTTCTAGAATTTTCAATCTATAGTAAACTAACTGTCCTTCATAATGGATTAATTTGTCCCGCAGCCCTTTTCTCTATTAGTCCTCAATTAGACCTGACTTCTATGGATGACACTGCCTTCTTGGTCAACCTCAATGGAATTCATGTCATCATCTCCCTGCTGTCATGATCCTCTTTGAGAATAAGGAGAAACCACAATCTGTGAATAGTTTGAGCTGCCAGAATGGGAACTTAGCTGACTAGTTCCAGTTGGGCAACTCAACTTGTCTTTTCCTCTCCTCTCCTCTCCTCTCCTCTCCTCTCCTCTCCTCTCCTCTCCTCTCCTCTCCTCTCCTCTCCTCCTTTCCTCTCCTCCAGTCTGCCCCTGTCCTCTCCTCCAGTCTGCCCTATCTTTTCCTGTCCTGTCCTCTCCTCTCCTCTTTTTTCCTCTCCCAAAATGGGATATCATATCCATAACTGAGGGTGTTTTGCCCAAAAGAAGGTAAATTTTGATTTCTGAAACCTACCTAGTTATCTTGGGGTTCCATGACTAGATTGCTTTCTCAAAGACCATGCCTTAAACCCAATTTACTCTGGACCTCATTGATTGGACAACAATAGGTCCCTGCCCAAGTACCACTTAATGGTTATTTTTTGGACCCTCCTGGCTCTGAGTGAATGTCTGTAGTGATTGTTTCTCTTTTGACCGGCAAGCCTGAGGGTGTCCCCTTCCCAGTTTAATTTTTTTAAGGGGCCATCATTCAACTCACTTCTTCAACAGGTCTGTTCACTGAATGAGAGCTGCCTCACTTAAAGTAAGAACTCAGACAAACCTTAGCTTAAAAAGAGCAAGGTTTCCCCACTGTATCCTGGGCCATCTATAGTAGTTCTAACGTATCTGGCCACTGGACCCAGATGGCTCTGGAGGAGAAAGTGAGGTTGGTGACTTTGCACAATCCTCCTTCACTAAAATCCAATCCAGTGCAAGCCATGTCATCATCCCTGATATCATGTTCCTCTTCAAGAACAAAGGCCAAACCAAAAAGAGCTCTAGCTGTACTTTCTCTAACAACTCTGCCCCAAAAAACCATGTTGATTGGACCTGGAGGGAGTCAGAATACTCCTTTCTCCCCACTGTCACTTCTAGAATCTTCCTTTACCTCCATCATTTGGTAATCTTTTTATCTTTAATGTCTATGCAGTCAAACATTTCCACCTAACCAAATTATGGTGGCTTTATATAAAGATTCTCACATCCTTCTCCTCCCTTTCTCAAGGAGTTCAGCATCTCACTCACCATATTTCATCCTCCTCCATTTCTGTCTTTATACTGGGGGACTTCAATATTTCAAATAACAGTTCCCTCAAATGCCTTAAATTCCTAATTCATCATGACCTACCACATCCCCTTCTGCCACACATCAGGATGATCACAAACTAAGTCTCACCATTACCCACAAGTGTTCCCACTTCCCTAATTAGGAACTTGGACATTCCTCTGACCACAACCTCCTTTAAATCCATTTCTCCCTATACCTTATACCTCCTCAAATAAAGACTTCCAGTCTCTGCAATTCTCAGACAGTTTCCCCTGCTCTGATCTAACTATACTTTTCTAATTTCACTCCAATACTTAGTCATTTTAACTCTACACTTTCCTCTTCTCTCAAATCCATTGCCTACCTGGATTGCCACACAATGGCATAAAATTGCCATATAATGCTTGCTATACCTCAGCCCTGGATTTCCTTTCCCATCTGCCCCCTGTGTTTCTACTTATGGTTTGCTGAATGTAAGTGGAGGAAGCACATTACAAAGTCACATTATTCACCCTCCAATGGGTCTTTTATTATAAAGTAAGACAAGCTTTTTATTCCTTAATCAATTCCCTATCGTACTCGTCACAGAAGATATTCCAAACTTTTATTCTCTCCCCAAGCCTCTCACACATCCACCTCCCTCCTCTCTCTTATCTGAGGATCTTGTCTCTTATTTTACTGAGAAAAATGAGTCTACTTTATGTAGATTCATTCTTTTTTCATTTTCTCTATCTCCACTTTCTTCCTTTCCCCAGTATGACAAAGAAGGGGTCCTCCTTATTAAAATCAACCCTTCACATATGTACTTCATCCCATCCTCACCTTCTCATTATCATTATTACCCTCAATGAGCATTTAGTTAGTACTTACCATGTGTCAAACCCTATGTCAAATTCCTGTACTAAGCACTGGGATATAAAGAAAGTCAAAAATATGGCTTCTCACCTCAAAAAACCTCACTTTTTAGTGAAGGAGATAATTTTAATCAAGCATGTACATACAAGATATATAAGGTATAAATAGGAGGTTATGTCAAAGGAATGACACATGAGTGGGGGAGATACTTGTGTTGGTGGTGGTGGTGGTGTCAATGGTAATAAGAAAGGCTTCTTGCAGAAGGTAGGACTTGAACTGAGTTTTGAAATGAATCCAGGAAGTCTCTGTGAGGAGAACATTCCAGACAGGAAGGGACAGGCCGTGAAAGGTGTATGCAAGAAGACCCAAGTTGTTGAATAATAGAGTACACTAAATGCAAGATTGCATAAGATTGGAAAGGAAAGATAGCAGGGCTTTAAAGGCCAAAAAAGAGGATCTTATATTAATTCAGGAAGTAAAGGGGAGCCAGTGGGGTTTAGTGAACAGAAGAGTGACATATGAGGAAGATCACTTTGTCAACTCAGTGGAAGATGAACCTGAGTGAGGAAAGACTTGAGGAAGGTAGACAATGCAAGAGCCTATTGAAATAATCTAGATATAAGGTGATAAGGACCTGTTCCTGAGTACAGCTATATAAGTATAACATTGACTACCTTGGCCCTTCACTGTCCAGAAGCCAGGTATGTTCTGTTGTACTCGAATTCCAGTGTTCTCCAATACCCTTCAGTCTCTTCTAATTCTCAGATTCCCTTATCCTGTGACTCTATGATTTCTCCCAGGAAGATGCTCTCATGAGCTGTTGGACCAGGTTTGTAGGCATAGCATAGCTAGGGCAGTGCCTCTCTATCTGTGGTCTATTCAAGAGTATGTCTTCTCCGGCACCTTCTGTGTTCTGAATTCATCCTTACCCAGTGTAATTGGGCATCTCAGAAGGGGTGTTGTATGTTCTTGTCATTTTTGGGATGAGGAATCAAATAGTCCACGATTTTGGATAAATCACAGTTTTCAATCCCGCTCCTTACCACCACTACCCCCCTTGTCCCCAGTTCCTATCTTGTGTGTTTACTTACACATTTATTTTTACCATGGGTTTAGTGAATAGACTGAAGTAATGAGGAAATTTTTACTTCAAGTGATAGGTCTCCTCAATGGAGCACACACCCTAACAAACTAGAGGGGTAGAAGTCAGTAGGCCTGTTTCAGTGTCGCATTTAACTTTTCTTGCTGATTCTGGGTGGTAGAGGATCTTGGATGTGGGCTTAATTCATCAGCACTTTTTTGGGAAGGGGACACCTTATATACACACCATGAATATATACACATTATTCAAGGCCTTCAGTGGTAGGGCTGGGTCAAGCCACACCATGGATGGGCTGTGAATGGACCTGTGATTTCATTGCCATGGACAGTTCTTAATGACTGAATTCCTTCAGTCATTCCATGTCAGTACCTGCTCTACAACTTATAATCATAGGAAGTCACTTGAAAATATTAAGGTTGAATGGCTTGCCTAGAGTCACACAACAAACATGTGTAAGACATGAAACTTGAACCTAGGACTTTTAGACTCTAAGGCAAGTTCTTTAGCCACTAAACCACATTACCTCTCCGGCAATGTGATGACTACTATAAATAGTGCTGTGTGGGAGGATGTATTTTTATCCTTGAAAGAAGACAAAGGCTCTGCTGTAGTCAATGTGCCACTTCTTATGCTTGGGAAAGGCACCTTAGCAAGGTTTGAGAACTGCTGTACCTGGAACACTGGGTTGTTTTTCTTGGTCAACAGCCTTCCTTGTTGTCAGGCCCTTTGCCACTCCTTGACTCAGAACCACTTGTTGGATTCACTTTGGAAGCTGGAAACTGTCCTGGACCCAAATGCATAGCTTATCATAGCCACTACAGAAATAGTTCTTCAAGCAAAGAAGGGGAAAAGGGCAGGGGAGGGTGAGGGAAGGAGGGAAACAATAACTGAAGCAATGATAGGGGACAATGATTTAATACTGCAAGGAAAATTTACACATATCATTTCACTCAGATTTCAAAACAATCCTGTGAGGTAGGCCCTTTAGGCAATATTATCTTAGCTTTGCAGATGAGGAGACCGAAACCCAGCGAGGGGGAGGGTTTCACCCTCAGTCATGCTGTTAGTAAGCAACACACTCAGGGATTTGAGCCCAGGTTTTCTGACTCAGACTCTTGTGCTCATACTTTTCCCAGTAAATTGCAGCTGCCTCTATCTTTGTGTCCTTCTTAGGCCCAGCACGATACCTTCTCCGGGAAGTCAAGCAACAATTATTTTTGTAAATGAAATGCAAGTATTATTTCACATTATCTAAGTGTAAGACATCCTCATAACTGTACAGCAATACCTTCATTCACTCGTGATGGGCTCTCCATTTCAGTCCATATAGTTACTGTCCTTAACTTACCATTTCTCCTAAAGATCCTCCAAATCTTTATATTAATCTCAGAAGGTGAGGTTTATTTTCTTTTTTTTGCTCTGACCAAGTCCCTCCACTGAAGTTCCTGATCCCGTTAACGATTCTCTCTCCTTTCCTTTGAACTGGAGATATCTAGCCGGCATTTATGTGCTCATTAATCAGTGAGTACTCTGTTTCCTCCTCAAACAGAAAATGAAACAGGTGACATTGAACATTGCTTTTTTAAACAAGAATTTAAATCTTGTTTTTATTGATATATATTTACTTTTCATATCATTTTTTTTCAATTATCAATCAGTCATTTTTCTCCCACCTCCCTCAAGCCAATGAAAAGAAAGTAAGAAGGGTGGAAGGGAAGAAGGAAAGGAAGAAGAAAGGAATAAATAAGGGAAAGAAAAAAGGAAGGAAAATATGGAGGGAGGAAGGAAGGAAATGATAAAGAAATATAAAATCATCTTTCACGTAAGAGCAGTCAAGCAAAACTCCCATATTGGGCACATCCAAAAGTGCATTTCTTATTCTTCATATTAGTCTATCATTTCTGTTACAAGGTGAGTAACATTCTTCGTTATAAGTTCTCTGAAATCATGGTGTACGATAGTTGATTAGAGTTCTTAAACCTTTCGGAATTGTTCATTTTTACAATGTTAATGTTGAAATATAAATCATTCTGGTTCTACGCACTTCACTTTGCATCAGTTTATAAAAGTCCATTTCTCTTTGAAATGATCTTTTCCATTATTTCACTTTTATTTCCGAATATTTCCCTTACCTCTCGCTTCCCTATCAAGTCATCCCTTATAATATAGATTAGGAAAGAAAGAAAAAGGAGTTCAGAAAAAAATCAATTCATCAAAAATTCCTGACAGTGAATACATTTGTGAATACCTATAGCTATCCACCCCTGTAAAGAAGGAAAGGGAGTTCATTTTCTCAAATCATCTCTAGAGTCATGCTTGGCCATTTTAATCCCAGAGCCACACATTACTTCTTTAAAAGTAAAGAATAGTGAGTGGGCAACTTGGAGCTTTTTCTTAGGTTTGCTTGTTAATATTTGTCTTCTTGTGGTCTTAGCATCACCTTGCGCTTCTTTCTTCCTTGTTACTGTCCAATTTTAGTTACAGGAATATTCTTATAAACTTTAAATTGAATACATATTTAGAAAGTGTAACTTGCAGTGTTCCTGAGAACTCCTTAGCCTACATATTTCACATTACTCTTTCAGACACATCTCAGGTCACCTCTATAAAAAGAAAAGATTAGGAAGAATTAGTTGTAAATCCATGCTCACTGCAGAGTGAGCTCAGTTCTAGAAGTGACAGGTCTAAGGTGTTTGCATTTTTAATATGTATATTATTCTATGTGGCTTGCAGTTACCCGCTGCTGTGATCCCAGGAACAGAACAAGAGGTCAGTCTAAATATATGGTAATTTCTGAAAGAAAGAGAAAGTGCTATGTACTAAGACACAGGCTACCAACTCCATATTTTGTGGCTAATTATCAACTCTGATGTAATTTAAGTTTAATTTATGCCTGCCTGCTCCTTGTTTTAGAGAAGCAAAAAAAAAACCAAAAAAAAAAAACCAACAGCAGTGGGGTTGGGGAACTAGTAATTTTAACTGTCATCGCTCTATCATTTAGTTGAGAAATTTTTACAAGTTTATTCATAGTTTAGATAAGTATTTGGCCAAACAATAATAACAATAATGGATGGCATTCATAGCATACCTTATGTCTTGCAAAACATTTTGCATACATTATCAGGTCTTATTTTTGCAACCATCCTGTGATGTAGGTATTGTAAATACTGTTATATCCATTTTGCAAAGAAGGAAATGGAGGCTCAGAGAGGTTCATTGACTTGTCTTATTCCAAGATTTTCAAGTATATTCAAGCACTTTACTCTGACTAAAAATGGTATTAATAAATTTTAGTAATAATTTTAACAATCAAAAAAGAATTTTGTACTATTAAAATTTATTTGAAAATATTATTTCACTTTTGGCTCAACCTTTATAATTTTTTATTCTAAATAAATGTTAAAATATGCATAATATATAGTACATTAATAGAAATATATACATTATTTAAACACACCCTCTGTGTATATGTATATATATATATATATATATATGTCCCAGTATGTGTGCATACATGATGTGTGCATACCTATATATACATATATCTCTCTTTCTTAACTATCTATCTATGGAAATAAAGATGGGACCTAAAATTTTATGGATATAGGAAATTTTGAATGAGGAGACTCTTCCATCAACTGAGGTTGGCATTTGTTTTGCAATTTATGTTTGCAGAGAGTTTCCTAAGCCTCTAAAGCTACCTGAGGAATCTAACATCTGGGAAGAAAATACTGGTGTCAGGTGAAGGTGAGTAGATCTGGCACCCTTAGGGTTCTTACATTGGTGGTGAGCTTTGAGAAGCTAAAAAACTGGAGGGAATATGTATTTATACAGTGTCTCTATCAATCAGGCCCTGTGAAAAGCTCCTTCCTTCCTTCTTCCCTCCTTCCTTTCTTCCTTTCTTCCTTTCTTCCTTCCTTCCTTCCTTCCTTCCTTCCTTCCTTCCTTCCTTCCTTCCTTCTTTCCTTCCTTCTTCCTTCCCTTCTTTTTTCCATATTTTTGGAACAGAAACTTTCAGTTCTTATTGATTATTGAAGATTGTCACAAATGTTTACAAAGAGCTAAATACTACAGGCCATCAGTCCTGCAAAGTGCTTAATCCTGATATTTGAGGGCTGATCTGACAAATGTCTCATTCTCATATTTTATAAGAAGTTTATTCTGACCCAGAACCCTTTCTGTCAAAGATAATGATTAAACCACAGGTGGGGAATCTGCAACCTTAAAGCCACATGTAGCCCTCTAGGTCCTCAAGTGGGGCCCTTTGACTGAATTCAAACTTCAGTGAAGCCACACTTGAAGACCTAGAGGGCCAAATGCGTCCTTGAGGCTGCAAGTTCCCCACTTTTGGGTTAAACCTTTCATCTCCTTACCCCCAACCCAGACACACAGAATCCTAGGTAGAGAGTAGATCATAAAGAAAATTTCATGTGCTACAGTCAAGGGGTATTAAAAATCAAAAACAGATGCACAAATATGAAGATCCAAATGGAAAGGAAAGAGCAGTGAGAATCATACAGTTGAGAAAGTTTCTCATTAATCTATCAATCAAATATTTTTTGTGTCATCACTGTGCTAGGCACCATGCTATGCTTTGGGGACTAAACAATTTCTACTTCCTCATTAAAGTAGAATCTTATGAATGATGACTGGAGACTGGTGATCTGACATGGCTGCTTGCCTCCACTCATCAGATTATTATTGACACTCATGACTGATGCCACAGTTAGAAATCTAGAAGTACCTTTTAAACCAGAAACCTTCTTGCCTATGTTTTTGGGACTCCTAGGTGTAAAGTGCTTTCTTTTCCTATGAAGCAGTTTAGTGCTTAAAGGGGTAGAAAGAAAGATATTACATAGAAAGTAAAAGATTTATAAACTTCCAGGGGATATAAGATAGTGTGTCTTTCATAGATGAATACTTTAATGCCTGAAGGAAATAGAAACATAACTTTCAGTTTAATAAAAACTATTCAAATATGTATATAATTTTTTTTCAGATGACATCTGAGCAGTTTTGGAAAGAAATTACCTTTAGGATAGCTATAATAACTTGAATCACCTTGTAAAAATAAAGTCTCATGTAGATGTAAATATTTTGATGGTTTAAATGGCTTTGAAGAAAGAATATTTATTGATTAAAAATAAGAAAATATGACTACAAAGAAAAGCAGCTTTCATGAACATAAGTTACTGAATTGTGCTGAAAACTTGTTAATAGCAAGAACTGTATGAAATAAATGTTTCAGCTCATTTGCAAGTTACTATTTTAAGACTTAAGGCAGATATTAAGAAGACAAATTAAGAAATCATGTAACTATATGAAAAATGAGCATGATTAATCAACGATTGCTGATCTTATAGGATTTTTTTAATTTTTAAATTTTGTCATTAAATCCTTGAGTACCAAGAGGCTCTGATTTAAAACAATGAGAATTTAAGAGGCTGAGAAATCACTATAGTGATATCAAAGAAGTTTGCTGGAGATGTAGACTCAGCAGGAGGTAAAAAATAGCTTTGCTGAAAATGTTAAGAGAAACCACTCAACTGGCAAGAATGTTTCACCTACAAGTTTCTGATTGACTGACCCAAGATTTAAATTTATTCAATGAAAACTATAATTCCAGCTATTGCCCGTTAGTGCCACCTAGAGCTTAATAGAGGTGATGTGTTTCAGAAGTGCCTTTTTCTCGTGGCTGACCCCATCTGATCTAAGAGGGAAAAATAGAAAGGGGGAAAGACTGATCTTGTAGCTGCTTTGCTGCATAAGAGATGGCACTTAGATCAAGCTGAATGATGCAGAATCCTCTTGAATGAGACAAACCCTGCTGACTGTGTTTGTCTGTGTAACCTGAACATCAGTTAGCCTGATGAACTTTGTCATTTTTTTTTTTTGGCTTAAAGAGACTTTCTAGACAATTCAAAAGTGGAGCACTTTTCCAATACTCTTTTAAGAATGATAATAAGGAAGAGATTGCAAATGTTTCTTTGTTTCAAGAATAATTGAGAAGAGGGTTTTGTCTGGCTGGAAAACAGACAATCAGCTATCAAAGAAGCTGTTTTATGTGACACGTGTTCCTGAACGTACTACATATGTCAAAGTTTACAATCTAGAATTATTAGTTTTCCCAAGGATGTGGACTTTCCTCCCTCATATGCTTCTTTTCCAGGTTGCTGTGCGTGAATTATAATGTATTTGTTATTCTTAAAATTGCTCTTATATATGAATACCTATGATATTATTATTTATTTTGCCTTATTATTGAGTAAATGGCTATGTTTATAATAGAAAAGTTTCTTTGGGAATGTTTGGTTTGGATTAAAAGGAAGCACACTGATAAGGGACTCAGGAGCTAAAAATCTAGTATATGCCCCTTTAATAAGTAAAAGACTTTGAGGTATTTGTAACAAAAAGACGAGAACTCAATGGAAAATTTGATATAAAAGATCCAGAAGAAATATAAAGAAAACATTAAAGAATAATTATAAGGTACTCATTGAGGTCAAGCTGTTTACTTATATATAAAAATGTTATTAATATTCTTAAAACTGTAATCATTATTAAGGTAGTTTAAAAAGAAGGTTGGCACTCAGTTGTATATGATGAGGTGATTCTAAAAAATAAAATTGGGAAAGAAAAAGTAAAGGGGAGAAATTATGCTATAAAAATGGGGCTAAAAACTAAAACTGAGGAAGCAGGTGAGGGGGAGGGATAGTAAGGCTGTAACATTACTCTCATCTGGGTTGAAGAGGAAACAAGCCTTCTGAACATAGAGAGGTTAGGAAACTGGGAAACAGGATTGGGGAGGGACTTTTGCAGGGATGTGTGGTTTGGGATTGAGAGGCTGGTGGGAGAAAGTGGGGGAGATCTTGGAGGGGTGGGCAAGAGGGGGAGTTCTAGGGTGAGGTGAGAGGATAAGTCATAAGGATAGGGTACAAAGAGAGGTTGAGAAAGAAAACAATGGGTAAAATATGATGGAGGGAAATTCACAAATAGTAATTATAACTGAATGTGGATGGGGTGTTTATAGCAGCTCTTTTTGTAGTGGCAAAGAATTGAAAATCACAGGAGAATCCATCAACTGGAAAATGGATGAAGAAGTTTTGGTGTATAGTTATGATGCATGCTACTGTGCTATAAGATATAAGCTCAAAGATCTTAGAAAGAACATGGAGACATTTGCATGAAACGATGTGGAGTAAAGTGCGAAGAACCAAATAACACTGTTTATAGTATCAACAATATTATGTTAAGAACTACTTTGAGCAACTAAGTCATTTTGACTATTACAAATATCCAAATTAAAAATAAAGGACATTTGAAGATAGATGCTATCTGCATCCAGAGAAAGAACTGATACATATAAGTGTGTAAAGAATAATTTTACATATATATGTATACGTTATTGCACACACACACACACATATATATATATATATATATATACATATATATGTATGTATTTGTGTCTAATATCCCTAGGCCAGGATGAGAAGGGGAGGGAAAAAAAGAAATTTACATGATAACTTTGTTGTGTATTTACAAGGAATAGTAAGTTGCACATGGTAGATTTGCAGTTTCATATAAAATCAACTTTTTTTATTGTACGATGTAATGAAAATGCTTGCTTTACTCCATAAATTAAAAACTAAAAGAAAAAAGTAAAGATTATCCATAAGTGCATCAGTAAGTACCCCAACGTACACAGGGGGACCTGCTATCACAGGTTCTTAGCTCTATATTCATAAAAGGAAAAGCAGCTTTTGAGGAGTTAACAGTCATGTTAATTGAGCACATATATCAATCCTTTAACCAAGCACATATATCATTCACCTATTTCAGGGGAGTATTTCAAAGAAAATACAGAGAAATTAAAAGTCAGCAGACATGCTTCCAAAACGTCTGACCATTAACATACGTACATCTTTACCAGCGAGGAAACATCTGGGTTTCTCAAAGCCAAAGGGGGCTCCTTAGTGGCTTCCTGGATTCCTCTTCTATCCAAACAAACACTTCCAGTCAGTAAACCCCAAAGTAAAACCTCACCCTCAGAGCATTTATACACTTTTCAGAGTCAGAGGGCATAACCCTCTGACCCAGTGCCTCAATAGAAAAAACAAAAGGTACTTGGGACCTTTCTACAAAACAACTCCCCTAATCAAGTTTCCCACTATGGGAAAGTCTATCAATGGGTGAGAAATCTTAATCACATTCAAGTAGTGGTATTATACTTCTTGATAAAAGATCCTATTTTCCATGCCATTATACTAGGATACAGAGATAATTTGAGTAACAGTAAGGTGGAGCGAGTATTTGTCTACATATCCCTGTGAGAGGTGAGAGTATAGATACTCCATACAATGAGTTACTGTGGTATGATGGAAAGATGGAAAGATCATTGACTCTGGAGTCACAGATCCTAGGTTGAAGTCTTGCCTCTGATTTGTACAGTCATCGTATCTTTGGACAAGTCCTTGGGTTTCAGTTTCTTCAACTTCACAATAACGGGGTTTAGATGGTCTTTGAGGTATCTTTCAGATCCTAGGTGTCCTTCAAAATTTGTCCATTTTAGCCTGTGTCCATGTCGCTGTCATATCTTAATTTACAAACAAGAAAAAAAAAAGATTAACAGTAGATACAATAATTTAAGCAAAATCAACTTTGGCATTTTGATCCCTTGGCAGCATACCAGGGGAATGGACTCCATTTTCAGGCAAGAGGAAGCCTCCAGAGCCACATTTACTCTTGGTCTTCCTGCCCCTCCCTTTTGCTTTTTTAAAAATTTTACTCTGGTGATAACCTAGAGCCAACCCTTAACAAAGCAGAGGGAAAACAGGCAGAAATATGAGAGAATAATCCCAAGCATACAGAATTCCTCAGAGAATCCTTCTCAACAATTGTAATGGTAATTTAAATGGGAAGATCTTTCCCATCCATTAATTGGCCCATGTGACCTGACTGGGTCACATGGGAGTCTGAGTCACATGGAGGCCCTGGTGGGAGGAGCTTGTTAAACAGGTGAATCAGGAAGAGGTGGAGCAGGAAGTGAGTCAGAACAGTCAGGTGGGGAAAGAGAGAGTAGGCAGCAACTATCCTAAGTGGGAGAGCTTGTGTTTGATTTGTTTAAAGAAGTTGGTTTGTGAGAATGCTTGGGGATGGTAGTACTTGCTACATTGTTACTGTGTGTAGATTTCTTTGTTGCTATGATGAATTTGGTTTTCTGGTGTTGGGATTTGACTTTCTGGTGTTTGAATAAATATTTTGGTTCTGTCTTCCATGTGGAGAACCTGTTGTATTTTGTGATTCAGAACTGTGCTGGCATATACATAGCTGCTATAAACACTGTGAATATTGCATTGGCACTACAACAATGCCCTTTGTCCTCATGATCCCTAGACCAGTCCCCCCAGGAATCAGTCTAGGTCCTGAACATAGAGAGTTGCAGAAAGAAAAGAAGAGACTAAAACAGTAGGAAAAGTAAAAGTGCAGAATGGATATTTAGAATCGCCAAAAGCAGTGTCTCAACTAGTTAGTATCAACCTCTGACAGAAACAACCCTCATCTATACTTGGTATTGGAGAAAATATAGAACAGGAAAGGGAGTGGGGTGTGGAGGTGACACAACAGCAATAGGTCTTCAGAAAGGGAAAAATTGGTTGTAAGAAGAATATTTTCCCCATAAATTATAGAAAAATCAGCAGTGATTGAAAAAGGGGAAAAAAAAAAAGAGAACCAGGAAAGGCATTATGTTGGAAGTGGAGCTTGAGTTGAACACTAAAGGAAATTAGTGATTCCAAGAAGCCAGTATGAAAAGGGAGAGCATTTTAGATATGGGGAGGGGGGATAGCCTTCTCAAATATATGCAATGGGGAGATGAAATATTGAGTGTGAGGAGTAGCAAAGAGGTCATTTGTCATATGTGAAGGCGTATAATGTACCATAGGTCTAGAGAGGTAGTCTAGAGGATGGTTGTAAAAGTCTTTAAATGAATGCGGAATTTGTATTTCATCCCAGAGACAATGATTGGTCACTGGAATTTACTGAGCCCAAAGTAACATAGTTGGACATATGCACTGGATATATGGCTTTGGTAATTGTGTGGATGATTGATTTAGAGAGGGGAGAGATATGAAGCATGGAGTCCATGTGAATTGATGAGGGCCTTAATTAGAGTTGTGGTCTTGTGAGTAGTGAAAATAAATCAGATATGAGACATTTTGGATACTTAAGTTACTTAGCCAAGAGTGGGCCTTCTAGCTACTGTCCTCAACCTCCATATTGGGTAGCTAGATAGTACAATGGATAGAGTACCAGACCTGGAGTCAGGAAGACTCATTTTCATGAGCTCAAATTCAGCCTCAGATACTTACGTGCCCTGTGGCCCTAAAAGTTACTTAACACTGTTTGGCTCAGTTTCTCATCTCTATAATGAGCTGGAGAAGGAAATGGCAAACTGCTCTGGGATCTTTGTCAAGAAAATCTCAAACTGATCATGAAGAGTCTTAAATTCCTGACTGAACTCATGACTGAAACTCCTGAGCATCACTAACAACCTCCATATAGTTTGGGAAAGCCCTGCTTCCACAGTTTGATTCAGTGAGTGAGTGGAAATAGGTTAATGCTGGAGTTTTACTGACATATTGAAAGTTAATGACAGTGCTAATGTTACTAAAATAGTTTGGTGTTTGGGGGGAATGACCTTTTCCATATTCACCTGGTGAGCTCTGGATTACAGGCTTCAGGATATGCCAACTAGCTGCTGGATGGATTATTTTTTAAAACTTAATTTTTGTGGCTGATTTCAAGCTTGACTATTCATCTTAAGTAGATTCTCATTATTAGAGTTTAGTAAAGTGATTTTCCAACTCACAAAATACATCACTATCATCTCTGGGTTGCCCAAGGGTGACTTCAGTGAACAACTGAAGGTTCTTACCACACTGATCAGTGATTAATATATTGCATGATTATAAGGCAGAAGGAAGGCCTGTAGCAAAAGCTCAAAAACAAATGGGAATTAACTGCCCATGATATCCATTGCTGTCATCTCCAGCATTCTCCAGATGTGCAAATCTGAGCAAAGTTGCCCTAAGAGACCTACTTTGTTCCATAGCTGCCATCCTATGTGCTTCACTTTCCTTCAGACCAGGTCTTGAAGATTTATTAACTGCTCAGAAACATAAGTGTGTCTGAATTTAGGATGTCTAAATGAGTGAAATGTGATGATTTGTTCACAATAGGCTTGGAGTCTCGGTACATTTCATTTTCTCCTAACATTCCCTCCGATACTTTGCAGAACTTGGTTCTCCAGCAGCTAGTGCAAAAGACCCCATAGTTACTAAAAACACAAGATTATGGATTCAAACCAAAAATCCACCAAAATCAAGCTATCCTCTTTCCTCAGAGCGACAACCTCTCCAAGGTCCTTTTGGAACTGACAGCTCAAGTTTTATAGAATATCTTTTACTTTATCAGATTTGCATTTTGCAATCTCTCTCTTTCTCATTATAGTTATAGATTTCAAGCTTAATGGACTTTAGAGATTATCTGATATAATTTCTTCTTTTTACAGATGAGAAACTAAAGCCCAAGGGAGCTTGAGAGGTTTTTCTACATAAGTAGGAAATAACGGAGCTGCAATTTAAACCTTGGTCCTCTCTAACTTCTCATCTGATTGTTTTTTCAATGCATGAGGGTATCACACTGTCTTTAATCATCATCTTCCCTTCCCTTTTTCCTCTTCCCAAACATCCTTCATTAAATTTAATTCATCTAGTCAAGATTGTGATTTTTCTAGTTCTGGTAACCGATATCTTTTATTAGTGATGAGCAACTCTCCCAATTGTAGATGTTCTTTTAAGATAAGCAAGCACCATCAATTTACATTCTTGTGCTTTAGCAGAAATTTTCATTGTTTTTACTAATTTAGCAGCACAATAATAACATCATACAGTTCCAGAATTGGAAAGGATAACAGAAGTGACCCAGTTTAAATGACATAGAATGATCAATTTTGCTACAGTTTTATTGAGAAATGGTTATCTACATGCTACTTAAAGACTTTCCATAACTAAGAACTCACTCATTCACTCCCAGATACCCCCATTCTATTATCAGACAGTTTTAATTTATGTTTTTTTCTCAGATTGAGATGAAATCTGCCTTACTCTTTCCTGAATACATTAACCTCATTTCTATCTTCAAATAAGATAATACTTTTAAGTCACTTAGCATAATGCTTGGTATACAGTAGGAGTCAATAAATGCTTATTTCCTTCTCCCTTCTATGGAGGAGCAGAACAAGTCTAATCCATCTTCCCCTTAACAAACTCTGCTGTCATGTCTTTCATGCATCTGTTCTCTCCAAACTGATCCTTGTACAGAACTATTTCAGAATAATTCTTTGGAATTACACTTACAATTCTTCATTTTGTCAATTGCTCTTCTAAAATGTAGCCCTAAATTAGACACAGTACTCTTGATGAGGCCTGATTAAGATAGGATATAGCACCACAGCTTCCCTTACTTTGGATACTGTATTAGTAGGTCAACCAACACAGTCAAAGATGGTCTTCCTCCTCTACAGTAATATTCTTTAGCTAGAGCAGCTAGGTGGTACAGTGGATAGAGCACCAATGCAGGAGTCAGGAGGACCTGAGTTTGAATATCATCTTAGACACTTGACACTCACTAGCTGTGTGACCTTGGGCAAGTCACTTAACCCCAATTGCCTCATCCTGGGTCATCAATGGATTCAGATGGCTCTGGAGGAGAAGTGAGGCTGGTGACTTGCACAGCCCTCCCTCACTCAAAACCCAGTCAAGTGCAAGTCATGTCATCATTTCTCTGATGGCATGGTCTTCTTTGGCAACAAAGGATGAACATACATTCTTTAGCCTCAAAATTTGGAGGTGGTCTTATATTTTGAAAGCCTACACCAATGTAATTCATGCTCTAGCAATCTGTAAAAGAATGAAAAAACTTAGTAAAGTCCCAATATATATATTGTCTGAGGATCAGGATAGGTAAGTTCTAAGTTCATCAACAACTTGGTTAATGATCTACTTTTTTTCAACCATAGAAATTCACATTTCATGCTATAGCAAAGAATCACTGTGGTAGGTGTTGGCGACAGAATTTTACACACCAATGAAACCATGGATCCTTACAATACTGAAATATATTACCACACAATACATTTATGCAGTCACATCACACTATTGATACATTTTTGAGCTTGTAGACTCTCAGGTTTTTATTACAGGAAATTGATGTTAAAACCATTTTTGTGAAGCTGATTGTTTTTTATGATAAATATGGAGTTTATATGTTCTTTCATAGACTTGTGATTTTGTTCATGTAGATACTCCCTTGAACTAAACAGATTATAGGTTAGCCATATCTTCTTTCTGTTAAGTCACATCTCCACCTATAAATTTTCCATAGAGTCTAGTCAATGGGATAATGGTCTCCTTATAGATCTCTTGATACTATATGAAAACAAATTGGAGTATGGAGCTACCTATTTGTTATCCCTTACATACTCTTCATTTCTGGCCCAGAGCCCTTTCCAGTTAAACACCTAGATGATAATATCCTTTAAACTGCTTCTACTGTAGATATATTTCAGCCTACTCATTGTCACTGTGACCTCTCCGTTACCTTTTGAGAGAACTACAACTTTCAGTTTCTAAAGACTAAATTCAATGTAGCTAATTCAGTTTTACAGTCATCAAATATCATTGGAAAAAGTTAGTGGGTGTTGTTTCATATCCAACTCTTCATGATACCATTTGGGATTTTCTAGGCAAAGATACTGGTGTTGTTTGCCATTTCTTCTTCCAGTTTATTTTTACAGATGAGGAAACTGAGGAAAACAGAGTTAAGTGACTTGCCTAGGGTCACACAGCTTGTAAGTTTCTGAGGCAAGATTTGAACTCATGAAGATGAGTCATACTGATTCCAGCACTAGTGTTCTAACCAATGTACCACCTAGCTTGTCCTGCATGAGAATAAGATCCCTGGCAATGAAGAGTTCAGCATCCTAGACACCAGCATCAATCACCTCCTTTCAAGGGGAGCCCCCAGGGGCTTGCATGCTATTGATGGAGTGATGAATGAACAATATTACCTGGAGAGTAATGATCCATCATATAGATATGCAGTTGTTTCACAAGTGGATCAATTATAGTCAGAACCAAAAGAGTATCCATAAATGGAGATGAGAAGAAATGCAAAGTCTTGATGCTAATTCTCAGAAGCAGGAAGCCAAATGGAAAGAAAAAGCATAAACAAGTTGGAAGAATGGTATGCAAGGGAAGACGAATAGTTACAAAAAGCAAAAGTAAATAACAGAACAGCTGAAGAAGTTTTTGTAAATCATGTTGAAGACACTTCTCCTGGCACTGAAGAGGAATGTGAGACTTTAACCCCAAGTCTAGCAAGCAAACCAAGGACATGTTCTACATGTGCTCAGTCCTCACCTCCCTCAAGCAGCCCCTCCTGGTTCACTGAAGGAAACCAAATGAGAAAGGATTGCAATATCTTAATCTTATTCAACAAAACCATTCACAGTCATTGGATTAATTACATTGGGTTCTTTTGGACCTTACTTCTCATCTTTGGAGTTGATCATTGTTTGTGATTGCATGTTCTCTTTAACTATTTTCTCCTTGGCAATGCAAGTAGGAGGGAAGCAAGAAAGCCTCTTATGCTTTTGTGTATTGTCATTTCCAAATGTATTGATAATAATATTCTCTTTCAAATGATTAAAAAAATGGACCTTTATTTCAAGAAGAAGCTTGGGATCATTCAAAACTCTAACCAATTTTCCAAAGTTAATTCAACCGCTCTTCTTCTACTCAGCTATACATAGCATTTGTTCAAGATGCATGTCCCAGTGGACCAGTTCTAAAGGTTATCTGCCCAGCTATATGCCATAATATGGGCTTATCCTATGTTTTGGTCAGTACTATTTCGTCTGTGAGTTGGTACATCTCTTCCTTCCCTTTCTCCACCCTCCATCCCTATGCTAGGAAACAGACTTAAATTCTTGACTCCCTGACCCTCATTTCTTATTAGACAAGTCATTATATATCCTCATTTCAGTGGTCCATCATACCCCATTGTCTCACTCCATTTGGTGATGGGAAATTCTCCTACTAGTGACTTGTCAGTTCTTTGTATAAAAACTCTATAAAAATGTGAGCCCTCCCTGTGATCCTTCAGACCACTGATTGAGATAGATATCCTGCTGCAAATCAGAATCATCCATGTTGCCCATGGAATTATGGGGCAATGGAGTGCAAATATTTTTGCTGTTTCCTATTGACATGTTTTCCTCATATGACTGCTATCTCTGCGTGGCAGGGTCACTTTTCAGAAATAACTGCCTCCTCTTTTGTAATGTATTGTCCTTAATCTTTAAGGTCCAATCCTCTGTGTGTCATTGTGTCCTTAATTCAACCAGTACAAACTATGATCACAATTAAGACTATGTTCAGATAAACCCAAGATTCCTGAGAATAACAGTTCCCTCCCAATCCCTTCCCTCAACCACCAGTTCTGCTTCTAGCTTAGCCCCTAGAACTGTCAAACCTGAGAACAACCCTTATGCGGATGAGACATTACATCTGTCTCTACAGGTGCTTCAGCCTGTGGTCATCAGCAGCTAAAAATACTGAAAAAGTAGATAAGACATTTTTACTGCTAAATTTCTTGGAATCATCAACTTGCTCAGCAGGTATGTTTTTTATCAATGGAACTGATACTAAAAAATATATATTACAATGTTCTTTGCTACTGCACCATAGGGAGCACTAGGGATTTTCCATCTGACTCACAAATGAAACCTTCTAAATGTGTTGAAATCCTCTGCTGTACTGAGAGCCTCTTAGGAGCAAGGAGTATTTGTTCTATTTATATGCTCAGTGCTTAGCCCAGTACTTTGCACATAGTAAGTCCTTAATAAGTGCTTTTTCACTCATTTATTCAAGACAACTAGAAACTGTCCTGGTTCTGCTATAACTGTGAAAACATTATCCCTGAAAACCCATTACCTACACTTGACAAATCTTTTCTATTTTTCATCTCTTTGCTGTCCTTCCAGTTTCACCCAAAAAAAGTCCTCAGACTGATCTGGCTTAATTAGGAGTCTCATAAAGCTTCATGAAAATTTGCTTTTCCTTCCACCATTACTCTGTTGTGTGGGGCTACAGTGCTCATTAACTTCCATTATCCTTTTCCACAAAACTTTACAAATGAGTTTACATTCTAAGCTAATGTTTCCTTTGGCTGCCTAATCTCTCTGGTTGGCAAGGAGAACAATTGTTTACTGCCTGAGGAATTTTTCTTGGCTCTTTTGGTCCCTTCTTTGTAGCAGTTAAATTACGTTGGCTAAATTCCTTAATAAATGGTAATAGTTTGTGGTCATGGGTTATTTTATCAATTTCCCATTTTCAGCATCAATGCTTCATTTAAATAGGTTACATTTATCTACCACTTCCAGCTTTGTATCATCTTCAAATTTGTTGAATATACTATCGATGTCTTTACCATAATAAGAAATATGGTGAACCGAACAAGAAAAACACAGATCCCTCAGACATAGGAGAGATTTCCCTCTAAATTCAAAGACTTTCTCTGTAAAGAACATTTATTAAGACCCTAGAACTAGGTATATAAAAATAAAAATATAGCAGTGTCTACTCTCAAGGACTTTACTGTCTATTAGGGTGATACTGCATACTAAGTATGTAATAAAAAATAACTTGAGAAAGGAATGAACAATTAAGGTGTAATTAAGGTGATCAGAGAAGGTTTCATGATGTAGGTTGTATCTGAACTAAGCCTTGAAGGAAGATAAAGATTCAGAGTTAAAGTTGAGGACAGAGTACATTTCATGCATAGGTGACAACTTGTAAAAATTCATGGAAGTAGGAGATGATATAATGAGTTCATGGAGTAGTTAGTATTCTGGTTTGGATGGAGGGTAGAGTGTGCAAAGCAAAGTGATAGGAAATCAGTCTCGAAATATTTGTGGGATACAGATTCTAAAAGACCTTAGATGCCGGATTAAGAAATTTATGTTTTAACATGGAGACAGTATGGAGGCTCTGAAGATTTATGAGCTGAAGAGTAACATAGTCCAAACTGTCCTCTAGGAAAATTGTTTTGGCAGCTGTGCAAATGATGGATTATAAATGAGAGATTGGAATCCAGGAGACTAATTAGTATGGCATTACAGTAGTTCGAGTAAAAAGATACAAAAGTGTGAGCTAGGATGGTGACCAGGTAAGTGTAGATAAAGGAAAACCTTTGAAAAATCTTTAAGCAATTGAAAGACTTAGGAACTGATTGCATAGAGAGAGGGAAGGGGAGAAGAAAATGTATTATCTCCTGGGTGACTGGAAGGTGGTGGAAAATAGGGAGTTTAGAGGAGGAATTGTTTTAGATGAGTTAAGCTCTACTTTGGATGTTGATTTTTAGACTCCAAATCTGAGTAAGAAGGATTATGCTTAAATCTTACTATTATCACACACTTTTTAGATGACCACGGGAAAATCACTTTACATTCTGAATCTCGGGTTTTTTTTAATATGTAAAATAACATAAATAATTATAAAATTACTAGCATGCTATATATTACTATGCCATAGTATATTATACATACTGGAGTATATATTATTATTTAGATAGTAACATTATTTATATTAATAAATATATTTATTTATATATTATATACTATACATATATAATTTATAATAATATATTCTATATTGTTTATGTATTACATAGTATACTATGCATAATATGTAATTTATAACGTATTATAAATATATTACTTATACATAGCATTATTATCTTTCTTATATACTCCATCAAACTTTAATATTTCAATCCTTCATGGTCCTGTAATTTCCTATTTGTGAGTACTCCTTCTATGGGACTAATTATATATATATAGTATATATAGTATGCTATATATAACTATATATCTTACAGGACATATACTATATATCTTACTGGATATAGCTGGAGAAGTCCTAAGAATCAAAAATTTATCATCCTGCTGCCAGCCTGGAGATGAGTCCTTCTGAATATGTAGGTTATCATCAGAAGTATACTCCAAGTCTTTTCATTTTAGTAGATCCTGGCAGAGCTTTTGCTCTATTGGCATCTACTCTTTCAGAATACAGGGTCACATTCACAGAGACTGGAGTAAATTCGTGTACAGTGTAATCCCTTATTCACTTATTTTTAGTAAACTTTGAGTGCTATATTGCAGTCATATAATTTTATCTTCAATATTGGCAAATCTTCTTATTAATAACACTTTTTCCAAAAAAAAATTATTGTTAGGATTGTGGGCCCTAGATCTCTGTACAGTCTTGATATCCCCTGGAGCCAACTGGTGTATTGAGCAGCAATGAGGCTGAACTTGTTTCCAGCTGAGGCACCTCTGTAAAAGATAGATTTTTTTTTGCCAATATACGGATGATTATCATCTCCAGAGTTATGTTTCACAGGGTTTATGGACACACTGCAGATATAGGAATGAGCTTTCTTCTTGGTTTTGCAAGACTTGACTTTAGGATAGGTTTATCAATAGAAGTGACATGAATCACAGGTCTGCTTGCAGAAGTGATAACTTTCTTAGGCCTGAGGTTTGCTTCATCTGAGTTTTTTTTTTGGGGGGGGGGAGGGGAGGGTGTTTTAGGACCAGATAAAATCACTGTGTCATAGCTTTCATTTGCAGCAAAAAGGTTACCTGTGTTACCAGACTTTTCTTCTAGGCACCACATAATAACTTTTAGGTATTGTGCCAAGTAGGAGGGTTTAGCCAATGTTAATTTGAGATTTCTTAGGCTGGGCATATTGGTGCATAACTATAATCCTAGGTAACAGGAAGCTTAAATCTGGTAGAATTCTTGAGCCTGGAAGTTCTTAACTGAAGTGGGCTAAACTAGTGGGATGTTCGTACTAAGTTTGCATTAACATGGTGAGTTTCTGGTACTGGAGGAACACCAAGTTGCCTAAAGAGGAACAAAACAGTCCAGAAATGAAAAAAGTTCAAAGCTCTTAATAATATTAATTATTGAGTCAATAATTAATTATTAATAATAGGATTGGGCCCATGTACTTTTGACTTGGGAGAAATAGGGAGACTTGATTTTCCAAGTAACAACAAGAAGTAATAACTTATAAATATGAGTTTCCTTGTCTCAGTATATAATCTGGCTGATATGAATGTCTTTAGGGGAAATGAACAATTCTCTCCTATTATTAAGCTAAAAAAGATCCAAGAAATGTGTGCTTTCAGGGGATGTCCCTCAGTTTAGAAAATGGCTTATAATTCAGGGGTTAGCAAATTAAGACTTGAGGGCCAAATCTAATCCACCATCTTTTTGTGGATGAACTATGAATTTAAAATAATTTTTTTACATTTTTAAATATGATAAAACTTTATTTAAACTGTGTAAATATATGTATATAGGTGTATTTATATATGTACATATGTGTATATATGTATACGTGTGTATACGTACACACGTATACATATATACATACATATACACACATACATGCATATGCATATACATGCATACATATACATACAACCGATACATATGTCTGTGTGTGTGCATATATATATACACATATATCCTTGGGGAACCATAGTTTGCTTATTTCTCCTTCATGGTATACTTGATGGAGTCATGCCTCTCAGCAAAGTCTATGGACTACATTTTGGTGGCCCTCATGGGTGCGTCATACAGGGGTAGAAGACAGAACCATAGCCATCCTTTTTTTTTTTGGAAAATCAGTATAATTCTTCTCTCTTCTCTTCTAGAGTGTCTCCTTCTATTTTCCTTGATTTAGAGAATCACAAAATCTCAGATGATAAAAACCTGAAGTTATTTATTGTAATAATTAACATGTACAATAAATAAGTTACAATCATTACATAAATAACAACTTATTACAATAATAGAGCTAGGGACTAGACTTGTAATTTCATTGGCATAGAGAAGTCCCAAAGGGAAAATTCCTGCCAGTGCAGGTCAGCTCCTTCTCTGTAATAGTTTCAAAATGTGTTCTAAAACACTGTGAGAGGTTAATGGATTTGCCCTGGATCCCACAGTCTGTAAATGTCAAAGGTGAGTCTTAATCCAGGTCTTCAAAGCTCTCAGACTGGATCTCTGTCCTCTGCATCACATTGCCTTTCTATTCCAACCCATTCATAAACCAAAATTCCTGTCTTTGCTATTTTTGATAAGCAATTATCCAACTTTCACATAAAAGCCCATCAGTGAGAGGAACTCACTACCACCCAAAACCACCCTTATCCTACTTTAAAGTGTTTTTATGGTCAAGAATTTTTTTCCACAAATCTACCATTCTTCATCTATTGTTTCTAGGCTGATGCCCAGGGCAAAGGAGAAGCTTTGGATTCATTCATTGACAAGCCACCCATCAAAAACTTGAAGTTAGCTACCTTGACACAAGAGCTTGTCTTTACAAAGCAACTGCCAGTTTCATTAGCTAATATTTGTTTGGAATATTCTGCATCCCTCTCACCATCTTGTCTGTCTTCTTCTAGAGCTTCTTTCACCTGCCACGGTCAGTTCTACAAAATGGTGCCCAGAACTGGGCACAATACTCTAGATGTGGTCTGGCCAAGACAGAGTATAAAAGAAACTTTTTTTGATCTCTAGGCCAGTTGATACCTTTTGGGGCTGTCATGTAACTCTATTGATTTGTATTGAGCTTTCTGAAATCACTCAAATTCCTTGTTCTACAAATACTGAGAAAAGTGTACTTTGCAGTGTAAGTCAATCCTGAACAGTAAACTGCATGATGTATTTTTAGATCCTGTTAATTTTTAAAGTAGTTCTTCTACCTGCTCTTCTGAAATGAGATCTTTTTATGTTGGCTATACTATGCAATAACACTATCTCAGCTACAATGTGCAACTAGATTTTAAAAGGAGAGAAATTGTTTCTTTTTATAGAACTGATGGTCAGTTTCAGTATTGCATTGCCCCTCTTCTGCCTCCCTGTTCTCTATATCCTCAGTCATTATTTTAAGTCTCTATCGATCCCATGTTTTCTTTTTCTTCCATGTCTCTACAGTGTAGTTGCACAACTGGATCATAACATAGTAAGTGGCCACCTATAAAGTATGATTTTATGGCCTCTAGGAATACCAACTGCAGGAAAATATATTATCCTTATACCACCCTTTCTTCCCCACCCTGACTGACTTTGGAGATTTACTCTTTACCTCGTT
Source organism: Bettongia penicillata ogilbyi (assembly GCA_023548195.1). Taxonomy (NCBI): domain Eukaryota; kingdom Metazoa; phylum Chordata; class Mammalia; order Diprotodontia; family Potoroidae; genus Bettongia; species Bettongia penicillata. The sequence continues at coordinate 752,235 of JAJHZJ010000577.1, read as the reverse complement.
GGACTGGAAGTTTCCCCTCAATGGAGGGAGAATTTCAAACTTTGATTTATCACCAGACTTAGGAAGTCTTGTCTTCTATTTCTAGCTCTGTCATGAATTTCTCCTACTACCTAGATTTCCCTTAGGCATAACCTGGTATGCTGGACTCTCACTGCCCCAACCACCAGCTTAATTAATATTTTTGTTTGCTGGTGTTCAGGTATTTTCAGTTGTGTTTGATTCTTCCTGACTCCATTTGGGATTTTCTTGGCAAGGATACTGGAATGGTTTGCTGTTTTCTTCTCCAGTTCATTTTTATAGATAAAGAAACTGAGAGGAAAACAGGATTAAGTGACTCGCCCAGGATGACACAGTTAGGAAATGTCTGAGTCCAGATTTGAACTTAGGAAGAGGAGTCTTTTGATTTCAGACCTGGTGCTCTATCCACTGCACTACATAGCTGCTCATATATTTTGGTTTACATTTTCCCTTATGAGTTCTAAGAATTGGTATACGCAGAGAACATAGATGAAGAGTGTACATGTAGGGAGCCTGACTGAAGGACATACTCATAGGGATCACATATATTTAAGTTGTCTGGAAGGCAACTCCTACCTAGAATGCCAAAAGCATGTTGTTTTCTAGTGATGTTATTACAGTGTTCACATAGGGCCATTTTTCCAATTGGTCTACTAGATTAGTTTCATAGTCTCTGCTGGACCCTGTTTGAATGGACAAGTAGTCTCTTCCAGAGGCACCCTTACTAATTTCTTTGCTTTCAAGGAAAGTCTTGGCTTTCAAGGGAAGGGTAGCTGCTGTCATGGTTTTTCAGCTTAATTCCCATAGGATTTCATCAGCTTTTAAAAAAGGATTCAGAAATCCATGGCTAGAACCAAATAATGCCCCTCTCCCCATTTTCCTTTCTTATTTTCTTAGCATCTCGGTGACTCCCCTGAACAGGAGAAGGAGTGATGCTCATACACTTGAGAAACTACCTGGTCTATTGTGTTAATGGTGCTAAAAAGATGACAGGACCATATTTCTTGATAGTTTCCTATCAAGACACTCTGGTTCAATTCAACAAATATTTATGAAGTATACCATGTGCCAATCAGAGTGCAAGGTGCTGGGGATACAATACAAATATTGGGGGGGAAATCACTATGTACAGAAGCAAATTATATATACAAAGAAATTTCTGGGGGAAGACCACAGGCCTATTATGAAGGGCACTATTAACAACAGTGTTGGGTTTCTAAAGGCACAATTGATGGGTAGAAAAGAGACAGAGACACCAGAGAATCACAAGGATTCTCAAAGGAGCAATAAGACAGTAGATTGTTACTCTCTACACAGGAGCAAAGAGTAAATTTTTTTTCATGAAGTTTAGGCATATTGAGGCATGAGTTTAGGAGACTCTGCCCTGAGATCCTAACAATATGCTAACAATGCCACTTCTATCCTTAACTCGCTAGGTCCATGTCAGAGAATCTGAGCCAACTTCAATATTAATCTATAAAAGTCATATTTAGTGAGTTCAAGCAGCCTGGCAGAGTGAAGAGAGCACTAGAAATAGAAAACCTTGAGTTCAAGTCCTGCTTCTCAGCCACAATCTCCAAACCACATCAGCTGTACTCTAGGCCTCATTCTCATCCTCCTTACCTCCCTTGCTATGAGAGTTAGACTGGATGCTTAGATCCTGATCCTTGAAACATCCTGGACTTCAGTACATGAATATTTGTCTTATCTTTTCTAGAAGCAAGTCTCTCCATTATTTCTTGGCTACCACCTCTGAACCATGCCAGACCATGTACCCCTGTCCTTTCCTTACAGCTCATTTTCCAGCTCCCCTTTATATACTGTCTTACCTCCCTAGAATGTAAGCTTCTTGAAGTCATGTATTCTCATATGTGTATCCCTAGTGTTCATCACAGTGCATGAAACGTAATATGCACCTAATAAATACTTTGTCATTCATTCATTTGTTCATTCAGATCTGCCACTTACTACTTGTGGAACCATGAGTAAAGCCTTTGATCTTGAATTTCCTCATCTTTAAAATGAGAATAATATTATTTGTATTATTCTGCTTTATAGGATTGTAATCAGGTTCAAATGAGATAATGTATGCAAAACTACTTTGTTCCCATAAGATGAATCTGAAATGAACAACACACACTAAACAAAAGTCAATGCTTTTGGCTTCTTGGTCTTTAGAATTTCATCACATGTAGTCCTGTTTTCTTTTTATAATGGAGATAATTGAATCAACTTCCTTTCAGAAGTGCTGAAATTCCTTTTCTAAAGTCCTTTGCTAGACTTCTCCCTAGGTCTCTATCAATAGGATAAACCACTAAAGATTATTGAAAGGTCATTTGAATGTCAGGTTTTAACACTGGATTCAACTAGATGACAGATTCCATTTAGGGGCATTATAAATGCATTATAGCTGATTCCATGATGAGGGATACATTCCTTGTACAAAGCAATTTTCATTCTTGAATTTCAAGACACTGTATTCGTTTTATGAGTGACAAACGGAGCCAAATAGTGATTATGTAACTAAAGCAAGAGTTGGAATTGTGTAGCAATAGTGAAGCAAGAGCAAGAGTTTTTATTTCCACACACATTTCCAATATATCACCATCATTCTAATGGATATTAATTGAGCATCTATGGTGTGTGCTTGAAATGTCTTATGTTACACAAATGAGAAATCTGTATCCCCAAAATGATCTCTCCAGACCTATATGATGGCAGGTACGATGATAAGGGGAAAATATTGGAGGGGGTCCTTCTAAGTCTAAAGTCACTTCAAGAGACTCTTCTGCTCCATGTTATGTATTTGAGAAGGTTCAGAATTTAAATAAAATGGTATGCCTGTGACACAACGACAAATGAAATCAATACAAAATTGAGAGGAAACCAGGGAGATTTCGTGAGAGAGGTGATATTTTAGTTGGGTCTTAATATATGGGTAGGATTACAATAGTAAGAAAGGAAAAGAAGGACCATAGAGAATGCTACGAAAAAGCCACAGGAATAAGAAAGCATGAAGCTGGCAGGGGAGCACTGACTAGGCCAGTTTGGTTAAAATGGAACAGAACAGTAGTATGAGCTAATGCGGGAAAGATGATATGAAAGGCCTTCAATACAAGGGCTAAGAAATCTGAGTTTTACTCAATAGGCAACAGAGATTTCTAAAATGACCTTGAGTAGATGAGTGAGATATAAGGATGGTATGATCATTTATGTTTGTATTTGTCACACCTTTGCACAGAGTCTGCTACATAGTAAGCATTTAGAAAATGCTTTGTCCGTATGATCTGTTTACTTAAAACTTCAATATTTTTCATATCTGTGTTTTCATTCGTGTGGGCACTCCATCTTAGTAGATTTTATTCACGAAGTGTTCTGGCATAAAAATTTACTATACTGTGACAAGTGGAGTAATTAGCCCCTCTCAACTTAGTAAGATTAGTCTTACAATCAATCACTGGACCTTATACTCAAAGTCCTTTCAGCTTTGTAAGACCTGGCAGAGAATTTAGGATCATTTCCATTGGGTAGAAAATGAAACTGTGATTTCAGTCTTACTAGGAATTGAGGGGAGGAAACTGCCTTTACTGATGTGGATTTACACCTTCTCTGAAATTTATAGCCTTAGAGAGTGGTCTAGAGCACTGGTGGGTTAAGTGATTTGCCCAGGTCACATAGCCAGTGTGTATCAGAGACTGGACTTAGCCCAAGGCTTCTGGCTTCAAGGCTGGATCTCCATCTACTATAACACATTTCATCTCATAATAGTTTACATGAAGTATATAGATCTTGTAGTGGGAAGGGAACACATTTCAGAATTCTCTTGTAGCAGGCTTGTACTAAGTTGGTAGTGGTATAAATGGAAAGGAAGGGATGCATGTGAGGAACATTACAAAGGTAGAAATGATGCAAAAAAATAGATATGAGTGATGAGGTAGAGGGTTAAGTCAAAAATAAATACAGAGTTTCAAATTTTGGGAGATTGAGTTAATGGTGAAATATCACTGAGAGAAACATGAGCTCATGCATCGTTCTCTAAATAAAAAAAAGTCTTTGACTTTTCTATTGTCAAATAAATAAAAAATTACCTTGTGGCAAATCTGATGAGCTTGATTCTGAATCTGTTAAATTTCAGATGCCAAGGAGAATCTTGGAGGAGGTGCTATATAGACTGATGGAATTGTGTGAGTGTGTAGTTTAGAAGAGAGATCAGGCACAGGCAAGAATCAGGTTTTTGAATAAGTTGGACACAGGTGGCAGTTGAAGATATGTGAGTGATTTTCGTTCTCAGAGGGAAAAAATAATATAAAGGAAGGCTGAAGGAATATGGTATAGTGGAGAGTCTGAGATTTAGAATCAGGGAGACCTGAATTCAAATCTTGGTTGAAATATTTACTAGCTGTGTGATGCTGGAAAATTCACTTAATGTCTCTGGGCCTTAGGTTGCTCAACTGTACAATGAAAAGGCCAGAGTGATTTACTACTAAGTTTCCTTACAATTAGAAATCTACAATTGTATGATCCTATGACTGTATGGGCAGCTAGGTTGGTGACCCAAATTCAATTCTGGCCTCAGACACTTAGTGCCTGCGTCACCCTGGACAAGTCATTTAACCCTGTTTGTCTCAGTATTCTCATCTGTAAAACGAGCTGGAGGAGGAAATGGCAAATCACTCTAGTATTTTTGCCAAGAAAATTCCCAATGGGTCATGAAGTTGGATACAACTGATTGTGTGAAGAGGGAGAGGATAAAAAGCCAGAGAACAGAGACAGAGAGGACAGTTCAGAGAATAGTATGAGAATAAGAATTTTACAAGTATGCTGTCCTTGAAGTCAAGGAAGTATTTTTAAGGAGAAGGTAGTCACTGGTATTAAATGTTGCAGCGTGTTCAAGTCAGATGAGGCCTGGAATAAGACCAAATTAAGTGAGAAGGAAGCACCAGTGGACTTTGAGAGAAGAGTTTCAGGGGAGTGGTTGGGAGCTAAGCCTACCTACAAGACACTGAGAAGCAAGTGGGTAGTGAGTGATCCAAGGGGGATCAGATGTAGGTGATTTTTTTATTTTTACTGAATTTTGCTTCAATATAGCTGACAACCTAAAAACAAAATATACTCCCTGAAAACTTAAACCAAGAAAATTCAAATTATTTAGTTATAGATTTAGAGCTGTAAATGATCTCAGAAGCCAGTGAGTTCCGTCCTCTCATTCTACAGATGAGGAAACGGAGGTATAGGAGACTGAATGACTTATTCAAGTTTGCACAAGTAGTGTGTGGCAGAAATAGGTATAGGAAACCAGGTCCTCTGATTCCAGAGTCAGCTCTCATTCTGCTGTACTAATAGTATGTGACCTTTTGCCCTTTAAAATTTTGTCATTTGGGGAAAAAAGAAGTTATATGTTTTTACTGCGAACAAGGCAGTATTGGTAGTCATCGTTGTATTTAACAGGCGTTTTGTTGTTACTAAATGTTCTGTAGCTGGGTGGGGCAGTGGATAGAGTACAGGTCTGGAGTCAGGAAGACCTACATTTAAATCCAGCCTCAGACAAATGATTAACTATGTGACTGTAGGCAATTCACTTACCCCTCTTTGCCTCAGTTCCTCTTCTGTGAAATGAGCTGGAGAAGGAAATGACAAATCACTCTAGTATTTTTGCCAAGAAAACTCAAAAATTGGGTCACAGAGAGTTGGACACCATTAAAACAACTGGACGACAGCAGCAGCAAAGACTATTTTTTAATGGTTTATGACTGTGAAAGGGAAGAAAGTGATGGATGGACCTATCAAAAGCCTTTGTAAAATTGTGGAGAGCTGGGTAGATGTCAGGCAATGGAAAGAACCAAGTAGGGAGGGATAAACACAAGATGTGTGTGAGAGAGCATAGTAACTGGAGCAAGGTCTTAGAGGAGGTAAGAGTAGATGGTGATGAGGTAGGGAGTTAGTCTAGTGATGTGTGTGGATACCTCTTCCTTCAAGACAAAATTAAAGAAGGGAAGAATGGGTGATAATGCTGAAATTTTTTGAGAATAGACCATTATGGGAGATTCCATTTGTTTGCTTCACTCTACTCAATGATGTAGGAGGTAACAGTATCAGCATGGTTGGAGAGAATTTATTATGTATGTGTGGAAAGAAAGAGAAAATCATTTGAAACTATTGTTGTGGGAAATAACAGCAGCAGCAACAGCAATAATGACAAATTTACACAGCGCTCTAAGTTTCACAGAACATTTTATTTCCCTCTCCCCCTGCCCTAAAAAAAAAAACAACAAAATTCATTGAAGTAGATATTCAGTCAATGGATCAACCAGATAACCTTCATTTAGCAGCTCCTACACGCTAGGCACCTTGCTAAGTATTGGAGCTAGAAGGACAAAAATGAAAAGTCCCTGCCATTAAAGAGCTTTCATTCTCTCTGCATAGTGCAAGTACTATGCTTTCTATTTAATAGATGAGGAAACTGAGATTTGGAAAGATTAAGAACTTTTCTGATAGCCATCCCATTAATAGGTGTTAAAGCTAGAACTAAAATCAACACCTTGATTTGATCCAACAATATGGTCTAAGGTAACATTATGGAGGAGAAGCTAGATGGCACAGCGGTTATCTTCATAAGTTCAAATCTGGCCACAGACATCTATGAGCTGTGTGACCCTGGGAAACTCACCTAACCTTGTTAGTGCCTCAGTTTCTTCATATTTAAGATGAGCTGGAGAAAGAAATGACAAACTACTTTAGTTGCCAAGAAAAATCTAAATGAGGTCAACAAAAATTGCACATGAACAAAAACTGTTCAGAAAACTGAAAAACAGTATGACAAAGCTAGGCATAAACCAACATCTTACACCACTGGCCAAGATAAAGTCAAAATGGATAGACAATTTGGACATAAAAGGTGAGACCATAAGCAAGTTAGGAGAACAAGGAATATTTTGCCTGTCAAATATATAGTGAATGGAAGAATTTATAACCAAAAAGGAGATAGAGAACATTATGAAATGGAGAATTGATAATGTTGATTACATTAAATTAAAAAAGTTTCTCACAAATATAGCCAATGCAGCCAAGATTAAAAGGGAAGCAGAAAGCTAGGAAACAATTTTTACAGGCAGTGTTTCTGATAAAGGTCTCATTTTTAAAATGTATACAGAACTTAGTGAAATGTATAAGAATACCTGAGATTCCCCCTTTCCTAAATGGCCAAAGTATATGACTAGGAAGTTTTCAGTTGAAGAAATCAAAGCTATCTATAGTTATATGAAAAAATACTCTAAATTACTATTGATCAGAGAAATGCAAATCAAAACAACTCTGAGATACCACCTCATACCTATCAGATTGGCTAACATGACAAAACAAGAAAATAGTAAGTGTTGGAGAAGATGTGGGAAAATTGATAAACCAATGAATTGCTATTCCTAAACATTTAGGAGAACTATTTGGAACTATGCCCAAAGGGCTATAGAAGTGTGCATACTCTTTGACCCCGTAATATCACTTATAGGTCTGTATCCCAAAGAGACTATAAAAAATGGGCAAAGGACCCACATATAAAAAATATTTATAGCAGTTTTTTGTGTGGTGGCAAAGAATTGAAAATTGAGGGGATGCCCATCAATTGGGGAATGGGTGAACAAGTTGTGGTAAATGAATGTAATGGAATACTATTGTTTCATAAGAAATGATGATCAGATGGACTTTAGAAAAACCTGTAATGACTAAAGTGAACTGATGCTGAGTTGTAGCAGCAAGCACCCTGACACATCCAGGAGGGCCTGCTAGCACAGATTCTTAGATCTGCTTTTCTAAAAGGAAAGCAGCTTTTGAGGGGTTAAAAATCTTCTTTAATCGCATTCACCAACGGAGAAAACACAAGAAGAGAAATAAACACGAACAGATTTTCTAACTGTCTGACAAAAAGCAATACATACATCACAGATCAACAGACAGAATTGTCTGACCATTATATTCATACATAATTACCAAAGACAGAAGCACCAACATCTGGGTTTTCAAGGGGTGGGGGACTCCACAAAATGTGTGAACCTTTCTACAAACAAGCCTCTTCTAATCAAGCAACTCTCATTAACATTACATGAGTGAAATGAGCAAAACCAGGAAAACATGATATGCAGTAACAACAACATTGTGGGATGACCAACTTTAAGAGACTTAACTCTCCTCAACAATACAAAGATCTAACACAATTCCAAAACACTCATGGTGGAAATTGCAATCAACATCCAGAGAAAGAACTATGGAGTCTGAATGCAGATCGAAGCATACCATTCGCTCTCTCTCTCTCTCTCTCTCTCTCTCCCTCTCTCTCTCCCTCTCTCTCTCCCTCTCTCTCTCCCTCTCTCTCTCTCTCTCTCTCCCTCTCTCTCTCTCCCTCCCTCTCTCTCTCTCTCTCTCTCTCTCTCTCTCTCTCTCTCTCTCCTTTCTTGTGGTTTTCCTCTTTGATTCTAATTATTCTTTAAAACATGACTAATGTGGAAATGTGCTTAATATGATTGTACATGTGTAGATTATATCAGATTGCATGCCATTTTGCGGAGGGGGAGCAGAGGAAGGGAGAGACAATTTAGAACTCAAAATGTTATAGAAGTGAAAGTTTAAAAACTAAAAACAAAAATAGAAACATAAAAAAGATTTGGACATGAATGAAAAATGTTTGAACAGAATCAAACTGAACAAATGACAATATGGAATAAAACTTTTTAATGAGTGAAACCAACATTACTGAGTGACCTCCAACAGTAAGGATGGAAGATGGTTGCATTTGTGGTACACTTTTTATATAATATTTGTTTACATAGATTGTAGGTAAATTGTAATTTCTACAAAGGCAGAAAACTGTGTCTTAATTATCTTTGTATTTCCTCCACTGACTAGTGCTTTGCACACAGTCGACATTTAATAAATAGCTACTTAATGAATGATTGAATGAATCATTTGCTACTTTGTTAATCTCAGCGTGTAACAATGGAAATAGAATTGCTTTGGGAATCTGCAAATATGGGTTCCAGTCTTGCTTCTGTGATAAATTAGTTTCATTTACTTGAACTTCTGATTTAGCCTCTCTGGGCATTAATGTTCTCTCAAGTGGAGCTGTCTGGAATGATGTAGAGGAGACATATTTAGAGACAGGTTAGGAAAGATGACCTTTGAATTTTACTAAAACCTCAGATTTATAGAAGAGTTGCCAGATAAGCAATACAAAATAGTAACCAGCTTTTCTTAAAGAAAGGTTTCTACATTTGAGAGCAAAATCACAAGTGTGAGGACTGTGATATTTAACGTTCCCATTTTTGTTCAAACAAATTTAAACATTCTAAATCTAAATCAATATGATTCTCATTTATAAGACAAAAAATTCTCATTTTCCAAGTCAAACACTGTGTGGATAATTTTCAGGCTATTTCTTTCCCAGTCTTTTGGAAAAATCAAACTACATATATGTATATATGTATGTGTGTGTGTGTGTCTGTGTGTGTGTCTGTGTGTATAATGTACTTTTTAACCATAAAGTGCCATGTAAATGTCATTATTTTATTAGTAAGTCCAAACAATGACTTTATATAACAGTGATGCAGAGTATCTTTCCACCTGAGGCTCCAGCTACAAGCTCAATTGAATGAAAGCTGCAAGTCAGAGAGAATTTCAGGGCACCCTGGAGTTTGGAAATAAGGGTCAATTCATAGTCCACAGAACAGATGTCAGACATAGTTATCTTCAAGTAGTTCAGCCCGTTGGGAATATCTTCAAATAGAAACATTAAGAGATTATGTAAAATGAAATGAATGATCATTGGAGGATGCAGTTAAGAGGGTTAAAGGGGGCAAAGATTACCCAATTTATTGTGACTTTTAATTTGGATGGACTTTCAATCAGTAATTAACAAATTATAAAATGCATGTGAATAGATGTTCTGCAGAGCTTTAATCATGAAGACAGCTCCTCAAATCCACTTTGTTGTATATAGATTTGTTGGTACAGATCAGAATAGATTGAGTAGTGTCAGGGTCCCACTTTCAACTCTTCTACCTACTCTCCTGTGACTTTGAAGTTAAGAAGAACTTTCAAGGACTTCTAGGAGCCAAGATAATGGAGTAAGCAGCAAATCACCATAATTCTCCCATATTCACCTCCAAACAACTATAAAACAGTGTCCCCAGACAAATCCTGGAACAGCAGAACCAGTAAAAAGATGGGTGAAAGAATCTTTGAGCCCAAGAAACTTGGAAGATTGTCAAGAAAATTTTATCTCACTTAGGTAAATGGAGAACACAGTCAAGGACAGAAAGTATCCCAACAAACCAGCAGCAAAAACTCATTTCAGCAAATAAGCAATAGATTCTGAGCCCCTGTGGTGGAGTGGGCAAATGCCAACACCAGGAAACCCTATGTGCCTCAGCATAGACAGGGGAACCAGCAGGGAAACTCTGAGAAACACCATGTGCTTCTGCTTAGCTCCAGGCAGATAGGCAACCTCCAGCAGCCACACCTCCAGGTGCACCAGTGTATCCCAGAGAAAAACAGAAACACCCTATCAGTCTCAACATAAGCCAGACACCACCACTAGAACCCAGTTTACCACAGGGTAAGCTGCCAGACCTCTAAGGCCTCTGGTAGCACCAGCCACCCTCACCCCATCTGTTCAGCACAGTACCAGAGAAGAGGGTTCCCCGTGGACCTCAAGGCAACATCAGTGCAGCACCAGGTCAACAGCCAGGGCCTGCAGCCCCTGGCAGAAGAAGCCTGAGAGCGTGTCCCTTCAACCTCAGGAGCAGAGCTCTAATTTAAAAGAAAGAAAAAAAGGCCAAAAAACATGAGCAATAAATAATAGACAAACAAAAAAGAATTGGGCTATAAGAAGTTATGATGACAGAGAAGATCAAGACACAAACTCAGAAGAGAATAGCGATGCCGAAATATCAAGGAAATTGATATCCTGGAAATAAAACAGGTATTGAGAGAAGCTACCAACCACCTCAGGAAAGAAATTCCAAGATAAAAATTCCAAGGAACATTATAGTCAAATTTCAGAACTACCAGGACAAGGAAGCAATACTGCAAGTGGCTAGAACAATTCAGATGTTGAGGAACCACAATCAGGATTACATAGGACTTAGCAGCTGCAACATTAAAAAGATTGAAGGTCACGAATGGAACACAATATTCTAGAAGGCAAAGGAGCTAGGGCTATAACCAAGAATCTCTTACCCAGAAAAATTAAGCATGAACGCCAAAGGGAAAAAATGGTCATTCAATGAAATAGAAGGGTTTTAAATTTTCAAAAGGAGAGCAGAATTAAACCAAAAATTTGATCTCCAATATCAAGACCCAAGAGAAGCATAAACAAGTAAAAAGGAAAAAGAGAACATAAAGAATTCAATAGAGTTAAAAATGTTTAAATCCCTACATGGGAAAATGATAATTGTAATTCTTAAAAATTGTACCGCTTGAAGGAATATGCATAGAGAAATTAAAAAAAAATAATTAAAAGATGAGAAAGAGGAGTACAATGGGGGCAGAAGGAAGGGAGAGTAAATTATTTCCCATGAAGACAGTGGAGGAGAAGATGGGAGGGTGGGCAGTGAGCATTGCTTGAACCAATGCATATCAGTAGTGAATCAAAAAGGGAATAATGTACCCAATCAGTTGAAAATAGAAATCTATCTTAACCTGAGAAGAAAGTAGAAGGGGAGGAGATTAAGTAAAGAGGAGAAGTAAAGTGACCTAGCAATACCAGTTATCAAACTAGATTATAAAGTAATAATCACCAAAACTATGTGGTACTGACTAAGAAATAGAGTAGCGGATCAGTGAATAGATTGGTATGCAAGGCACCCACAGTAGCCTAGTATTTGATAAATCCAGGCTCCAACCTCTGGGATAAGATTTTACTATTTGACAAAACCTACTGGGAAAACTGGAAAACAATAGGCCACAAACTAGATATAGAAAAGCATCTCATAATGTCTTCCAAGACAAAGTCAAAATGGTGCATGATATAGACATAAAGGTTGACACCAAAAGCAAGTTAGAAGAGCAAGGAGTAGTCTACCTGTCAGATCTATGGAGAAGGAGAGAATTCATGAGCAAAGAAGAGATAGAGAGTATTACAAAATGTAAAATAGATAACTTTGGTTCTATTAAAATAAAAGATTTTGTACAAACAAAAACAATGCAACCAAATTTAGAAGGAAAGCAGAAAGCTGATAAAGACCTCATTTCTAAAATATATAGAGAACTAGGTCAATTTTCTAAGAATGCAAACAATTTCCAACTTGATAAATGATCAAAGAATATGAGTATGCAGTTTTCAGAAGAAGAAAACAAAGCTATCTATGGGCATATGAAGAAGTTCTCAAAATCACCACAGATCAGAAAAATGCAATTTAAAACTCTGAGGTACTACCCCACTACCTGTCTGATTGCCCAATATGACAAAAAAGGAAAATGATAAATGTTGGAGAGAATGTGGGATAATTGGGAAATTAATGTACTCTTGGTGGAGTTGTGAATTGATCTAATCGTTCTAGAGAGCAATTTGAAACTATGTCCAAAGAGCAGCCAAACTGTGCATATCCTCTGATCCAGCAATACCGCTACTTGGTCTATATCCCAAAGGGAAAGGGAAAATGACCTATGTGTGCAAAAGTATTTATAGCAGCCCTTTGCATGGTGAGAAAAAATTGAAAATTGAGTGGATGTCCATCAATTGGGGAATGGCTGAACAAGTTGTGGCATATGAATGTAATGGAATACTATTGTGCAATAAAAAAATTATGAACAGGCAGATTTCAGAAAAACCTGGAAAGACTCGTACAAATTGATGCAAAATGAAATGAGCAGAACCAGGAAAACATTGTACACAGTATCAGCAACACTGTGTGATGACCAGCTATGAATAACTCAGCTCTTCTCAGCAACACAATGATCCAAGACAAGTACAAAGGACTTGTGAAGGGAAATGCTGTCCACATTCAAATAAAGAACTGATGGACTCTCAATATGGTCAAAGCATATTTTTTCACTTTGTTATTCTTCATGTTTTTTTCTTTTGATCTGCTTCTTCTTTCACAACTGTGACTAATATGGAAATATGTTTACATGATAACTCGTGTATAGCCTATATCAAATTGCCTATCATTTTCCGAAGGGGAAGAAGGAGGAAGGGAAAGAGAAAAATTTGGAACTCAAAATCTTGTAAAAGTGAATGCTAAAAATTTCTTTACATGTAATCAGGGGGAAAATTAAATACTATTAAAAAAGGAAAATTTTCTTTTCTGAAAATGAATGAGGAGAATATCAAAATAAGTTGTTTGTTTTGTAAATGGAGAAGCGACTGGAACACCACTAATATTAACATTTTATTCCTGCCATTCTTTTTGTCTATGGAGACACTTCCCAGCAATCCAAAGTAGTCTGACGTTAATACAAAAAGGTACAACCTAAATACTGTAAAGATGGCTAGTTGACATAGTGCATAGAGTGTTGGGTTTGGAGTCAGGAATGCTGTATTCAAATTCCGCTTCAGACACGTACTAGCTGGGTTAAAGTGGAGAAGTTATGTAATATCTCTCAGCTAAAGTTTCCTCATATATAAAATGGGGATAATAAGTTCATGGGGTTGTTTTGATGATTAACCAAGATGATATAAAGTACAAGCTTAAAAGTGCTCTATAAATGTTAGCTAGCTATAGGTTTGCCTCGGGGTGGTTAAAATTATCACTCCTACCCACAAATTTGGGCTTATATCCCTCTGAAGTCCAAGAAATGCTCATTACTTCTTAGTAGTCATTTCACATTTCCATTTTCTCATCATCAGCAGGAATTAATCAGTGTAAATGGGAGGATCAGTGCATGTATTCTGAGAACACTGCTCACTGAGCTAAAGCCAAGAATCTACTGACATGGCCTCAAGGATAACAGGATTTGCTAACCAGTTTAAACAAGACATTTAAACATGTTGGGACACTAGCTAGGGTGAAAGGTACTATATGCTTGAGAATTTTAGTAATAACGCTGTCCCTAATGGTTCTGCCAAGAAACAAAGTTCAGAAAGAAGATCCCATCCTTGTATGTTTATTCTCCCACTCCAATTTTAGTAACTCTTATATTTTTTGCTACCACGAACTGGTGCCTTAGGTACTTTGAAGGCATTGGATAAGGACTCTCCTTGGTTGAGCGATTCAAAAGGAGAATGCTATAAAGTTTTTTATATGTTCTTATCCCAAATCCACATATGCATTCAGCTTGGGCCAGGTTTGTGTGTTGTTAAGACATGTAGATCATGCCCCTCTGGTTTGCAATTATTCAAGAAGCTTTGTTTAAAAATCAACAGCAAAAACCTATTTGCACTGATTTATTAGCAATGCTTCAATTAACTAAATTCAGTAGATATTTATGTGTCAGGGAGGGCTTTTCTTACACACGTTCAGCAGATAAAATAGGGCTGGAGGAAAAGCCAAACCCTTGAATCCCAATCTTCCAGAGTCACCTTAGGAAAGTCACCTAAACTCTTTATATAGGATGGGCTTGGGATCATGGCAGATCATCCATGGGGAAATGCTCCATAGTTCGAAATACAAGACTGAAATTAAGGTGAGAGGTATAGGCTGTACTTAGGAATTCTTTGTCTAGAAGTCACAGCTGAAGCTGTGAGAATGGATGATCTCTTTGAGACAGGAGTTCAGAGAGAGAAGAGAAGGCTAAGGGTAGGGGTACCAGTGGACAAGGTAGTCCCCACTCTCTACCTCTATGGTTTTCTCCCCAAAGCTAGAAGACAGAGGCAAATGAGAGTAAATAAGATCTGTATTAGGAATAGCCCAAGTTCCTCAGAATAGTGTACGGCTAAAGGCAAAGTTTTTCATTATAAACCAAATTAAAATGTTATGACACTATTGACTCCTTGGTCAGTTATTAGGGCTAAAGGAAGTATGCCTTTTGAGTCTTGGTAGCAACTGCCTTCTTGTTCAAAATACCATAACTCAGATGTGTAGACAATGCTAATTGTCTCTATGCCAATATTATAAAAGATTATTTCAGTAAAAGTCCCAACTCTCTTCACCAATTTCTGTCATTAAAAGAATAATTTATTTCTTGTAAAACTTCACATAACTGAAATTCAGCAGGTATTACTCCTGGTACCAATTTCACATAACTGAAATTCAGCAGGTATTACTCCTGGTACTCCAGAAGAATGGAAGAAGTGGAAGCATTTACAGCATCTTTTCTCTTCAATCTATAACAAAAGGATGTTACAAAGGTAGGTGAGAAATAAACAATCCAATGTAAGAAAGAAAAGTTTATTGGCAAGTATATGATCACATGCATCATTCATTTAACTGATGTTTTTTCTATAAATTAAAAAAAAAACGAGTTGACATGCATCGTGGAGTGGGGTATTAGGAGAGGAAAGGTGCAAAAGTACAGAAAAGGGACACACACACAAACATAACTATAACAACAGTGGCTAAAAGCATACCCTCACACCCACACTTCCATTTGGATAGATTTGATGTATTGACTTGGTGTAAAAAAAAATCTCTAGATTTAAAGTCACAGATGGTTAAGAATAAAGCAAGAAGGAGTTAATTTTCCTTGTATGGAGTGGCATGTACAAAAATACAGAGACAGGGGGCAGAGTCAAGATGGCAGAGTAAAGGCAGGGACTTGTCAGAATGCTCCCCCAAGCCCCTCCAAATACCTTTAAAAAATGACTCTGAACAAATTCTAGAGCAGCAGAACCCACAAAATGAGTGAAATAAATTTCCAGCCCAAGGCAGCTTGGAAGGTAGACAGGAAAAGTCTTTTGCACTGGGCGGGAGAGGAACACAATCAAGCACAAGCCATGCCAGCACAGACTGGACCCCAGCAATGCAGAGCAGGCCTCAGGAGCCTGAATGACAGGCAACTCTGGTGGCTTTCAGATTTCTCAACCCACAAATGCCAAAGACAAAATAGAAGGTCGGTAGGAAAGGTCTGTTACAGCACCTGGATGAGAGAGGTATGCAGTTCAGCCCTGGCCCCAGCACATTTTTGGGGGGATGACAGAGGTGACTGGAGGTGGGGGGAGTAGCAGTGATTGTTTCCATGGCTCTCAGCCCCACAAATAGTAAGGAAACCAAACAACTGATCAGATTATAGGGGTCTCTTTGCTGGCATTGAGGCAGGATCCTCTTTCTTTTCCTGTGCTTGGATCTCAGTCACAGTCCTGGGGCAAGGAAGACTACTGGTATGGCAGAGCTTGTGGCAGCAGTGGAGAGGCAACTCTTCCCACATTTCCAGGTGAGAAAAGAGTGCTTTTAGTCACTCACAGACCAGAGCACAGGCCACAAGAGGAATAAACACTTCTCCTTAGATGATACCACTTTGGAAGAACTGAAAACTTACAGGTTTCTAGAAGTCTCACTGAAAACAGCTGCACAAAATCCCTGGTTTTTGGGGCAGTTTGCCTTTAACACCAGAAGCAGAGTCCTTCCTTAACAATGAGTTAAAAAGTCAAATAATTGGCTGGGAAAATGGCTCAACATCAGTCAAATTTGATGGTAACACGGTAAAACTTTTGGTAACATGGAAAATCAAATCATACACTCAGAAGAAGACAATAAAATCAGAGCTCCTAAATTCAAAGCCTCCAAGAAAAATATGAATTGGTCTCAGGACATGGAAGAGTTGAAAAGGACTTTTGAAAATCAAGTAAGAAAAGCAGAGGAAAAAGTGGGAAGACAAATGAGAGTGATCCAAGAAAATCATGACAAATGAGTCAACAGCTTGCTAGAGGAGACCCCCTCAAAATACTGAAGAAGATAGTACCTTAAAAAATAGATCAAGCCAAATGGCAAAAGAGATCCAAATAGCCAATGAGGAGAAAAATGGAAAATGTAAAATTTGACAAATGGAAAAAGAGATCCAAAAGCTCACTGAAGAAAAGAATTCTTTAAAAATTAGAATGGAGCAAATGGAAACAAAGGACTTCATGAGAAATCAAGAAATTATAAAACAGAAATAAAGGAATGAAAAAATAGGAGACAATGCAAAATGTCTCATTAGATAAACCATTGACCTGGAAAATAGATACAAGAGAGATAATTTAAAAATTCTTATTACCTTTTAAAAATTAATTTATTTCTTTTCAGTTTTTTACCAACTTTTCTACTTCCATATATTTTAGATTTTCCTCCTCCCTCCGTCTTCCACTTTTCCCCTCCCTTCCCAAGAAGGCATGTGGTGTTGTGCAGGTTCTACATATACATTTAATTAGTATTGAATACATTTTCACCTTACAGAGAAAATGGTCTGCTTAATTCTGCAATCCAGTTCCATAGTTCTTTCTCTGAATGTGGAAAGCATTTTGCCTCAAGAATTCATTGGGAATTTTTTAGGTCCCTGCATTTCTGTGAAGGGCTAAGTCTACCAGAAAAATTCCTCACACACTGCAGTTGTTACTGTGTACAAAGTTCTCCTGGTTCTGCTCCTTTCACTCAGCAACAGTTCAGATAGGTCCTTCCAGGGCTCTCTGAAGTCTTCATCATTTGTTATAGCACAATAGTATTCTATTACATTCACATATTGCAACTTGCTCAGCCATATCCCAATTGATGAGCATCCCCTCAATTTCCAGTTCTTGACCACCACAAAGAGAGCTGCTATAAATATTTTTGTACATGTGGGACCCTTTCCAATTTTTATGATCTCTTTGGAATACAGTCCTAGAGGCAATATTTTTGGGTCAAGGGGTATGCACATTTTTGTAGCCCATTGGACGTAACTCCAAATTTTACTCCTGAATGATTGGATCAGCTCACAGCCCCACCAACAATGAATTAGTGTTCCAACTCTCCCACATTTATCATCTTCCTGTTTTGTCATGTTAGCCAATCTGATAGGTGTGATATGGTACCTCAGAATTGTTTTGATTTGCATCTCTCTAATCAATAGTGATTTAGAACATTTTTTCATATGACTAGAGATAACTTTAATTTCTTTCTCTGAAAACTCCTTGTTCATATACTTTGATCATTTATCAATTGGGAAATGACTTGCATTCTTGTTCCTTTGACTCAGTTCTCTATATATTTTAGAAATGAGACCTTTATCACAGACACTAGTTGCAAAAATTCTTTCCCAGTTTTCTACTTCCCTCCTAATTTTGATTGCATTCACAATGCAAACTTTTCAATTTAATCAAAATTATCCAGTTGGCACTCCATAATGTTCTCTATTTCTTGCTTAGTCAAAAATTTCTCCATTCTCCATAAATCTGACAAATGCACTATTTCTTGCTCCCCTAATTTGCTTATAGTATCAGTCTTCATACCTAGATCATGTATTCATTTGGACTTTATTCTTGTGTATGGTGTCAGGCATTGGTGTATGCCCAGTTTGTGTCACACTGTTATCCAGTTTTCCCAGTAATTTTTTTCAAACAGTGAGTTATTATCCCAGAAGCTGGGGTCCTTGGGTTTATTAAACAGTAGAGTGCTATATTAATTGACTACTATGTCTTGAGTACCTAGCCTATTCCTCTGGTCTACCCTTCTATTTCTTAGCCAGTACCAAGCAGTTTTGATAATTTCTGCTTTATAATGCAATTTGAGATCTAGTAGGGCTACGCCACCTTCCTTAACATTTTTTTCATTAGTTTCCTTGATATTGTTGAACTTTTGTTCTTCCAGATGAATTTTGATATTATTTTTCTAGCTCTAGAAAATAATTATCTGGTAGTTTGATTGGTATAGCACTGAATAAGTAAATTAATTTAGGGAGAATTCTCATTTTTATTATATTAGCTCAACTTATCCACAAGCAACTGATGTTTGTTCACTTAGTTAGATCTGACTTTACCTGTGCAAAAAGTGTTTTGTAATTGTGTTCATATTGTCCCTGGGTTTGTTTTGGCAGGTAGGCTCCCAGATATTTTATAGTGCCCACAGTACCTTTAAATGGGATTTCTCTTTCTGTCTCTTGCTGTTGGACTTTGTCAGTAATATATAGAAATGCAGATGATTTATGTGGATTTATTTTGTAACCTGCAACTTGACCAAAGTTGTTTATTATTTCAGGTAGCTTTTTACTTGATTCTCTGGAATTCTCTAAGTATATAATCATATCATCTGCAAAGAGTGATAACTTAGCTTCTTTTTTGCCTATTTTTATTCCTTCAATTTCTTTTTTTGTCTTTTATTGCTAAAACTAATATTTCTAGTACCTTATTGAATAACAGTGGTGATAATGGACATCATTGTTTCACCCCTGATCTTATTGGAAATGCATCCAGCTTATCCCCATTATATATAATGCCTGCTGATGGTTTTAGGTAGATACTGCTTATTATTTTATGGAATGCTCCATTTATTCCTATGCTCTCCAATGTTTTCGATAGGAATGGGTGTTGTATTTTGTCAAAGGCTTTTTCTACATCTATTAAGATAATCATGTGGTTTCTGTTAGTTTTGTTGTTGATATGATAAATAATGCTGATAGTTTTCCTAATATTGAACCAGTCCTGCATTCCTGGTATAAATTCTACCTCATCATAATGTATTATTCTCACGATAAGTTGCTGTATTCTTTTTGCTAATATCTTATTTAAAATTTTGGATCTATATTAATGAGAGATTGGTCTATAATTTTCTTTTTCTGTTTTGGCTTTTCCTGGTTTAGGTATGAGAACCATGTTTGTATCATGAAAAGAATTTTGTAGGATTCCTTCTTCACCAATTTTCCCAAATAGTCTATATATTATTAGAATTAACTGTTCTTTAAATATTTGATAGAATTCACTTGTAAATCCATCTGGCCCTGGAGATATTTTCCCTAGGGATGTCATTAATGGTTTGTTCAATTTCTTTTTCTGAGATGGAGTTATTTAAGTGTTCATCTTCCTCTTATGCTAATCACCTACCCAGCAAAATTGAGTGTAATTAATGGGGGTGTGGGTTGGAATTGACTTTCATTGTTGTAAAGGAATTGAATGCATTCTTGAGGAAAACAAGAGCCAAAAAGACAAATTGATTTTCAAATACAAGATTTGGGAGAAGCATTAACAGGAAAGGAAAGATAAATCATAAGGGATTTATTAAAGTTGAACTGTTTACATTCCTACATGGAAAGATGATATTTGTAACTCAGGAGATCTTTCTCAGTATGTAGTTGGAGGGAATACATACATACATACATATGTATAGATAAATAGATAAATAGATAGATATAGATATAGGGCAGAGGGTGAATTCAATATGAAGGGATGATATCTAAAAAAATAAAATTTCAAGTTGAAATGGAGGAATGTACTAGGAAAAGGAGAAAAGAAGAGGTAGCATGGGATAAATTATCTCACAGAAAAGAGGCAAGAAAAAGCTTTTACAGTGGAGGAGAAGAAGGGGGAGGTGAAACATAATAAATGAAACAATCTCATGCAATATGGCTTAAGGAGTGAATAACATTTACACTCAATTGGGTATGGAAATCTATCTAACCCTACAGGAAAGTAGTGAGAAGCGTTATAAGGGTGGAGTGATAGAAGGGGCAGAGGGGTCAGAGAACAAAACTTTTGAGGAGGCGCAGGGTCAAAGGAGAGTATATAATAAATAGGAGAGAAATAGGATATCGGGAAATATAGCTAGTCTTTCACAACATGACTATTATAGAAGTATTTTGCATGACTATACATGTATAATCTACATCAAATTGCTTGCCTTCTCAATAAGGTTGGTTGGGGAAAAAGGGAGAGAATTTGGAGCTCAAATAAAACTTTGAATTTTTTTGAGCTTTTTAAAGTGAATGTTAAAAGTTGTTTTTACATGCAACTGAAAAATAAGATATACAGGTAATGGAGCAAAGAAATCTATCTTATCCTACAGGAAAATAGAAGGAAAAGGCATAAGGGAAAGGTAAATGTAGAGGAGATAGAAGGGAAGGTAGATTGGGGGATAGATATAGTCTTATATCTATGGTGGAGGGAGGGGAGAGATGGGGAGAAAATTTGGAACTCAAAATGTGGAAGTGAATGTTGAAACTAAAAATAAATTAAATTTTTTTTTAAAATACAGAGACAGCAACATATATGATGTGTCTGAACACAGTTGAAAAGATTGTCTTGATTAGAGAGGAGGGTTTGTGTGGAGGAACAGTGGAAAATAGTTTTGGCTAAATAGAATGGAGTCAGAATCTGGAAGTCTTTGAAAGCTGGGTAAAAGAGCCTGGGCTTGTCAGGGATGTGACATTAGGAAAGATGTGTTTTAGGACAACTGGTCTGACAAGTGTATTCAAGAGAGATTGGATGGGGTTGGCAGAGCAGAGAGACTAAAGAATAGCCAAGAAGCTGTTGAAGTCATTGAGATTTGATAAAGAAAGAGAAATCTGTGACACTTGAAAGAACTCAAAGAAATCAGTGGCAGATTAGACATAAGGAGTGAAAGTGAGAATCATTAATGATAACTAAGGAGGTCTCTACCCTGGGAGACTAGGACAATGCTGGTGCCAGTGGCATAATCGAAATAATTTAAAAGGGCAGCACGTGTTGAGAGAAAGATGGGAAGTTCAGTTTTGAACTGATGGCTGTATGGTGATGGCAGGATATTTATTGGGAAATATCCACAGTTAACAACACAGTACTAGAATAAAAAGAAGAGGTCAGGGATGGATTCAGGGGTTGTCTTTTGGAGGTGATAATTAAAACTGTGAGAGTAGATTAGCTCTTTGATATGGAAAAGTAAAATAAGTAGAAGAGAAGGCTGAAGGTGGGGAACAGTGATGGGCAAGGTTTGTCCCCACTTTTTTCCTTTGTGCAGAGGAAAATGAGAGTGAATAAGATATTGATTAGTAGTAGAACAAGTTCCTTAGAGTAGGAAGAGGGACAGCCTTTACTTTTTACCTGGTTCAAGGGCACTCTACTTTGAGGAAAATGAGGCCATTATCTATGGAACACACTGTGGTAGCCATGAAACCCTTGTACAATTTGCCAGAAGGAAACACAGGAAAGTAAGAGCCTAATGCAGTCATCTGATTTGAAAATTGGCTCAGAATATTTAGGGTAATAATATTTACAAGCTACAGAAGACCTCAGAAATTATCTGGTATTTCACAGGGAAGGAAACTGAGGTCTATAGGGTATCCAAAGTTACACAATGAGTTAGTAGCAAAGCCAGTGGGTGAGAATCCGTGTCTCCTGATTCCCAGTCCAAAGCTTTTTCCACAGTGCCTCTGAAGTCAGTCACAACTTTGCAACAATAATTTCCATCCCCTGGTTTCCACATGGAGCATAATTAGCTAGAGCTCACCTGAGCACTATAATTTTCAGCAATGTGGATGCTGGGTTGAATAAAATTTAGCCAAGAAGCTTAACCAAATGTGAAAGCAATGACTCACTGTTTACATATACCCCACATTCTAGCTGGATCCTCCAACTAATCCAATTGCCTGGTTAAGAAATTGCCTGTAAATAGCTTCTGCTGTCAAAATAATTTCTAGCTGACTAGAGTTTTCCCAAGGCTTCATTCCCAGTGATGAAAGAAAGGTCAAAAGCTCTAGCTACTCTTCTTACCATGAAATAGAAATTAATTTCATTCCCACTTCAGATTCTCATAGAATTTTTCCTTTTACCCCTTAATTTTCTCTTCATCTTATCACTAATAACTTTATTTGTATGTTTCAGAGTATTTTTTATTTCCTTAGACTTCCTTAGTAGATTATGTATTACAGCTAATGTATATTTGGTACCCAACATTGTAGCCAGAGTTTCAATTTTGCCTTGAAACTAGAAATCTTTTAATTAGAATAAACTCAGCTTGTGTGCTCTTAGGAGTATGATTTGTCTGTATCAGACACTGGATTAAGTAGGTGGTGATGGAATGGGAGCCAAATCAAGGTATCATGTTGTTTTCATAATGACACTGTCAAACAGAGATATGGATGCATGGTAAAATGTTAAAGCATGGTGAGATGTGTGAAGATATAATTAAGATTGTGTCCCTTTTCCCCCCATTTCCATACCTGCATTCTTTCAGCTCCAACACTGAAAGAACTTGCAAGGTGAGAACCATTCTTCACTGAGAATAAGTTGCAGATTCCTCTTTTCTATAATCTATTTCAGATTACACTTGACCTTCCCAAACTGTAGCTGGAGTATGCCACTGTGTTGAAGCTTGTAACCACTAAACTTTAAGCTGTCAGGAAGTGAATGTTCACTGTTTTCCACACTATTTAAATATGAAGGGACTGATGCTTCTTGAAGGAATTGAAGGTGGGGTGAGATAGGGAGGGAACAGGGAAAAGAAAGATACTATTAAAACCTACTAAGGGTAGTATGATGGCTTAGATGCAATTCAATTCATAATTATTAAGCATGTATTTATTATCTTATGCAAGTCACTTTAATGACACTGCTCTAGGAAAACACGTTTGATCCATGACGTAAAGTTTAATACTTTTAATGATTTAATATCCTCTTATAATAATTAGCCAATTTTAAACCTAGGGGCAATACAGTGGTCTCTCAGGTCTACTGGGTTTCCTTCTCTTTGACTTTAGGAAATGTATTTTAGATGATAAGTTATGAGTTCAGTAACAGTCACTCAGCACCCAGTTAGGAAAAAACTTCTACACTTAAGCAGTGGTTGCCTCCTTTACCTAACATTATATGCATATCTATCTTTAATTATCTAGTTATAAAACACGTAAATGGAATTGTAGATAGAGTATGGGACCTGGAGTCAGAGAGATTTATACTCCTGAGTTCAAATCTGGCTTCAGGCATTTAACAGCTGTGTGACCCTGGGCAGCTCACTTAACATTGTTTGCCTCAGTTTCCTCATCTGTAAAATTATTTGCAGAAGGTCATGGCAAAAACACTCCAGTATCTTTGCCAAGAAAACCCCCAAAGGCGTCATGAACAGTTGGAAACCACTAAAAAAAACAAACCAAAATATTAAGCTAAGCCCTGACCTCTTTGTATTGTCTGCAAATTGAAAGGAATTGTGAAGGAATGTTGGGAAAGAGCCAACCTTCTTTTTGGACTTGCCTCAGTCTGGATCCTCTCCCCATGATGCCCATAGAGCCAGTAACACTCCTTGATACCTCTTTGTCTGCCACATTTCAGTTTTCCTTCTATTCCATTCTTCTTCCAATGAAGACACTCTAAATCTTTCAGATCAGAGACAATTTTTCTCATTTATACAAAGTGCTTAGGATTTCATCGAGTGTTTCACACAATGGCTTTGGTTGATTGAATGAGATATACAGATATATTCACAACCAATTAAGATTGTTTAATTCAATCAACAAAGTATTTGCAGCAATTAAAGCAATAGAACTGAATAGAATAGTTTCAAGCCTACCCTAAGATCCAGTAAAAAAACTATGTATCATTTTCAAAGTATAGCTTAGTTTGTTTTTTTAATGTATCCTGGTGTTTCAAGCTATAGTGCATGGAACAAAAAGGAACCAAGATACTGGAATCTAGAGTGTTGGTGCTTTTAAGCTGTGCTTTACGTTAAGAAAAATCATATAAAAATACAAATGCATGCAAAAGACAAATTTGTTGGTTCAAAGAATCATATATCACAAGATTTCAGTGAATATCCAGTTCCTCTAAGTCTCTTAGTGTTTGTGAATTATTAACTATTCAGCTAAGGCCAAGATTTTTCCAACAGTGCTTTACACCTACTAGCCAGAGTGAATGAATGAATGCAATGACATGATAGACAGGTTGAAAGCTCTCAGGGACCTTAAAGATCACTGATTCCAACGCTTTCATTTTACAGATAAGGAAAGTGAGACTCAGAGAAAATATGTGACTTCTCTGGAACAATACAGCTGGTAAGCATACATGATAGGATTCAAAGTCTGGGTTTTCTGACTCCAAATTCAACTAGCTGTCTTTGAAATGCACCACCTAACAGTCTCTAAGAGGAGGTGCAAGAGGAGATTCAGCAAGCTATCCAGAAATACTTAAAGTTGATGGGTTTTTAAGCAGGATTTGAAGACCAGACAATTTGATTTTATACAAGTTTCAAAAATACATTTAGAGTACAAAGTAAAGTCTAATGTTTAAGGTATTGCACTTTATGATACCAGTCTAACTTCTGCTTTGTTAGCAAATATTCCAGTGGTTTATTAGAAACCATATAGCAAGTCAAAGCAAAAGTACATAATCTACAATACTCTGAGTCTCCTGTTTTTTGCAACTCACATAGATGACCATTGGCTAGTGTCATCCTGTAGTTCTCTGGTGTGGTTTATCCGGTCATCTATGTCTGTGTGTGAACTAATATTCTGACTAAAGGCTCCAGCATTTAAAGGAGACCATTACTGATTTAAAAATCCTTAAAGATTTAGAAGAAAGGCAATGGAATACTAAGGATGACTGCACAATAGTTGACTTATTTCTATAATCCAAACTGAGATGAGTTTAAGTCCTGTCTCTGACACAACCTGATGGCATAGACTGTAGAGTGCTAAGACCTGGAGTCAAGAAGACCTGACTTCAAATTTCAAATCCTGCCTCAGACTCTTACTAGCTGTGTGACTTCTGTTTGACTCAGTTTCTTTATCTTTAAATTGCGATAATAATAGCATCTACCTCTCAGTGTTGTTGTGAGGATAAAATGAGCTAATAATTATAAAGTGCTCAGCACAGTGCCTGACACATAAGTGCTATATAAATGTTAGCAATGATGATAATGATGATGATGTTAATGATGACTGCATGACCTTGGGATGTGCCATCAGTCAGTTATCTATGATCCTAAGTTTCAGAAAAGTTACTGATCTTCAATTATAAAATGAGTTTCCCCATTTTATACCGTTGAAATAAGAGATCCCATCCATTCCACGTTCTTGTTCAGAGGCATCCTTTATTTAGCACCATATTAGACTCTATAGAGAAGATAAAGTAGCATTATTTATGTTCTTTGCCCTAAAGAAACTTGCAGTTGTTTTGGGGAAATAATTCTTACATATATGAAATAAGCATAAAACACTATAATGATTTGACCAACTGAGTATAAACAAGTTAAATAATATAGTTTGAAGAACAGATATGGGTGATCAGAAAAGAAAAAGCTATGTTGGATAAAAAGAATAATGCAAGGGCAGCTAGGCAACACAATGGACATAGCACCAGTCCTGGAGTCAGGAGGACCTAAGTTCAAATCTGACCTCAGACAATTACTAGCTATTATGGGCAAGTTACCCTGGGCAAGTCACTTAATCCCAATTGCCAAAAATAAAAAAGGAACAATGAAGAAATAGGACTTGCACTAGTCCTTGAAGGAATCATGGGATTTGATAAATTAGAGAGAAGTAAGGAGGTTATTCTGGGCATGAGTCAAAGTTGTGGAGCTACCTGGGTTATGATACTCCTTAATAGTATTCATTCATCCAACTCAAAACCATTCACCCTACACTGTTTTCATCACATCACTGAAACCAACTTGTGATTTATAAAGGCTTAAGAAAAGCATAACCTCTCCCTTGGAAGTAAAAACTGTACCTTTTATTAATCTCTTATAAAATTCTAGTATGTTCACAGCTGCTCTTGTAAACCTTTTCCTCTCAACCTCAGTAGTTAAACCTCCTGTCATTCATCTTCTCACCTGGCAGATTGCCTCACCACCAACTTCTCAGAAAAGATGGAATGCATCTAATATGAGTTCATTCATCTCCCCTGTGGTAGGACCAACATCTACCATCTAGTTTTTTTTTCCTTAAAAGGCTCTTAAATGTCCTTAGGACATAATTGACTTAGGGAATGAACACCTGAGTTGCATGTTGGTGCAACAACCTGGTTGCCCAAGTACAAAAGTTAAAACATGAGTCGGTAGGAGTCATGACTCAGACTTGAAGAGCGTACCAGCATGGCCAAAATAGACAGGGAAGCTGCATTTTCTTGAATCAATGCTGTATCCTGACTGAGTTGTCTTTCTGGGATCTGGCTAAGTACATGTCCTTTTGTTGACTTGTTAGATATTGTATCTGTCTGTACCAATTCCAGATCTGAAGCATCAGACTGACCTGAATCAGACATAGGATAGAATTAAGCTCCTTCTCAGCTGAGGGATGACTTCATTCTTTGCATTTATATTCCCCAGTGACCAGTATATGAGGAATTAGAGTTATTTTAGTAAAGTGGTGGTCCTGAAAGCTAGACTTCGAAAGGGTTTAGAGTGAGTCACTTTACAGGACGAAGAAATTGTTAGCATACACTAATCTTTTGTAAACTTTGTCAGTGAAGGAGGATGCTTTTAAGGAAAAGTAAAGTCAAGGGATTTTATATGGTATGAGATTCTACATAGTAAATGCTTAATAAATGTGTGTTGATTGATTTCACCTTTTAGATAGCCAGGTGTTCTCTCATCTTTCTCTGATTATTAGTAATGTCAGGGGATGAGATGATTAACCATGTTTCTCAAAGTCAACCTTTCTATCTATGATCCCATTTTTGGGGATCTCCAATAGGGTCTTGCTCCATGACTCATCCTGCAGAAATTTGTTTTATTAACCCAATGCCAATCTTTCCTTCTCTACTGGCTCCTTTGTTTGAGTCACAAAACTTGCTTAGGACTACACTATTATTAAAAATCCCTTGATTTTGCTTTTTCTTAAAAGCATCCACCTTCACTGACAAAATCTGAAAAGGATTAGTCTATCCTCGCCATCTTTATTTCCTGGTAAGAATCTCATTCTAAACCCTTTCAAAGTCTGGCTTCCAGGGCTACCACTCTACTAAAATTTCTCTTTAATGCCACCAATAACCTCTATGCTCAACACAATCATCATCCATCATTCCTCATTCTCTTTTCTGTAACTATTTCTTCATCTGGCTCCTGAGGCAACTTCTTCCAGTTACCAGTGATTTTTAATGGACAGATCTAATGTTGTCTTCTGTGAACTCATCCTCTCTGATCTCTTTGCAAATTAGCCTCTGTTAACTGTCATCTCTCCCTGGATACTCTCTCTTCTATAGGTTTTCATGACACTGTTTTTTTCTGGGTAATTCTACCTATATGATTGATCCTTCTCAGACTTCTTTACTGATTCAACATCCATGTCACACCTCCTAAGTAGTTGTACCCCTAAACTGTTTGGAGCCCTCTTGTCTTTTCTCTTTATGCTATCTCACTTGGGGACCTTACCATTTCCAATGAATTTAATTATTATCTCCATGCAAATGAAGCCTAGATCTTCATGTATCCCCAATGTCTCTGCTAAGATTCAGTCCCATATCATTAAGTACTTAGACCTTTAAGACTGAATATCCCAGAGGCATTTTGAAACAGATATTGTCAAAACAGAATTCATAATCTTTCTCTTTTCACCCCCTTTTTAGGCAATCAGGGTTAAATGACTTTCCCAGGGCCACACAATAAGTGTCTGAGGCTGAGATTTTTAACTCAGATCCTCTTGAGTCAAGGGCAAGTGCTTTATCCATTACACCACCCAATTGCCCCATAATTCATTAACTTTCTACCAAAATCCTCCTCTCTTCTAAATTGCTCTCTTACTGTCAAAGACACTACTATCCTTCCAGTCACCTAGTTTAGAAACAGTGTTATATTCAACTTCTTCCTCTCCCTCATCCCACATAGTTATCACTTGCCAAACCTTGTTTTTATCTCCATAACATTTCTCACATCTGACTCCTTTATATTCTCATAGCTACTGCCTTATTAAAGTCCCTCATCATCTTTCACCTGAACTATTGCAATAGTTTCCTATTTAGTCTCTCTGCCTCAAGCCTATCCCTATTCCCATGTATCCTCCACATAACTGCCAAGGTAATTTTCCAAAAATATGGATCTGTAATATGGATATGTTTTACATGATTGCACATCTATAACTTGTCTCAGATTGCTTACTGTCTCAGGGAGAGAGAAAGAAAAGAGGGACAGAATTTGGAGTTCAAAACTTTAAAAAAATAACAAGGAGTGTTAACAATTATGCTTACGTGTAATGGGGGAAAATAAAGTAATATGTTTAAAAACATACTACATAGACATGTTACTATTATTCAATAAAGTCCAGTAGCTCTATTGTCTTAAGGATCAAATATGAGTTCCTTTTTTGGTCTTTAAGGATCTTCACATGTGACCCCTTCCTACCATTTCAGTTTTCTTATACATTACAGTGTTCCAGACACTTTATAATTTAACTATACTGATATGCTCACTCTTCTACAAACAGATATCTTCTATCTCTCTGACTTTTTGCTAGCTGTGTCCTGGGTGTGAAGTGCACTCTTCCATCTCTTGGAATCACTGTTTTCCTCCAGACTCAGTTCAAGTTCCCCTTTCAACATAAAGCTTTTGTTGGAGATGTCCTCCCTCCATGCTCACCTTATATTCATTGCGTATATGTTATATAGGCAATTGCAGGATTATTTGTTTTCTCCTTCATTTGAATGTAAACTCCCTGATAGTGGTCATTGTTGTACCTTTGGCTTTGGTATTCTCAGATCTTAGCATCATATTGGCTCATAATAAGTACTTAGTGAATGCTTGTTAATTGGCTAACTGACCTGCAAAATATTTGAATGGATTCTAAGGTTCTTTTCAGCTCTAAAATCTGTGATCCTTACACAGAAATGTGGCAGAATTTGACCCAGAACCTAGATCTCCTAACTCCCAGAGGTTTTTCTTTAAATTTTCCTTCTTCTCTTTATGAAAACGCCAGGATCCTCAGAAGAAGATGCAGTGGAAATTAATTAAAGGAAAGGCTAAGAACACTGGAAAAAAACTTCTTTTGCATCACTGTTTTGCCAAGATCATACAGTAGCTCATGTGTGTTTTATGCCTTCCTTATCCCACTTGGTAATTTCCCAAGTTTCTTTTAACTTTTTGAAGTGTTTGGGTGTAACATGTTTCACATAAATAGTGCTCTGCTTGAAAGAAATGGTCATGTTGGGTAATACTCCTGCAGCTTTCAATAATGACTCCATCACTGTGTTTTGATTGCTTCCAGACTGTCTGAGTCAGTCAAGTAAGCAAACTAAGAAATTCAATGGATCTGGATGAACAACCGAATAATAGTCATTGGGTATTTAACCTGCAGGAGGCGCTCTTATTCACCATGAAATGAGAAACCACCCAGGGCTTTGGATCTCATTTGTCCAACATTAAGAGTTTATATCTAGCTGTTACCGCTTCTGTTGAATTGTGCTGTTTTCCTAAGAATCAGTGAAAAGGAGTTGGAGTCCTCCTTTACAATCACCAGTGAAACAATTTTGGAAAGATGTAGGTTTCCTGGTATTTTCACAGAAATCAAAGATGGGAGGGAGAATCTCATGAGAATTCAGTTTTATATTTTATCCCTGCTATGCAAAATGAAGCGGCAGCTAGATGGCACAGGTGATAGTGCACTGGGCTTGGAATCAGGAAGATCTGGGTCCAAATCTGACCTTAGACCTTTATGTGACCCTGGGCAAGTGATTTGACTCAGTTCCTAATCTATAAAATATTAACACACTGGAAAAGGAAATGGTAAACCACTCTATATTCTTGGCAAGAAAAGACCATGGAGTTACAAAAAGTCAAACACAGCTGAATAACTGAACAACAGATATGAAGCTGCTACTTACCTTTAATTACTTCTTTTTTATAAAATGGTTTATTTCTGATCAAAGGCAATAGGGGCAAGTACAGATATCATAGGCTTTGTCTGCATGCCAGCCATGTTTATGTTTGCTTATTTTAAAATCCAAGTTCAGAAATAATACGATTGAAGTACGTGGGTCAATCTCAATTTCTAATTCACTGGTCATGGTTCATTATTTGGAGAAAGAAAGTCTGGCAATGTCCATGGGAAATGGGAAAAGGAAGGGTGGAGGGAAGGAATGAAATGTGAATTAAGCACCAAATATGTGCAAAGCCTTGTGCTAAATTCTTTAGAATTATCTAATTTCATACTCACAACAACTCTATGAGTCAGGTGTTGTCATTATTTCCATTTTGCAGTTGAAGAAACTGACCATGGTTACAGAACTAGTAATGGACTTGGACTGACATTGACTCAAGTCTTCCTGATTGTGGACCCAGAATTTCACTCACTGTATCACTTCACTGCTTGGCAGAGGGGGAAGATAAAATGAACAGCAGTTACTTTTGTGGTACTTAATTGGCTGGCTGTAATTATTCTCTGTGAATTTATTTCACGCATGAATTTTAGATCTCAAAAATTTGTGACTTAAAATTGGCCTTTTTTCATAGGATTCTGACAGTTACATCGCAATCTCACAGAAAAGAACAGCTTTCCATGGGGTTATTCATTAGTTAGATTTTGTTGGTTTACACAAGTAGACACTGAAGTTTATGTCAACCAGATTCTTCCTTTCTACGTTTGTGAAGACATGCCCTGCATTTGTAGCACCAGAACTCAGTTTTCTATTTGGTTTCCATTTTTATTTCGCAGCTGAAAGCTGAAAATATAATAACTAATGACTGCAGCAGCCAAGACTGTCTTGTTCCAACTTGGTTTTGATTACTTTTAATATCTATAATTTGAAAGCTATTCATTATTCCTTTAATTGCTATTTGATTCTACTTTTACCTGGAGGTAGTTCAGATAGAAATGGTCTGCACATAGGTCTCAGCCTTGTTATGATTCTTTTATATTAAATGTCTTGTGGACTATTGCACAGGTAGGTAAAATGACTATATTTGACTAAAATTATTTGGATATAAGGTCATCATATATATAGGCTCAATGAAAGGTGTTATTATTTTCATTCATTGTCATTCTCACCTTTTTCAATGGAGTTCAGATTGAAATAGTCCTGGAACAAGTTGAAATCTCACTATTATTGTTTTACATTCAGTATTCTCTTGACTTTTGAACAGGTGTATAAAATAATTGCTTTTTGTAATTGAATAAAATAAATTAGGTTATAAACTCATTGAAATTGCCTTTGGTACAATTCCAGAGGCAGGCAGAATTATGGAGATGTTACCTCATGATATATATCTACATCTATCTACATAGTTTGAGGGAGCTAGGTGTCATCATAGTGCTAGACTTGGAGTCGAGAATTGGTTTAAATACTCTAACTGGTTGACACTGGGTAAGTTACTTCATCTTAATTCCCTCATATATAAAAGGAGAATAGTAATAGTACCTACTTCACAAAGTTGTCATGATTATCAAGTGAGAAAATATAATAAAATATTTATTTTATTTTATTAATTTTACTTATTTTCAGTGTTCTACAATCACTACCATATAACTTAGATTTTTTCTCCTCTCTCCCCCTAACTCCCCCTTCCCTCCCTGTGATGGCATAAAATTTTATATAGGTTCTACATTAAATACATTTTCTCCATTAAATACATTTTCACTATAGTTGTGTTGTGTAGAAGAATGAAAATGAATGGGAGAAATCATATAACAAACCAAAATGTAAATACAAAAGAAAATGACCTGCTACATTCTGTGATTGAATTCCATAGTTCTTTCTCTGGATGTGGAAAGCATTTTGCCTTAAAAGACCATTGGGAATTTTTTTAAGTCCTTGCATTGCAATGAAATTGCAATTCTACCAGAAAAAAATCCTCTCACACTGTTCACAAAGTTCTCCTGGTTCTGCTCCTTCTGCTCAGCATCAGTTCATAAAAGTCTTTCCAGGCCTCTTTGAAGTCTTCCTGTTCATCATTTATTACAGTAAAATAGTATTCCACTACATTCATATACCACAATTTATTCAGTCATTCCCCAATTGATGGGAATCCCCTTGACTTACCATTTTTGTCCACTACAAAGAGAGCTGCTATAAATATTTTTTGTACATGTGGGACCCTTTCCCATTTTTAAGATCTCTTGGGGATACAGTCCTAGAAACAATATTGCTGGGTCAAAGGTAAAATATTTTTTAAACCTTAATCTCTATATAAGTATTAGCTATTATTACTGATTTCTTCCAACAAGATTTTAATGTTACTTAATTTTAGATGTTGAGATTATTTGTTATAAATGTCTTATAAAAGAGGTACTACACAAGAAAGAATTTTTACAGTGGAGGGGAAAATGGCAGTAGTGGGGCAGGCAGAGCATGAAGCTTACTCACATGCAAATTGTTTATAAAAGGGAAAAATTATACACACATTTATAGGTACA
Source organism: Bettongia penicillata ogilbyi (assembly GCA_023548195.1). Classification (NCBI taxonomy): domain Eukaryota; kingdom Metazoa; phylum Chordata; class Mammalia; order Diprotodontia; family Potoroidae; genus Bettongia; species Bettongia penicillata. The sequence continues at coordinate 719,100 of JAJHZJ010000577.1, read as the reverse complement.
TATAAATAAATGTATGTACACATACATATATGCATATGTACACACATGTATGTACATACATGTGTGTACATATGCATACATATTCAATTGATAATAGAAATCTATCTTACACAAAAGAGAGGTAGGAGGGTAAGGGCAGGAGAGAAAAGAGGAGAGCGAGAAAAAGGAGGGCAGATAAAAGAAGGCTGGAGTCAGAAGCAAAGCACACTTGAGAGGAGGGACAGGATGAAAAGGGAGAGAAGGAAATAGGAGGGAGGGAAATGAACAGTTAGTAATTATGAATACAAATGGGATGAACTCACCCATAAAGGGGAAACAGATAGAAATCAGAATCCAACAATATATTGTTTACAAGAAACACACTTGAAACAGAGAGACACACAGAATTAAAATAGGGGACTTAAACAGAATCCATGATGCTTCACCTGAAGTTAAAAAGGCAGGGGTAGCAATTATGATTGCAGACAAATCAAAAACAAAAATAGATCTGATCAAAAGGGACAAATAGGAAAACTACCTCTTGCTGAAAGGAACCATAGACAGTAATTAATATTAATACTAAACATATATGCATCAAATGACAAAGCACCTAAATTCTTAAAGAAAAAGTGAAATAAATTACAGGAGGAAATAGACAATAAAATTACACTAGAGGGAGATCTCAACTTTTTCCTCCCTGATCTAGATTAATGTAATCATAATATAATTAAGCATGGCATCAAAGAGATGAATCAGTTCTTAGAAAAATTAGATACGATAGAACTCGAGAAAATGGGATGTGAATAGAAAGTGGTATTCCTTTTCCTTAGCTGTTCATGACATCTTCACAAAAATTAACCACATATTAGGGCATAAAAATTTTACAACTTATTGCAGAAAAGCAGAAATGTTGACTATATCCTTTACCATAATGCGATAAAGATCACATTTAATAAAGGCTCATGGAAGCATAGATTAAAAATTGGTTGGAAATTAAATAATTTAATCCTAAAGAATTGAGTGAGTCAAAGAACAACAAATCATGGAAGTAATCTCTTATTTCATCAAAGTGAATGACAGCAATAAGACAACTTTCCAAAATTTATGTGTTGCTGCCAAAGCAATACTTGGTAGAAAATGTACATATCTTAATGCATATATCAATAAAAAAAAGAGCAGATCAACGAATTGGTGAGACAACTACAAAAACCTAGAAGTAGAACAAATTAAAAATGCCTAGTTAAACATCAAAATGGAAATCCTTAAAGGAAAAAGAAATAAAATTGAAAGTAAGAAAACCATTGAACTAACAAGTGAAGTTAGGAGCTGGTTTTATGGAGGGAAAACACAGAAAAATAGATAAACCATTGGTTAATTTGGTTTGAAAAAGGTGAAAATCAAATTACTAGTAACAAAACTGAAAAGAGTGAATACACAACCAATGAAGAAGTTAAAGCAATTTTTAGAGTTATTTTGCCCAATTATATGTCAGTAAAACTGACAATCTAAGTGAAATGGATAAATATTTACAAAAATATAAATTGTCCAGTTTAACAGAAGAGGAAATAGAATACTTAAATAACCCTATCCTAGCAAAAGAAATTGAAGAAAGCATTTCTGAGCTCCCTAAGGAAAAACAATCTCAAGGAACAGATGGATTTATAAGTGAATTCTACTAAACATTTAAAGAATTATTAATCCCAGTACTATATAAATTATTTGGAAAAAAGTTCCACCAAGAACCAAGCAGCTCTGAGATATCAACTTACACCTATCTGATTGAATATCATGTGTGTGTGTTCATCCTTATTGGCCGCAGAAGACCATACTATCAGAGAAATGATGAAATGACTTGCACTTGACTTTGTTTTGAATGAGGGAGGCTATGCAGGTCACCAGCCTCACTTCTCCTCCAGAGTCATCTGATTCCAGTGATGACCCAGGATGAGGCAGTTGGGGTTAAGTGACTTGCCCAAGGTCACACAGCTAGTGAGTGTGAAGTGTCTGAGGTGAGATTTGAACTCAGGTCCTCTTGACTCCTGCACTGGTGCTCTTTCCACTGCACCACCTAGGTGCATGACAGAAAAGGAAAATGACAAATGTTGAGTGGGGGCTCATGGAAAGATGGGGACACTAATTCGCTCCTGATGGAGTTGTGAACTAATCCATCAATTCTGGAGAACAATTTGGAACTACACCCAAAGTTGTATAAAGCTGTGTATACCCTAACTACTAAGTCTATATCCCAAAGAGATCCAAAGAGGGACAAGGACTTATTTGTACAAGAATATTTATAACAGCTCTTTTTGGCTTGGGAAAGAATTTGAAAGTGATGGGATGCCCATCAATTGGGGAATGGCTGAATAAGTTTTGGTATGATTGTGACAGAATACTATTGGGTCATAAGAAATAATGAGCAAGACAGTTTCAGAAAAATCTTGGAAGACTCATATAAACTGATGCAAAATAAAGTGAGCAGAATCAGGGGAACATTGTACACAGTAAGCAACATTGTAAGGATGAAATACTGTGAAAGACTTAGTTACTCCAATCAAGATAATGATCCATGATAATTCCAAAGGACTTATGATGAAAGATGCTATCCACCTCTAGAGAGCTGAAAAACATTGAAAGCACAGCAAAGCATACTTTTTTCACTTTCTTCACTTTTATAATTTTATTTTGTTTGTTTTCTTTTGTGACATTGCTAATATGGAAGCATATTTTTCATGACTTCACATGTATAATTTATATCAGAGTGTTTGTCTTCTCATTGAGAGGGGAAAGTAGGGAGGGAGAAAGAGAATTTTGAACTCAACAATTTTTTAAAAATCTGAGAATTTAAATTTTTTTTACATGTATTGGGTAATATTTAATGAAATAAAAAATATTTAAAATATTTCTACTTTTATTTTGGATCCAAGTTATGTCCAAGTGAATGTGGGCAACAATTTTATTTGCAACAATGTTCTAATTTTGGCACAATTAATTTGTCAAATTCTCAAGATAATTTGAAGGTATTTTTTGGTAGCATAGAGGATTTGTCATTTGTCAGTTTATGAAAACTGTATAAATGTAGCTACTAGGTCATATCATATTAGGTATATGATAAATGCTAAATTTTTACAACTTATAAGTAATATTATTATCACCACCATCATTATAGAAAAGTTCTTCACATTTTGTTCAATGGAATTCATGTTACATGAGTTTTTGTTAAAATACTTTCCCAATTTGTAATGGTCTATTTTATGGTTCCAAAAGTGAACATTTATAGAATTATGTATACATTAATTATGTTAAATGAGTTCTTCCCATTCAATTCTGATTTCAAAATATCAGCAAGTTATTTATCATATTCTGTCTGTTCTCTCTCTTTGATATTTTTGGGTAATAGACATACACAGACATCTATAGGTATCACTGTCATCCATCGGTTCAATGTGATCTTTAGAAAAAAGCTCACAGCCTTCAATTTCTCTATTTCTTTGGCATATAATCAAAATTTTATACTTAATGAGTCTAACTGATGTCCTTATATCATTGGAGAAACACTCCCATGAAATGAAGAAACTTTTGAATGTGTTTTTAAGAGAGATCCATACATCTTCATGTTACCTGAATATGTTACTTCATTAATATTTAATATTTAGTTCAATTAATATTAATATTTAGTCCAATTTTCCCTTTAACTTGAAAACTACACTTAGTTCAGTTTTGGAAACAATAATGGACTTAAAGCTCAAAAAATTGCACCAAAGGGAAGAAACCATATCCATGAAAAATAGCACATTTTATGATAGTTGCTTTTGACATAATTTTGTTGATAGTGTGTTTTAGAGAATAGTTGTGTTGTGCTCATCAAATTGTCTAGTATTTTCACATAATTACTTCTACTTTAAGCAGCTGTAGTGCATTGATAAGTCAAGAGTGTAGAACTGTCAAGGATTTTATAATAATCAACAAAGGCAATATACTTTTATTTAATAATCACCAAATGGATAATGGGGGAACCTAGACAAGTGCAGTGGGTAGTGTGCTGGGTCTGGTGTCAGAAAGACTCATCATCCAGAGTCCAAATCTGGCCTCAGGCATTTCCTAATTGTGTGACCCTAGGCAAGTCACCTTGCATGCCTCAATTCCTTATCTGTAAAATGAACTGGAAAAGGTGACCACAAAGCACTTCAGTGTCTTTGCGAAAAAAACACCAAATAAGGTCATGAAGATTTGGACATGGCCGAAATGACTGATCAACAAAGAATGAACAATGATTTAATCTTCATAGGTCTGAGACTTTCTGCAATACTCTTACTGGTCTTAAACCAACATATTGCTTTCTTATAAGTGTCTGTCTATCTATCTATCTATCTATCTATCTATCTATCTATCTATCTATCTATCTATCTATCTATCTATCTATCTATCTATCAGTATAAAATGCAAATATATATATACATATATATAAATATGTACACACACTGCTAGAAATAGGGTACATGTGTATTCCATCTACTATTAGGTAGATATTCTATCTACTTAATCTATCGATCTACAGATCTATTGATCTCACAATCTAATTATTAATCTATCCATTGATCTATGTATACACAGGAAGGATGAAAACTTCAATAACTGCTTTATGTATGAATTATTTATCTATTAATGAAATTATCTATATATATTATATATACATATATGATCAATGAAAACTGTTAATGCTTTGTATGAAGCACATTAACATGTAATGAGCTTTTTTTTGAAAAAAGTTCACTGGCATTCTAATCTTTTGGTAATTGATATATGATGCCTCCTTGTTAAGTAAAGCAAAATAAAGGTGGCATCTGAGAGGAAGCTGGTCAAGTGTGTTGTTAGTAATTCATGAATATGAATTAGTAATGTAACTTAGTAATATGACTATGAAATATTTGTACCAGTGAGTACTGATCTTATCTGATCCTACTAAATTTCTGGTTTTGTGAAGCAACTAGAATTTCAGATACCTCCCTTCAGGTACCTATTCTGTTGTACAAGCTGTCTGTTTTTCATTAATCCAACTCCGGTTTTCATCATGTTGCATTTTATACTACCATATAGATGACTACAAATTTTCTTCATCTTTATTCTTTGGATTTTCTCTCTTGGTATTGATTTCTTCATTTCTCAAGCCTTTGTAGAAATGCATTTATTCAACAATTTATTTATCTGTTTACATTGCTTTGAGTGTTTTATACATTTCTGACTTTTTTTTTCAGTTAGTGATCTAGTATAGGGCTTCTTAAACTTTTTCCACTCATGACTGACTCCTTTTTGTGCTTCAGCACCATTTGGTGGGATTCCATGTCCTTAGGACATACATAGTATAAAATGCACAGACTTTGTGTTCAGAACCAAGGCTGCAGTGACGTTGCTCGATATAATGGGGAAGTGCTGCCAGAAGCACCTTGGATTCATTACACATTTGATTTTGAATTAATTTTTAGTCATTACATGTTCAGCTACCTTTTACTATTGTCAAATTTTTTGCTACCCTATATGGTGTTGTGACTTACAGTCCAAGAAGTGCTGATCTGGTGAATCTAGAATTTTTGATGTGCTTTCATTATGTTCTTATCTATTATGCTTTTCATTAACCTGTCAATTTATTTCAATTCACTATATATTTACTAAGTACCTATTATGTGACAGGCACTATGTTAAGCACTGAGAATACAAATAAAAAAAAGAAAGATAATTTTTTTCCCACAAAAAACTCACAATCTAATGAGGGTGAACAATATACAAAATGAAGTGGAAAAGTGGGGTAGAAGAGGAGGCCTTAGGGGTATTTGCCTGGGGGCTTGATGCTCCCAGGAGGGGAAACCAAGCACAGCTGATGATGGTGGAAGAGTTCAGAAGCGTTGGGAGGTGCTTATTGCTTTACCCTCCTTCAATTAAAGGGGAGAGAAAACTGAAAGAAGGGCAGCCAAGTGGTACAGTTGATAGACATCTGGGTCTGGAATCAGGAAGACGAGTTTAAATCCAGTCTCAGACACTTTTTGTTATTGATGTTCATCCTTCATTTTTGAAAAAGACCAGTGATATCATGAAGTGATGTCTTGTGGATGAATGGGATTTAAGTGAGACAGTTACATGAAGTCATCAGCTTTGCTCTCTCTTCCAAAATCATTAAAGTCCAGTGGAAAGACCAAAGTCAGGATGATTGGTGATGACCCAGGATGCAGTGGATGACCTTGGTATCTTCTATATCAGGCCAAGTTCTAAGTGTTCTGTAGAGCTTTTTTCAGCCACTTTCTTGACTGTTGAAAAAATGGTTCTCATTCAACCATTTGACTGGAAGAAGTCTTCTCAAGCTTTGGGCAGACATTCCTCCAACTCACAAATAGTTTTGAGGTCTGTCGGTTATCCTCAGCCTGGTGGAGTTCATCTGTCAAGATTGCTTTATGAGGGTGTGACTAATGTACATACTACAGCGTCTTGGATCTACAGGTGATAGTTGAGTGACAGCTGGACACCAAAAGTGGCTGAGAAGCCCTGAAAAAGATCCTTCACACCATAGGTGCTAGTCATCACTGAACACTCCATATAACCCCCTCAGAGAGTAACTAACTTTATTACCCTTAGCAAATCAAGTAACCTTATTTGCATCATTTTCTTCATCTGTAAAATAAGCTGTAGAAGGAAATAGCACATCACTCCAGTACCTTTGCCAAGAAAATTCCAAATAGAATCATGAAGAGTTGGACAGGACTAATAAAAAGTGAAATAACTGAGAAGGTGCTAAGTATCAAACAAGTCAATTAGCATGATGATATTTCATGTGGTCAGCTTATCCTGGGGAAAGGCATGATGTACTACATGTTTCCTTTTTGCTTTTAAATAGCTAATATGGTGTTCCAGTTTTCAATTTTGTATAGCAACTGCCTTTCCTTAGATCTTTTGTAGTTATCTCAAGTCACTTCTGCCATGGTGCTGTTTGCCACCATCCTTGTGGTTTTCATCGACAGTTCTACCTTTCCTCTTATAGCTCTTATTATTGCAGATTCACACTTTCCAACAAATGTTGCAGAAAATTATATTCATTCCTAAAGGTCATAGTAGATAACAGCTTTTTTGAATAACTGTGATATGACTTTGCTACTCAAGTTCAATTTTCCTTCTAGTTGAATTCACCCTGTCACACTTTATAAAGGGCTTTTCTAATGGTAATCTAAGATGGAGACCCATTCGCTCCGCTGTCCAACCTGTTAAACTGATTATCATGATAGTTAATGTAGGGTCAACTTTATGTGATTCATTTCCTTTTCAAAATACTTTGAAGATATCCATGCATTCTTTTTCATTTCTTTAAAAACAATTACTGTTAGGTACAATTTCCAGAGTTTACACTAAGTGAAGATTTTCAATGACTTCAAGGTCTTCCTTTAGCTTTTTTTTCAGCTTTTAAAAGTCTCTTGATTTCGTCTCATTTCATCTAATCTAGGCTTAGGAATTTTTTTAAAAAATTCTCTATACTGTCTGTACTCCATCGAGCCTCTTCTAACTGTGTTATAGTCAATTATCCTAATTTTGTCGATGAAACTGGCTCATTCAAGTGGCTTGCACAAAGTCATTCAGACAGTAAATGGCAAAATCAGAAAGTATAAAGCAGTGTGAGATCTATTTCCAATTTTGCTATAATACAGTGTCAGTGTATAATGAAAGTATTATGTCATCTATCAATTTCCTGCACCTTTAAGATCTGCTCTTATCAATTATTAGTGTACTGCTACACTAATAGCAGGAGGGTATTGGTATTTCTAATTTGTCTTTTGTGGCACCAGAATATGATAGAGTAGAACTCACTCCACTGTACTTCATGTCAAACTGATTACCACAGTGGTTTCAAGGAAGAATAGCATCAGAACCTATGTCATCCCTTTTAGTTCTTATATTTATAGAAGCAATTTCATCAATTTCATTGACAGGGATTCTGTTCCAGTTGACCATCATTTCAGGCTGAAGGTTTTCACAGAAACAGTTGCTCTCAGGACACACATGCCCAGACTGATGTTTCCTTATGGAGTCCCCTTTTATGTCACTACAGACTTTATTAGAAAGTTACAGGTTTTCTCTGCTGCTCAGATGGGCTATGTTCACCTCGCCATTCTTTGCTCCTCTTCCCTCCATGACATGGACAATAGACTGAATTTTGAGGGCACCATCATCATCACCATCATCATCATCAATATTCTGAATAATAATGATGTTGATATAGAATAGAGTATTATCCATAGGATGGATGATGTTGATGATGATGAAGATATTTGGACTTACTATATATACTTTTTCCTTACCAACACATCCTCTTTTCCATGTTATCTACTGAGTTTTCTGTTTGCTTGTTTTAAGTTCTTAGTTCATTTAGTTTCAGGCAAATGAAACATTTGACTTGGATAAAGATATTGGAAGAAAAACTTTGATGACAATTATTTTGGAGCTGACATTTAGTTATGACATTCTAAAGGATGGAAGTGACTTTTCATTGAGATTAGTACAACTAGAAATACAACACTGCAGGCTTTTCCTCTCTCTATTTGTTTTCTTTTAATATTTATTCATAATGATTCTCTTTTCCCTCCATGATAATTACAGTAACTGTGAATTACTGGGTTTTATCACTGATGCTCAATAGCACAGTTCTAATAATGAGGGTGAAGAAAGAAGGAAACTTCCCTGAGATCCCCAGCTCATTCATGGTTGCATTTTAAAGCAGACAACCAATTATAAGCCTGTCTCTCAATTTATCTTACATAAGAGGCTGTTATTGTCATGTGTTTCCCAATTACAACAAGTTAGAATTTCAGATTCAAAATTCAAATTTAAGATGTTTGGATGAAATTTCAATATTTTGTATTGAAAGTCTAGCTACTGATTAGAGGAATGATTTTTGACATTTCAGGCTTGAGTATCTCATCTACAAGAGTAGACCAGATCAGAGGACATCACAGTACAGGGTTTTGTACTTTCTCCTAAACCAGAATTCTTATCTACATTTGCTGTATTTCTCATGTGATTGGAAAATTGATACATATGCTTTTCTTTTTCTTTTTTTTAGGAGGGAGAGGGTGTGGGATGGCAATGGTAGGAAAAGTGATAAGGGCATGAGAGCTGAGTGAAATACCAGTTAAAAAACTTAATTTTTATTCCATTTTTGTGCAACAAAGAATTCACCTTCATCTGCCTGGTATTTTAAGGTCCAAGACAGGACATTCTGTCTTGTCTTGTCTTGTCTTGTCTTGTCTTTCCCATATGGTCCATGTCTGTAATGGACTTACTCTTCAGTTTCAGCTTATGAAATTTCTCTCTTCCTTCAAAAGCACAGTTCAAGTATCTTCCCTTCTCACATTGATTTTTTTAAAACTAGATCAAAGAAATCATTCTCTGCCTCATTTCTCACCTAGCCTTAATCATTGGATGGGCATTGCCTCAGTCAAACTGAGACCTGTTAAAGAACTTAGCTTTAAAAGGCCAAGGTCTCCCATGGCATCCTGGGCCATCACCAGTCATCTTGATCTATATCTCATCACTGGACTCAGATAACTCCAGAGGAGAAAGTGAGGCTGGTGGCTTTTTACTGCCCTCCCTCACTTAAATCCAATTTACTAGCATATCATGGCATCACATCCCTGATGTCATGCCCTTTTTAAGAACAACAGACAAATAACAAAAATGCCAACTCCTTCACTAAACCCTTTCTTATTCCCCACTCAGTGGAATTCTTTCATTTTAAAAATTACTTTTACACCAAAATCTTTAGCTTTTTCTTACTTCTATGACCATTTCTATTTCCTTCTCTGACTTCTCTTCCTCTTATGACCACTAAGGGCCTTTATGATCTTAACTACTTCCATTATTTAAATGATAACCACTATTCAGATGACTCTTAAATTTGTCGAACAGCCATAATCTTGTTCCTGAGCTCAGGAATTGAATCTCTATCTGTATGAACCTGTGGTCTGGCTATCCCACTAACAACCTGACCATAATTGTTGAAAAATAAATTAATTACCTTTTCTCAAAAATCTATTCCTCTTCTCGATTTGCCTGTGTATGTTCATGGTAGTGTCATAATCTGAGTTATTATTCACTGGCTCCTCTTTCACTCTTCCCTTTTTTTAAATAATCAGTTGCCCAAATTTGATTTTATTTAATTTTTCCCTCTTACATTTATTCTTTTCAATCCTATTATCATCCCTCTATTCATGGCCCATATTAATTCTCAAGTGGGTTATTATAATAACTTTCCAAACATTCTCCCCATAGGATGGTAGAGTCAAGATGGTAGAGTAGAAGGACTGACCTGCTCTAGCTCTTCCCCCCACAGCCCATAGAATACCTGCAAAAATGACTCTAAACGAATTCAAGAGCAGCGGAAGTCACAAAATGATAGAGTGAAACTGATTTCCAGCCCAAGACAACCTGTAAGGATAACAGGAAAGGTCTGTTGCACCAGGCTTGGAATGGAGCACAGCCCTACCTGGGACCCGAAACATGGACAAGATTGGAACAGGCTTCAGGGCACAGAATCATGGGTAGCAGCTGCAGTTTCCAGATTTCTCAACCCACAAATGCCAAAGACAACTTCAAAGTAGGAAAGATCTTTCACCAGGGTGAGAGGGGAGCATGGTCAGGCCCCAGCCCTGGCGCCAAGGCAGCAGCAGCCACTGCAACAGCATATCTACTTTTGGAGTTCTTGGCTTAAAGACCCTGATGGAATTGAGCAGATAATGTGGCTCTTAGTCCTGAGTGGCAGTCCTGGGATGAGGAGGAATACTGGCTCAGGTGTGGTGGAGCTGGTGGTGACTGTGGAGAAGGACTCTCCTCACAGTTCCAGGGCAGAAAAGAGTGCTTGTGGTTTATCACAGACTAGAGTACAGGCCAGGAGAGGAGTAAACTCCTCTCCCTTGATTGTGCCACTTTGGAGGAACTGAGAACTTATAGGTCCCTAGAGATATCTCAGAAAACAGCTGCACAAACCCTCTGAAGCCTAAGGTAGTATACCCTACACTTGACAAAGGACTCAAAAGTCAGGTAACTGGCTGGGAAAATGCCCCAAAAAGGGAAAAAGTAAGTCTATAGAAGGTTACTTTCTTGGTGAAAAGGTATTCTCTTCCATCCTTTTGGATGAGGAAAAACAAAGCATACCATCAAAGGAAGACATTAAAGTCAAGACTTCTACATCCAAAACCTCCAAAAAATTTGTAATGGTCTCAGGCCATGGAAGAGCTCAAAAAGGATTTTGAAAATCACATAAGAGAGGTAGAGGAAAAACTGGGAAGAGAAATGAGAGCTATGTAAGAAAATCAAGTCAACAGCTTGCTAAAGGACACCCAAAAATGCGGAAGAAAATAATACCTTTAAAAAGAAACTAACCCAAATGGCAAAAGAGGTCCAAAAAGCCAATGAGGAAAAGAATGCTTTAAAAAACAAAACTGACCACATGGAAAAGGAAGTTCAAAAGCTCACTGAAGAAAATAATTCTTTACCAATTATAATGGAGCAGATGGAAGCTAATGACTTTATGAGAAACCAAGAAATTATAAAACAAAACCGAAAGAATAAAAAAATAGAAGACAATGTGAAATATCTCATTGGAAAAGCAACTGACCTAGAAAATAGATCCAGGAGAGATAATTTTTAAATTATTGATCTACCAAGTATTCTCTCCATTTCCAGTTCTTCTTCCTTTTGATCCATCCTCTCTGCATTGCTTCCAGGCTGATCTTTCTCAAAATACAACTGGTCATATCACTACACTACTAAAATATAAATCTAGTGTGTACCATAAAAAAGTCTAGAGTTCTAGTAGAAAATAAAAACCCTTGTGGGCAGAACCTGTTTCATTTTTTTGTCATTATACTTTAAGTTGATAGCAGAGTACCTTGCATATGGTGAGTACTCAATAAACACTCATTGAATTGAACTTAACTAAATTCTTGCCTTGGAAAGAAGCACTTTTTTCCCCTCTGGGATTAGTCCTTTATAAGCACTTTTGTAAATAAACAGTTATACTTTCACACACACACACACACACACACACACACACATTTTTGAAGGTGTTTCTGTATCTGTGTATATGTGGATGGACAGACTGTGTTCACTTGAATTTGATGCGAGTCTACAAAAGAAATACCTAACTTTGTAGCCTTATCTACATATTTTGTGGCAAGTATAATGGAATTTTTACCACCTTTCTGCAAAAATATGACCTCTGCTTGCTGCCTTCATGACTTTTCCAACACTTTCTTAACCAACTGAAATCCTATTGACACTTTACTGCCCTTTACAAGTTTCATATTCTCAATGAACTATACCTGCCCCTGCCTCAAATAAAAGTCATTCTTCTCAGATCACAGCATATTACAGGAGTATAGATTTAAAGTATAAATTATAAAGTATAAATTTAAAATTTAAAAAGACTCTAGAAGTCCTCTCATTCAATAAGGATTGCTTCATTTTACAGATGAAGAAATGAGACCCAGAAATTCTGTGAGTCATTCAAGGTCACATAAGTAATAAGTAGAAGAGCTTGGACCCAAACCCTTGTTCTCTAACTCTAAATTCATATACTTTCCACTATACTGTAACAGCAAATTGTGTGTGTATGTGCATGTGTGTATGTGTGTGTATGGTATAATATACACACATAATACCTTAACATCCAATCAATTCAGTGGGGGATAAAACAAAAACAAAAGACCACAAACTAAAGCAGTAATAACCAAAAAAAATGAGTCAGACTGGTTCTTGATCTCATATGACATCATGGTTTTAGAGCTGAAACATGTGTGTGTGTGTGTGTGTGTGTGTGTGTGTGTGTGGTAATTTTAGAGATCATCTCATCCAAACCCTTCATTTTAGTCATGACTTACTAAGGCCCAGAGATGTTAAATGATTTTTCCATGGTCACCCAAGATACTTTCTCACAAACCTATGAAAAATTATTTTGAATAAAAGATATTTGTGTTTATGTCATCTCCCCTTTGAAATGATCACTTTTTTCAGGGCACCATGTATGTAACCTCCCAGTGCCTAGCATAGTGCTTTAAACATGATAGACATTTAATAAATGCCTGTTGAAATAAATTGCGTATAGGTATCCATTCCATCCCCTACTAGTATTTCATGGATTTACAAATTAGAAAATTCACCCACACTAAATGAATCATGGATATAAACCTTCCAATTTGTGAGTTACAATCTTTGGCAAGTGGGTCTTTATATAGTATCACTACCTCAAACCTAGCAATTTTTTCTGGCTTATTGAAATAATTCTAAATAGCAATTAGGAGGACCTATATTTTTCAAGGTTTTTTTTTAAAGAAAAATTAAGTGTTAGCTGTGTGGTGAGAGTTGGTGTTGAAATTCTGTATTTCTCCAAAGGATGAATTATATTCCCATATTCTCCACTGGATCAGAACAAGTAGGGTTCTGTATTATTTCTTCCTGACCCTTTGCTTCTCCAGGTCTTCCTCAGTGGCCACATCCTGAATTCTGTAAGGGGGAATCATGATGATTGTATCATGAAATAAAGGTTTAGTTTGTTTTTTACTCTAAATTATCTGCCATTTGAAATTGAAGGAAATTTATGAGGTCATATCCCTCTTAGTCTTAATATGAAGAGGCTACACCTGTGTCAGAGACTAAAGGGAACCACTGGGATGGTTGTTGACTAAAAAACAGACAACTCATATAGAAAATCAGAAAGTGACTAATGGGATGAAATGATTCTTAGCACAGTAAAGTAGAAGAGTATACATGTTCTAATGAGATTTAAGCTAAGTCCTATTAGGGACTAAAACACATGCTGAATTTAAAAAAGTGGGTAGTTGCCAGCTGCTTGACCAAAAGACACTGATTATTCTGATAATTCTGGACTCCCTGTCTTTGAAGATTGCTAACAGTGCTGGAAAATGTGGTGTGTTATCGACTTAAATGGTGCTTTGTGAAAATATTGTGAATTATAGCATATAGAAGGTAGGGAACCCTGATATCTCATGTCTAGAAAACGTTTTGTTGGTTTTAATTTTGGACTCTCAACTGTGATTCCATTGTTATAGGGAGCTTCTGATGTGTTAATCCATACCTCTCCCCAACTCCTTCCCTCATTGTCACAATTCTGCAATATAGTCTGAGGCCATTGTCTAAGGCATTGAGAGATCATGATTTATCCAGGACCATGTAGCCAGTTTGTATCAAGGGCAAGACTTAAACCTAGGTCTTCCTGATTCAAAGTCACCATAATTATTTCTTTATTAAATCACATTATTAAAAGAAAATGAACAAAAGTCTGTGGGTAATCATTTAAAAAAGACTTATTCCCCTCACTACTGATCTTATTTTGGAGGGTGAACCAGGCTTGTGAGTTCAGTGTTAGGGTTTTTCATTTTTTTTCAAAACTACCTATTAAATAGACACAAAAGAAAATTAATAAATGATCAGTTTTGGTAAAATTCGATGAGTAGCTATTATCCTGTCCTATCCTATGGATCCTATCTGATTCCATCCTTACTCCAATAGGATCACCTGCATAGAAAGAATTATGCTATAAGGGCTTTAAAAACCTATGCAAACAGAGCATACATGTATCTGTACAAATGCACATATGTGTATAAATATGTATATATACATACAAATGTGTGTGCTTAAATATGTATATAGAAACACACAACCTACATATATAGAGATATACATGTGAATATACATATAAATCTCCATATATTTGCCCATGTATATATGTATCAAACTGTTTGCTTTGGCTTTTTTCTTGTAAAAAATCTCCTGACTTGGAATCTGGAGACTTGGGTTATACTCTGAGCTAGGTAACTAACTAGCTGTGTGACCTTGTGCAAGTTGCACGCTCTCTATGGCCTCTTCTCTGCAGCTCTAAAATGATAGAGTTGGACCTTTTCAGCTCTTACAGCCTGTGATTCAATGAAATGAGAGACCAAAAGAGTAACTTCTTCCTCAGGGGCTGAAAGGATGGTTCCTTCATTTAGCTTCCTTAAAGATGGTTTTCTTCATTGGTCAGCAATGCCCAAGGATTCACTACATCCTAATTTCCCCTTTCAGGCCGACTCTTCTCTTGTCATTCAGTCATGTCTGATTCTCTGTGACCCCATTTGAGGTTTTCTCAGCAGAGATACTAACTAGAGTGGTTTTCCATTTCCTTTTCCAGCTCATTTTACAGATGAGGAAACTGAGGCAAACAGGTTTAAATTGACTTGCTCAGGGTCTCCCAGGTAGAGTGTCTGAGGCCATCTGGTCTTCCTGACTGCAGAACCCACATTCTATCCACTGTGCCACCGCCTAGCTGCCCCCTTTGATCTTCCTTAAGAATTCAAAGAGAGAGTTGTGAGAATCTGTTTAAAGCATACAGGAATTTTTCAGGCAAGCTCTGAAGTCTGTAAGATACTGAGTAGAGAAAGATCTGACTCTTATTTAATTGCAGGTTAGTCTTGCAGAAGAGATAAACACTGGAAGACTAATCCCTGGTAGTGAGGACAAGGTTCAAAAATAGAAAAACCTTTTCTAAAATCTTGAGATATAAATCAGTGGCTAACAGCATAGAGAATAATAATGATACCTACAGTAAAAATAAGTTATTAAATACCTGATACAGTGTTGGCCATCTACCCCTGCCTTCTCACCAAACCAGCTTATATGACAGCCAGGAACAAAGTCTGAGAAAATATGGATGTTAGAAAAAAGCATGTGTATTTAGAAGATTAAAAAAGATATATTGTTAACTTGGTTCTGAGCTGGTGGCTTTGTTCTATAGGACAAGCTAAAGGGATGTAGGATATTCCATCCAAATTCATTCTTACATGTGTTAAAATCAGAAGAGAGCTAGTATTGTGTAATGGATAGAGAAGTGGTCTAATGTCAGGAAGACTTGGTTTGAAGTCCTGCCTTTGTCACATCCTGGCTGTATCAACCAGGGTTCATTGTTCAATCTTTCCTTGCGCCAGGCAACTCAAAGGCTATAAGCTACAGAGCTTCTGATTTGCATTAGTAGTGGGAGTTTTACTCTAGGAATTTCGCACACTGAAGAAATTACATCACTCAACCACCCTTTACCCAAACTATGAATCTCAACCCTTTCAACATATTTTGTGTGATTTGCTCTCCTCCCTCATCAATCCTCCCATTTTGAACTATCCTCTCTCAGTAGTTGATTACATTACCCAGGGCCTTATCCTTAGTGCTGATTTTATTTCATTTCTGAACCCTATTTGTAATCTTTCCTAAGCATTATTAATCCCTGTTGCTCCTAATTTCTTGTGTGCATCATTTTCATTCCTCTTACGTTTTTTACAATGATGGCTGGCGTTCATACAGAGTCTTAAAGTTTGCAAGTCACTTTATATACACTATTACATAAGGAGAGGGAGAGAACAAGCCTTTATCAACTGCTTATTATGTGCCAGACACTTTATAAATATTATGTCATTTGATTCCGACAACAATTCTGTGAGGTAGGTGCTATTATTATTCCTATTTTAAAGTTAAGGAAACTAAGGCAGGTGGAGGTTAAATGACTTGCCCAAGGTCATATAATTAGTTTCTAGTAAGAGGCTGGATCTGAACTCAGTTATTCTTGACTTCAGGTCCAGTGCTCTATCTATTATACCACTTAGCATTTGTTGTATCAAGGCAGCTCTTTCAGTCAGTTACTAGAGGTATTATTAACTCCATTTTGTAAATTAAGAAACTCTGGGTCAGAGATATTAAGTCATTTGCCCATGATCATAAAGCTAGCAAATGTCCAAGACAGGAATTGAAGCTGGGCATTACTTAATCTAAGTCTAGCATTATGCTGTTTCTTTTTTGTCCCCCTTTATTTGTCATTAGTAGATTCAGTCAAGGGACATGGGTGGGCAGAAGCAGGTCTATGTTTTCATTTTTGGAAGCACTGATGAAGAGTTTTGGAAGCACTGATGAAGGGGAACAAGTAGACTCCAATGGTTAACATGAAACTAGAGATTACCTTAATTATTCCGAGATTAGATAGCACAGTGGATAGAGCACTGAGACTGGAGTCTGGAGGACCTGAGTTCAAATCCAGCCTTAGATACTAACTGTATGAATCTGAGCAAGTTACTTTACCCTATTGGCCTCAGTTTCCTCATCTGTAAAATGAGCTGAAGAAGGAAATGGCATGCTACTCCAGTATCTTTACCAAGAAAACCCTAAATGAGATCACAAAGAGTCAGGCATGATTGAAACGACCCAACAACAAATTCTGAGATAAGCAAAATTTGTATGTCTTATAGGTAAATCAGTATAGCTATCAACTACAGAATCAAAAAATGAACTCAATCATATCCCCACTATGGGATAATGACACAATACTAAATAACTTTTTGGCACTCCAGTCTATGTATAGCCATCTTTTTTTCCCCAAAATTCTTTGATTTGTCATTTTTTAACCCATTTTATTATTCAGTGTAATTTTTGAAATTTACATCGAAGTGAAATTTTCAATGACCTCAAAATCTTTCTTATCCCTCTTCAGATTTTAGTAGCTCCTCAAGCCTACTTCATTTTTTTATCTAATTCCGGCTTGGGAAAGAAGTCTTTTTTTTTGATTTGCATGTACTTGTCTGTAATACATTGTTGTGTGAGTTGACAGGTAAGTGTATGATAACCATGAGGCCAGCTTCCAATTATTTTTTACGATCTCATACTGGTACCTAAGGAACCTCTCCGTCTTCAATCCATCTCACACAAGGTGTGTCCACTACCTCAGTACTCTTCCATCAGATATGATATTGTCTAATTTCTTCTCTATACTTCGCCTCCTTGTGTAACCCAATGCAAAGGAGTACCATTCACCCTGTTTGACTTCATGTCAAGTTGTTTTTCATCAGTGTTCTGAGTAACACCAACTTGCAAGCTATGCTCTCCTTGCACCTTTGATCTCTAAGAGCAGTTTAATTACATTGGCCAGGGTGCTCCTAAGCTAATCAGCATTCTGTCTGAGTCAAACTGGCTGAAGTTTAAAGGTTCTTGCCAGAACTTCAAAGATATTTGTAAAAGCTTCAGGGCATACAAAATTCTTGCAATTTCTCCCCCAACCTGCATTCATTTGGGCTTAGAGATAAATATTATTTGTTGTTCTTTAGTCATTTCAGTCATCTCTAGCTCACTGTGATAACATTTGGGGTTTTCTTGCAAAGAAAGCACTATAGTCATATGCCATTTCCTTCTCCAGTTTCTTTTTACAAATAATTGACTGGGTCACACAGCTAGTAAGTGTCTGAGGCTGGATTTGAACTCAGGTCCTGCTGTCTTCAGGCTCAGTGCTCTATTCATTGTGCCACCTAGCTGTCCTACTTATCACAATTTTATGTTTAAAACTCTAGATTGTTTTCACTAAGCAATATTGATATAGTGGGATATTAATAAAATGATTCAATTATTTTCAGAAAGTATTCAGTAAATATCTTTTCAAATTTTTTAATATTACCTCCTCACACTAGAAAGAGCATTAATTATGTATTGATACCCTAAGGAAAAAAATTTTCAATGGTATCTTCTTTTTTCTGGTGTAATAGATCTGGCTGTAGAATCGATAGTTTTTTGCTGACAGGTTTTTTTTTTGTTTTGTTTTTGTTTTTTTGGTTTTTTACCAGCACTTTTGATAGACATTTAGACACAATTCATCAAACTCCCTTTATAGTAATACAAACAAGTTTGGAAGACAGTTGAAATGATTGTTTTGTAGACTAGTTTTAAAGTGAATAGATTTATCCGCAAAAATATTTAAAAGAGACAGCATAAAATTCCATCTTTGCATTGTACAATAAGAAATGGAGCTATGACAAATATCCAAGAAATTACAGATGATCTTGAATATAAGATCTTCAACGAGTATATAATGAATAAATAAGTTTACAAAAGAAATTATTCAGGAACTTTGTCCACACAGCCTGAACCTCTAGGGATTTACTTGACAATATCTTCTCCTTGTTCTCCTAGTTCCTGTCTAATAGATCATTCTCAGTCTTTGTTGTAACACGATCTTCATTCTTCTTCCTAATTGCACATATGTCCCAATGTTCAGTCCTAGGCTCTCTCCTCTTTTCTCTCTATATGCTTGCAGGGACCTGATTAACTCCTATGGATTTAATTTTCATATCTATCCTGATGACCTTCAGATTTCTAATACAGCAATCCAGTTACCTTTTCACCTTGGCAATACTTCTGTCCTTTTAGCCCCTGCCTCCCAAATTATCTTGCATCAGTTTTTCTTTTCCCTTATGAGTCATGTCTTTATTTTCTTTTTTAAAAAATCAATTCATTTATTTTTAGTTTTCAGCATTCATTTCCACAAGATTTTGAGTTCCAAATTTTCTCCCCATCTCTCCCCTCTGCCCACCCCAAGACGAGTATTTTGAATACCACATAACCCAATCTGCCCTCCCTTCTATCACACCTCTCTCTTCTCTCATCCCCCTCCACTCCATTTTCCCATAGGGCAAGATAGATTTCTATATCCCATTGTCCATATGTCTTATTTCCTAATTGCATGTAAAAACAATTTTTAACATTTGTCTTTAAAACCTTGAGCTCCAACTTCTCTCCCTTCCTCCCTTCCCACACATCCCCACTGAAAAGACAAGCAGTTTGATATAGGTTATACATGTGTAGTGATGCAAAATATGGCCCTAACAGTCATGATGACTAACTATATTTCCCTCCATCCTATCTAACTCCCATTTATTCTACTCTCTCTCCTGACCCTATCCCTCCTCAAAAGTGTTTACTTCTAATTATCCCATCCCCCATTTGCCTTCCCTTCTGCCATCTCCCTCATTCCCCCTTCTCCCCTTCTCCCCTACTTTCCTGTAGTGTAAGACAGATTTCATGCCAAATTGAGTGTGCATGTTATTCCCTCCTTAAGCCAAATCTGAGGAGAGTAAGGTTCATTTTTTCCCTCTCACCTCTCCCCTCTTCACCTCCATTGAAAATGCTTTTTCCTGCCTATTTTATGTGAGAGATAATTTACCTCATTCTATTTCTCCCCTTTTCCCTCTCCCAATATATTCCTCTCTCACCTTTAATTTTCTTTTAGATATCATCCCTTCATATTCACCTCATCCAGTGTGTTCTGTTTATATGGATATAAGCCCTTCAACTACCCCAATACTGAGAAAAATCTCAGGAGTTACAAATATGACCTTTCCATATAGGAATGTAAACAGTTCAACTTCAGTTAAGTCCCTTATGATTTCTCTTTCCTGTTTATCTTTTCATGCTTCTCTTGATTCTTGTTTGAATGTCAAATTTTCTATTCAGCTCTGGTCTTTTCATTAATAACACTTGAAAGTCCTCTATTTCACTGAATGACCATTTTTTCCCCCTGAAGTATTATACTCAGTTTAGCTGGGTAGGTGATGCTTGGCTTTAATTCTAGCTCCTTAGACCTCTGGAATATCATATTCTAGGCCCTCTAATGTAGAAGCTGCTAGATCTTGTGTTATCTTGATTGTGTGATTGTGTTCTCACAGTACTTGAATTATTTCCTTCTGGATGCTTGCAATATTTTCTCCTTGACCTGAGAACTCTGAAATTTGGTTATAATATTCCTAGGAGTTTTCTAATTAATCAGCAAAATTTTATTAAGCATTTGTTCTGCTCTGTGTCATAGTATTATGTTAGTGTTACCTGCTCAAAGCTCATTTGCATAAGACTCTCCTTATTGATGGAATTGGATTACTAGATGCTCCATTGCCTATATGAGGGACAGATTTGAACATGGGAGAGGAGAGATCTTTAGTCTTCTAATTTTGAAACAGAAGACATATAATTTTATATTATCTTCAGGCAAAGGCCCTTGAGGGGAGAAAAAGGCCCTGAGAAGCAGTCAATGTGCAAAGAAGTGGGCACATCCTCACTGTCCACTAATTACAACATAGGTTTTAGGGAATTTTCCTTTGGCTGGAATCTTACCCATTTAATCACTTTCACTTTCCTTTGTTGGATCATCATCCCAATTATGCTTTCAGACTGTGTTTTTCAAAGTTATATCCTGAATTTACTTCTTATATATGTATATGTGTGTGTATATATATATATATATATATATATATATATATATATATATATATACTCTCACTGACTGCATCAGCTCCCATGATCTTAATTACCATTTCTATGCCAATATCTCCCAAAATTATGTATCCAAACAATCTCTCTGATATTTAGTTCGATGTGCCCTAAGAGTATCAGAAAGGTGGGATTGCTGCATTAGTTAAAAAGGAGAGACATCTTCCAAGTTTTTTTTGTTCCTTTTCTCTTTAATTAGCTGATCATATCAGAACTTTTTGAGCCCCTCTAAGAAGGATAGGATATTGGATGATTCCTCTACCCAGCTGATATGGTAGCTATGGAACATGTAACAGCAGGAACATATTCAGCTAAGGCAAACCTGAGCCTTGGTCTTTTGACACTTCTGCTGTTTGCTTATTGACCAGTGATCCTGGGATTGATGCTTCCAGCTATGGAGGCAGAATTGTAAGTTCAAGTAACTAGGAATTCTTGAGTTTTCACTTAGTGTAAACTGAGCTTTAAGAGACACTTCCTTTAATTATTGCAGAATTTCTTGGAGAAGATAGCCAGTGACAGGAAGAGGAGTCCAACCTCTGACATAGATTTTTAGGCAATATGGATGTTGTGATATTTATATGGGCAGTGCAAAGCCAAGGTGAGCATCAAATGCTGGGTTAACAATTAGTTATATTACATTACTGCTGATATTTGTGTCAGACAGATTAATATCAGAGACTCCCAAGAGTCTCATATATTAAGCCTTTCCTTTGTATGTCAGAAATGAATAGCTGACCTATTTCTTTATTTACATTGTACATTGAGTACCTTTCTACTCCCTCTTAGGAGACCAACAGGGATTTTTCTCAGGGTTTTTGGGCAGAGGTATTAAAGCCCAGAGAATATGCAAAAGAGTTTAACCTGTCTTTATAGATACCATTTCTCCACAGGACCAAACCCTATCTGTGATCATGGGTCCAGAGCTGAGAGAAGTCTCACGGTAAAGAGGGAAAGTACAAGTATCCCAGGATAACTAGACCTAATGATTGAGTTCTGTTATACAAATAATCTTTTAAAATTCTTGAAAACTTTTTATTTACTAGTGGCTTTAGTCTTTATCTACATAAGTAACTTAAAAATATATAGCACCTTTCAGATTTTGAAACCTTGGGTTATAAAACTTTTCCCTTATAATTCTTGACTATAGAATTTAGAATTTTCCTTTCAGTAGGAACAATCTGAGGAACAGATTTCTTTTATTTTAAATATAGATTTATTTATTTAACTTTTTACATTCATTTTCACAAGATTTTGGGTTCCAAATTTTCTCCCCATTTCTCCCCTCCCCCACCCCAATACCCCAAGCATTCTAATTTCCCCTATCACCAATCTGCCCTCTCTTCTATCATCCCTCCCTTCTCTTGTCCCCATCTTCTCTTTTGTCCTGTAGGGCCAGATGACTTTCTATTCCCCATTAACTGTATTTCTTATTTCCTAGTAGCAAGAACAATACTCAACAGTTGTACCTAAATCTTTGAGTTCCAACTTCTCCTCATCCCTCCCTCCCCACCCGTTCCCTTTGGGAAGGCAGGCAATTCAATATAGGCCCTATCTGTGTAGTTTTGCAAATGACTTCCCTGATAGTTGTGTTGTGTAAGACTAACTGAATTACCCTCCATCCTAACCTGCCCTTCATTGTTTCTATTCTGTCTTTTGATCCTGTCCCTCCCCAAGAGTGTTGACTTCAAATTGCTCCCTCCTCCCATTGCCCTCGCTTCCATCATCCCCCCCCACCCTGCTTATCCCCTGTATTGTAAGATAGGTTTTCATCCCCAAATGAGTGTGCATTTTATTCCTTCCTTTAGTCGAATGTGATGAGGGTAAACTTCATGTTTTTTTCTCAGCTCTCCTCTTTTTCCCTCCACTAAAAAGTCTCCTGCTCGCCTCTTGAATGGGATATAATTTACCCCATTCCATTTCAACCTCTCTCCTCCCAATACATTTCTCTCTCACCGTTTACCTTAATTTCTTTTAAGATATGATCCCATCCTATTCAATTCACTCTGTGCTCTCTGTCTCGGTATGTGCGTGCATGTGTGTATGTGTATGTGCGTGCATATATTTACATGTGTGTGCGCACGTGCATGTGTGTGTATGTGTGTGTGTGGTCCCACCAACTACCCAGATACTGAAAAGTTTTAAGAGTTACAAATATTGTCATTCCATGTAGGAATGTAAACAGTTCACCTTTGGTAAGTCCCTTATGACTTCTGTTTGCTGTTTACTTTTTCATGCTTCTCATTCTTGTGTTTGAAAATCAAATTTTCTTTTCAGCTCTGGTCTTTTCATCAAGAATGCTTGAAAGTCCTCTATTTCATTGAAAGACCATATTTTCCCCTGAAGTATTATACTCAGTTTTGCTGGGTAGGTGATTCTTGGTTTGAGTCCTAGTTCCTTTGACTTCTGGAACATCCTATTCCACACCCTTCGATCCCTTAATGTAGAAGCTGCTAGATCTTGAGTTATTCTGATTGTATTTCCACAATACTGGAATTGTTTCTTTCTAGCTGCTTGCAATATTTTCTCCTTGACCTGGGAATTCTGGAATTTGGCCACAATGTTCCTAGGGGTTTCTCTTTTTGGATCTCTTTCAGGCGGTGATTGATGGATTCCTTCAATACTTCTTTTTCCCTCTGGTTCTAGAATCTCAGGGCAGTTTTCCTTGATCATTTCATGAAAGATGATGTCTAGGCTCTTTTATTGATCATGGCTTTCAGGTAGTCCCATCATTTTTAAATTGTCTCTCCTGGATCTATTTTCCAGGTCAGTTGTTTTTCCAATGAGATATTTCACATTCTTTTCCATTTTTTCATCTTTTGGCTTTGATTTGTGATTTCTTGGTTTCTCAGAAAGTCATTAGCCTCCATCTGTTCCATTCTAATTTTGAGAGAACTATTTTCTTCAGTGAGCTTTTGAACCTCTTTTTCCATTTGGCTAATTCTGCTTTTGAAAGCATTCTTCTCCTCATTGGCTTTTTGAACCTCTTTTGCCAATTGAGTGAGCCTATTTTTCAAGGTGTTATTTTCTTCAGCATTGTTTTGGGTCTCCTTTACCAAGGTATTGACCCATTTTTCATGCTTTTCTTGCATCTCTCTCATTTTTCTTCCCAGTTTTTCCTCCACCTGTCTAACTTGATTTTCAAAATCCTTTTTGAGCTCTTCCATGGCCTGAGCCCACCGGACATCACCTTGGATGTCTGGAATAGAGAGGCCCCGACCTCCACGTCTTTCCCTGATGGTAAGAATTGTTCCTCGTCATCAGAAATGAAAGGTCGGAGCATCTGTCCCCCAAGAAAGTAGCTTTCTATGGTCTTATTTTTCTTCCCTTTTCTGGGCATTTTCCCAGGCAGTTACTTCCCTTCTGAGATTCTTCTCCACTCCTGCCTAGATCCACCCAGCTAGTGCTTGGGGTCTGAGATTCAAATGCTGCTCCCCAGCCTCAGGGCTTTCCACAGTGGGAGCAGCTGCTATTCAATGTGAGCTTAAGTTCTGGTTCTCAGGTGGGGGTCAGTACCACCTCCCAGGCTCAGTTCCCTCAGGGGTTTTATGCGGAGTCCTTTGGTAATGGACCCGAGCCCCTGCCTGCTCTGGGAGTCCCGGGCTGCCACTGCCTCTACCGCTGCCTCCACCGCTGCCTTCACCACTGCCTCCCAGGGGGCCCGAGTCATGGAGACACCCCATTCCCCCTCGGCCAGCCTAGAAGTCTCTCTCACTGACCTGGAGCATCTGTGGGTGGAGAGACCTTCGTGGCCACTGGAGAATCCATCCCTGAAGCCTGCTCGGATCTGCTCCTCTGGGACCATGCAGCCAGGGCAGTGCAGGGGTGGGCTCCACTGTCCAGTGCACGACGGACCCCTGGGGACAGCTTTCCTGTGCTCTCTGGAACGGAAATCTCTTCTACTGTGTTTCTGCGTGGCTTGCACTGCTCCAGAATTTGTGGGGAGTTCTTTTTACAGAAAATTTATGGGCTGTGGATTCAGAGCTAGCACACCTGAGTCATTCTACTCTGTCATCTTGGCTCCTCCCCCTGAAGAACAGATTTCTTATGGTTTTGTTCTGAACCTCAACATGTACTCAATCATACTAAAGTGAGGGTTAGATTTTGACAAGGAAGTGAGACCTATTTTCAATGCTGTTTGGTTTCAAATACAAATACAAAATTTCATTAATGGTTAAATTTCACAAACATTTACTTTTTGAAAGCTTTCACAACCCATTCATTTCTGAGGCACATAAAATTTTGTATCATCATTGTGCAATGTTATTAAATGTATTTTATTATGATAATGTGAAATGGGCTTTTTAAATTGGTGCTTCAGTTTGTCTGTGGTTACTCTAGATAAGGTGGCCAAGTGTCCTAGTTTCTACAGTGACAAAGTTGGTTTAGTAATCACCCTCTAATTTGTCTATGGCAACCTAGTTTTTAATGCCACTAGGGCTTTCTTTTTCTATATTTGTGCTAATTTTTGAAATACTATGTTGAGAAGAAGGGGGAAGATTATAAGAGGTAATTTACAGAAATGTCTTCTCCATCACTTCTTAGAATGGAAAATTTCAAAGAGGAATACCCCAGTCACTCGGTTGACCTCTAGAACTATATGGAAGCCCTTTCTCCTTACTTCTCCATTTTCTCTTGTACAATGAGAAAGGATTACTTGTTCTCAAAAATCACATTCAAAGACTTTTTTCCAAAAAAGAAATCTTATTTGGCAATCAATGTTGAATGGCAAGGGATTAATCTAACCTTAAAATTTCCAGAAAACAAACAAACTTGAAGAGGGTAGCTGAGTGAGGAATGACTGGGAGGCATGGAGGGTCTTTGATCTACATACATAGGGAAGTCTTAAAACTTGGGGAACTTGGGGTTTACTATAGTTCATTTCTCCTTATGATTTGGGGAGGAGGAAATGGAAAGGAGATCTGGGCAGGGACTAAGACATCAGATACAATGTATTGGAAAAAAGCAGAGCAAAATACTAGTTGAAGTTGATACAACCACTTTATGGTACAGAAATGAAATGACTGAACCAAGTCGAATAGATGAGAGGAAAACTGAGAAGCAGAGGAACTTTTTAATGATAGGACTTAAGATCATAGATTTGTAGTTGGAGCTTATTCACAACTTCAAAGAGGATCTTGGGGGCCAGAGGGGCATCTTAAAGGCCTGTATAGCTAGCTCCTAGCTCCTATGGCTTTTGATAACTGACAGAAACCCCAAATTAACTTTGAACAAGAAGTTTAAGTAAGGTATGATCTCTGTCCATGGATGTCTATAACTTAGTAAAGACATGAGGCATAAATAATTATAATGCATAACATTACATGATAAGTGTCTGAGAGACAAGGTGTTATCTGAGGTATTACTGAAAGAACTCTAAATTCCATGGTTATGATTTGCTTGAAAAAAAAAAAAGGTTTCTAGTCGAAGATTTCATTTAATTTCATGAAAACTAAAAGATGCCATATATTTCAAAAATCAGTTATGTAGATTAGTAAAAGCCAAAATAATAAATAAGACATCTTCAAAAACTTGAAAATATTATTTGTAAAATAATAAGAATACAACATTGGATTCAAGGGTGCTGGAACACCTGTACTCTTTCTTTGTGCTGGGTCCCCTCTTAGCTCTGTAATCACACTTGATTTGATCCTGGGGAAGCCTGGTATCTAGGCCTTTTTTCAAACTCTTTTTTAAATACTTCCCCCTTGAAATCCTAGGGAATGTCATTTCTGGTCTCCCTAAAAAGAGGAAGTAGAGTTGTTACAATATTAGGAAAACTATCAAATTAATTGGCCATATCAATAAAAAAATACTTAGAGAAATCATATGATTGTCTCAAGAGATGCAGAAAAAACTTTTGACAAAATACAGCACCCATTCTTATTAAAAACACTGAAAGGCATAGGAATAAATGGAGCTTTTCTTAAAATAATAAATAGCATCTATCTAAAACCATTAGTAAGTATTACCTGTAATGGGAAGAAGCTAGAAGCCTTCCCAGAAAGATCAAGAGTGAAGAAAGGATGCTTGTTATTACCACTGTTGTTCAATATTCTATTAGAAATGTTAGCCTTTCTCTTAGAAATAAGAGAAAAAAAAGAAATGGAAGGAATTAGAATAGGCAATGAGGAAACAAAATTTTCACTCTTTTCAGATATTATGATGATATATTTAGAGAATCCCAGAGAATCAACTAAACAACCACTGGAAACTATTAGCAATTTTAGCAAGGTTGCAAGATATAAAATAAACTCATATAAATCAATAGCATTCCTATATATTCAACAAAGTCTGGCAGGAAAAGATAGAAATAAAAATTCCATTTAAAATAACTGTAGACAATATAAAATACTTGGGAGTCTACCTGCCAAGACAGACTCAGAAACTATATGAGCACAAATTCAAAACAATTTTCATACAAATAAAGTCAGATCTAAACAATTGGAAAAATCTCAACTGCCCATGGGAAAGCCAAGCCAATATAATAAAAATGACAAGTCTACCTAAATTAATTTTCTTACTCAGTGCCATACCAATTAAATTATCAAAAATGATTTTACAGAGCTAGAGAAAATAATAACAAAATTCATCTGAAAAAACAATAGGTCAAGAATTTCAAGGAAATTAATGAAAAAAAAGATGTGAAGATATGTGGCATATCCATACCAGCTGTCAAAGTATATTATAAAACAATAATCATCACAATTATCTGGTACTTGCTAAGAAATAGAGTGGTGCGTCAGTGGAATCGATTAGGTATTGAAGACACAGTAATAAATGACCATAGTAATCTAGTGTTTGATAAGTACAAAGATCCTAGCTTCTGGGAAAAGAACTCACTATTTGACAAAAACTTGAGAAAATTAAAAACAGTATGGCAGAAACTAGGTAGAGATCAAACAAATTACACTGTGTATCAAGATAAGATCAAAATAGGTAAATGATTTAGATGTAAAAGGTGGTACCATAAGTAAATTAGGAGAGCAAAGAATAATTTACCTGTCAGATCTATGGAGTAAGGAAAAAATGACCAAAAAAGAGAACTTAGGAGATATAAAATGAATAATTTTGATTATATTAAATTAAAAGAATTTTGCATAAACAATACCAATGCATCCTAGGTTAGAAAGAAAGCAGAAAACTGGGAAACAATCCATATGGATATGGAAGAATTCTTGACCAAGTCAGAGATAGAGAATATTGCAGGAGATAAAATGTATATCTTAATTATGTAAAACTGAAAATCTTTTGCACATGATTACAATTAGAGGAGAAATAATTAACCGGGGAAAATCTTACCAGTACATTTCTGAGATATTTAATATCCAACATAAAGGGAATTGATACAGATATACATATACCTAAACATATAAAATGGTTGGTTGGTTGTCCTTCATTTTCAAAGACCGAAATGACATCATCATTATAAATAGAAGTTTCATTGTGTACTACTGTGGTTGACCAGACCAATATGAGCTTGGAATGCTCTATCACAGACTGAGCACAGATGGTCCATGTGAACATTTGGGGTGGTTACTCCAAATGTGAACATCCTATGTTTCCTTTGTACTGTTTCAATTCTGCTTTGGTCATAGAGTACAGCGTCTTTTCTGATGTGGGCACACAATGTTTAGCAGTCCTGTGCCAGTGTATCCCATGTTGCACAATCAAACCCAAAGTTCTTGAGAGAGACCTTGAGAGTGTCCTTGTATCACTTCTTCTGACCAACATGTGATTGCCTACCCCATGAAAGTTCTCCATAAAATAGTCTTTGTGATGAGCATATGTTTTGCGTTTAAACAACATGGCCAGTCCATTGGCGTTGTGCTGTTTGGAGCATAGTTTGAATCTAACAGACAAAAGGTAAAATCAAATGGACAAGTAATTTTCAAAGTATTGAATACAAGCTATCAGGAGCTGTGTTTTTTTAAAAAATTCTCTGAATTAAAATAAGAGAAATAGAAATATTAAAAAAAAAGTTGGTGTTCTGCTCCACCATGGTCAAATTCACAAATATAACATGTTATTTTTTAAATGTTTTTAATTGTTAGGGGATGTGCAGGAAGACAGAAGACTAATCACTTTTGGGGAAAGATATATTTTACAAGTCATTTCATAAAGCAGAGTATTTTGCTTTATTATACTGGCTTTTAAGAAGGGAGAATCTTTTCTTTGAGGAAAGGTGTGTGTATGAATAAGTGATAGTGACATAATAGAAGAAGAAATATTGTTGATGAAACACTAAGTATATATGCTAAGATGTATATTCTCATGTTTTAATGGCTATATGTGTACTATATAATATATATTTCATATGTATATATGATACATATATTCATAATATAATATATAACATATGTCTATACACATAATATATTGAATACGTATAATGTATGTTTGTATATACATATGTATGTATGTATATGTATGGATGCATATGTATATATACATATATAATGTATTATGTGCATAGTGTGTTCAGAGGGGAACACAGACAAGTTGAGCACTGTTGGTAAGACTTTAAATTAAATTTTATCTTAACTAACTTCATAATAGATTGTTTTTACTATTTTTATATATGAAATGATAACATTTATTGATGTTAAGTTCATAATAAAAATTTAAATTAAAAATGTAAAATGCTGTTTATTATTTTGGAGAGAGTAGTCTCAGTTGAGTGGTGAGGTTGTAACTGCATTGACAAGTGAATGAGAGGAGAAGAATTAGAAGCAGTGAATGTAAACATTTTTTAAGGAGTTCTACTGTGAGAAGATGATAGCTTCAGGGGATACGGGGTGGGCAGGGAGAGTGAAGAATTTTTTTAAATAGTGGGGAACACATGGTGTGTGTTTAGGCTACAGCATAGGAAGCATTAGACAAAAAAGATTGAAGAGGGGGGCTGATGGTGGGGTTGCAATATGCCTGAGAATATAGGAAGGCAGAGGATCAAGGGTACATATAGACAGTTTGCTTAGAAATTATGTCAGGAGATGGCATTGGAGGCATAGGTAGGGAGATTGATCCATCTACAGGAAGAATAGGGAAGCAAAAAATAGCTTAGACTAGCCTGTAAAGAACTAGCCTGTGATCCAGGCAGGGATAGTCCCAATTTCTGCTTTAGGTCAATATTATGTTTCATTATAGGCTAAGTCACAACCCTCTAAGCCTTAGTTTTGTTACTTGTAAAATGGATATAATAAAAATTGAAGTATCTATTGCACAGGGTTGTTGTAACTGCAATACCATATGTTAAATGTTTTCAAAAAAGTATGAAAATGTTTGTTATAGTTTTGCCTCTTTGGTGACCCAACAAAAACCTGAGATTATACAATGATGCTGAAAGATTATGAGGAATAAAATGGGAAAGCTGAGGGAGCATGTGACCAGAGATAATCTCTTTTTTCCTTTTCCACGAATTTGGGAAACTACAGTACCTACTAAATTAGCTGAGGACTAGGGAAGGGATATAGAGGGGGCTTTGAAGAAAAATATTTAAGACAAGCTCTGTGGTGAATAAGATAGTAAAAGTAGACAGGGTTATTGAGCAGGAACAGGGGAACAAGTGAGATGCCTTAGAGGTAGCTACAATGATGAAGTGGTAAGAGTGCCAGACCTAGAGTCAGGAAGACCTGAGTTCAAATCTGATCTCAGACACGTTAGTTGAATGATCTTGGGTAAGTCACTTAACCTCTATGTTCCTCAAATGGGAATAATGATAGCACTTACCTCCTGGGGTTGTTGTAAGGACCAGATAAAATAATACAACTAAAGCACTTAATATAGTACCTGGCATATATTAGGTGTTACAGAAATATCAGTTATTATATAATATAGTATGTGATCTATAGTAGCCAATAGGCTGATAGAAGAGGACACAGCTTCAGCCTCCTCAGGAAGTGGGAAAAAGGAATCTGAAAAGAAAAGACACCCCAACTAACCATATGTGTTGGATCATGGTTGGAACCTAACAGATTCAAACATCTTTCAACAATATTTCAGACAACATAGAGAGCAGGAAATACCAAATACATCAATGATGCAAACCTTTTAGTAAGAGTAAATGTACTGAGAACAACCCACTTTACTAATGTATCAGACCTGAAAATGAGAAAAAAAAATGTGTTAGCTCTGCTTGGGGGGAATTATTTAACCTCCCTGGATTATTCATAAGTAATCCTTGACTGCGAAGAAATGATGAAGGATTTAAGCTTCAGTAAGAAATCTCAGCCTCTGCCTGTTGGTGTAAGAATATTTCACAGCAGAGGAAAACTGCGGAAGTTTTGCAGCATCTACTGCATGCAAAACAAGCCCAGCTATTTTTGGTAAATAGTGTTCCAATTTGTTGAGCTCCCAAGGGGCAATGGGTCTCAGGCGCTAGTTATTTGACATTAAAAAATGACAATCTAAATACAGGCTGTTCACAAGATGTACCCAGATTGCAATTAAGAACCTTCAACAAGTCTTCCATGTTTCCCACCTGTTTCAGCCTGTTAGAGCAAATCACTGTCAGATTCCTCAGAAGTTCTGTCAGCTTTGCCTTTTCAGGGAGGCCCTTTTGTCTTGTCTTGTTCCAGGTGATGACAAGAGACAGTTTAAATGGGAAATGCCCACTCTCAGCCCCAAAGCTAACTCTTTCATTGTAATCAGTGTAGACATGTCTTATTGGAATGAAATGATTTGAGGAGTTAACCATACAGACTCTATTGGTATAGCATGGTGTAATCAAAATACAGAAGAAACATGGTACAATATACCAAAGGCTAGGGTTATAGTCATGAAAACCAGAGATCAAAGCCTGTCCCTGACAACAATTGCATGACCCTGGACAGAATATGTAACTTCAAGCAACTCCCTAGAGTTGCAACTCCTACTGATAACAGGTTTCAATCTGGTATGGTTAAAGAGAATTCCCGTACTGGAAATTCCTTATTCTGATGAAAGCATAGATGCTTCAAA
Source organism: Bettongia penicillata ogilbyi (assembly GCA_023548195.1). Lineage (NCBI taxonomy): Eukaryota > Metazoa > Chordata > Mammalia > Diprotodontia > Potoroidae > Bettongia > Bettongia penicillata. The sequence continues at coordinate 687,012 of JAJHZJ010000577.1, read as the reverse complement.
TTTTCTTTTCAAACTCTGGAAAGAGAGTGAGACTGAAAATGTAAGATATGGGTTTAACCCATAGTCCTTCCAGTGACTTAAACAGTTAACTCTTAGTGAAATTACAAATCTCTTCCTTTTTCTATTTCACCTTTGAGCAGGAAAGTTTCCCACCTATTGCAATGGGGGCCTCACTACTATATTGTTTGAATAATGTGAATATCTGATGCATGAATTGCCCATTCCATCCCTTTATCTGGGATTAAATAAGGTAGAACGAGTTTTGTCCCATACCTATATCCATTGGTGTGCTGGTGTTTAACAATTGACTTCACAAAGAGAAAAAAAGTATGTACAACAGACATTTAAGTTTAATCAAATTATTCACATTTTTTCCATCACTTTCTTAAGTCTAAAGACTCAGAGTCTCTGGAAGAGGAGAGCTTGCGACCTTGAGGCCTCATTCATGAATAAATACCCTTTTAAGGTGTAGTTTGGATTCAGTCAAAGGGCTGCACTCAAGTGTAGACCTACAGAGCCCAGAGGGTCACATATGGCCTCAAGGCAGCAGTTCCCCCCACCCCGCGAGCCAAAAAAAAAATTAAGTCTTTATTTGTAACCTTTACCATTTAACAAGATCTAGATACTCACACTGAAAATTTAATAGTTGGCTCTCACAAGCTGCCCAGAATGTCTCCAGCTCAACCTTGTCATAATTATGTTAAGTCAGGCTATGACATTCAGGCCCAGGCCTAACACATTAGGTTTTACTTCCACCATATCTCTCTTTTTCCTTTCATAGTGATTGTGGCAAGAGAAACTCAAATACCTTATGATGAATCTTAATATCACTTGTACCATGCATTCCTGAGTCCATGGTGATAGAGAGACAAGGGAAGGAAAAATCTTAATACTTTAATTTCTATTGCTTTAATTTTTACATGTCTATAGGTTATTGTTTGGATTCTGCTGTTCCATCCTGGGGAACTGAAAGTTATGAGAGCCCTTTTTTCAAGGGGGTAGATTGTAGCAAACAGAATTCTGCTAAAGAATTTATTTATGTAAAGACAGATTGAACGGAAAAGTGGGTCCTGGCTTCAGAGGGGCTTTCTTATTTGTCCTTATTTGTTGTATAAAACCCAAGTGTTTCCAGTTTTTCTGTTACGAAATGAACTCAATTTCACATTAAAAGTATATGTGTCCTAGGTAAAGAGCAAAATTTCATACAAAAAAATATTTCTGGTCTAGTTTAGGGAGTTAAATATTATCCATATCAAAATGATGATGTTGGGAACTCTGCTGCCTGTGCTAATTTTGGCCTAATAGTTGACACCAAGAAAACACAGGTGCTCCATCAGCCACCACCACACCATCCATACGTGGAATCATTGGTTAGAGCAAATGGAGAAGTTTTGAATGCTGTGGTTAAATTCACTTACCTTGGCAGTGTACTTTCCAGGGATGTACACATTGATAATGAGGTTGACACGTGTGTTGCCAGAGCTAGTTCAGTGTTTGGGAGGCTCTGAAGGAAAGCATGGGAGAGAGGAGGTCTTTGACTAACAAACTAAAGGTCTACAGAGCCGTTGTGCTGACCTCATTGTTGCATACCTGTGAAACATGGATGGTCTCATAACACCATGCCAGGAAACTGAATCACTTCCATTTGAACATTTAGAAAGATTCTGAAAATCACCTGACAGGATAAGGTACCAGACAATGAAGTCCTTACTCAAATTAAACTACCAAGCATTAAACTATGCTTCAGAAAGTGCAACTCTGATGGGCTGGCCATGTTGTTTGAATGCAAAACATATGCTTGCCAAAAAGACTATTTTATGGATAACTCATATGGAGCAGGCAATTACATGGTAGTCAGAAGAAGCGATACAAGGACACTCTCAAGGTCTCTCTCAAGAACTTTGGAATTGATTGTGCGACATGAGAGACACTGGCACAGGACCACTCAGCATGGCATAGCCACATCATAGAAAGTGCTGTGCTCTATGAGTAAAGCAGAATTGAAATAGTTCAAAGGAAACCATAGGATGCACAAATTTAGAGTATCTACCCAAAATGTTCACACAGACTATCCGTGCCCAACCTGTGGTAGAGCATTCTGAGCTCGTATTGGTCTGATCAGCCACAGTTGGACACACTGAAACTTGACTTTATCATAGTGATGTCATTTTAGTACTCTTTGAGAACAAAGGACAACAACCAATGACTGATGCTTGCTATCCCACCCGCCATCACATGAAAAATATTGATTTCCCCTCTCACTTATCTCTTCCCCTATTTTCCTATTTTTTATAAAAAATCTTTTGCTGCTTTTTTTTACTGACACTTGAAATCTGATGCCTTGCTTCTTCTTTGATAGTATATGAACATTCTTGCTTCCCAAATAGTAGTGAAATAGTAAGTACATGCAGCCTTACCATAGCTTCCTTCCTCACTGCCTCCTTCCATCTTTGCCTTCCATAACATGAAAATTGACCTCATCCCAGGTATTTTCTTCTCCCCTCCCACACACACTTTTACTGAACTCCTATTCTCTGCTTGTCTTTCTCTTCTAAGCACTGACAATTTCTTTGCCCCCTATCACTAATTGACCTGTGGTCCCTTGATAGTTAACCATATCCCCACCCCTTCTGTGGAAAATAAAGATTTAGAAATATACTAAAGTGCCTCCTAGAATTTGTCAACTCATTTGTTTTATGCATAGTGCAATTTAATTTACAGAGGAAGCTTTAGAGATTACACCTATATCTGCTGAAATATTCAAGTTGAGTATTTTCAGAATTTTAGACTAAGACTTCTGAAGTAATCTAGATCTGAGGACATTACCCTCATGTCTTATGTTGTGATTTTTTTCCCATTGGGTGATTTCATTGGAATGGAGAATGCCTTTGTGGGGGTACTCCCTCTACCAGTATAGACCCACAAGTGTTCTGTAACTTATAGCCTTAGAAAGTTGCTTGGGGCACTGAAAAGTTAAACCATTTGCTCAGGTTCACCCTACCAGGAAGCGTCAGAGGCAGGACTATATGTTTGAAGTTGGAGATAATTTCTCTATCTGCTACTTCATGCTACCTCTCACTCTAAGTTCACACAATGAAATGAAGTCAGAATGTCTATAAAAAATTCAGGTCTGGATTATACATCAGTCTCTTAACAATGATCCTAAAGTGTGGATAACAACAGCACTTTAAAGTTTCCAAAGCATGTTGCATGTATCATAATCCTTACAAGGACCCTGTTAAGGAGCTAGTATTATCATTTTTCTCCCTTTTACAGGTAAGGAAATCAAGGTTAAGGCAGGTTACATCACAATGTGACACCATACAAAGGGTCTGAGATTTGAATGAATTCAAGTCTTCCTTACACCAGGTCCAATATTCTATCCAGCAGTCCACTTAGATGTGCCATGAAAACAGGCACTTGGCATGAGCTTTCCTGCACATTTCATAAATACAAAAAATATGGGATGCTACTCTGTAGAAAAATTCATTTTATCAACTGGTACAATGCTGAATGTATGCAAGTCTTCAAAGTTAGTATCAGCAATCTTGTTGGACTGTGGGGTGGTCAAGGAGTGGAGAATAGGCATAGCTGTATTCACATAATCCTGCTGAGATGGTTCTCTAGGTCAGTGATAGAAATGGACCCACTAAATTTTACATAAACATATTGACTTAGAAAACCATATATTAATATTTTTATAATCTATTTTATTTTTATTTATCTTAATATTTCTCACAGTTTAGTCTGGTTCGGGCCACTTTAGGAGCATCTGCCAGGATTCCCACATGTTTGATGCCTCCGTTCTGAGTGGCCTCCATTTTGCTTGAGGGCACTTCAAAAACACAACCACAATGTAAAATAAAGTGGGATTACTTCCTGAGGTTATAAAGCACAAGCCAATCCCACCAGTTTAACTAGAGAAAGGAATCATTAAGACAACTAAGTGGATAGAGCACTGGACTTGAAGTCAGGAATACCTGAGTTCAAATTTTGTCTTAGACATGACAGGCTGTGTGGATCTAGGTAAGACCCTTAAGTTCTCTCACCTACAGTTTCTACATCTACAAGTGGAGGATAATGGTGCCAACCTTTGAGGCTTGCCTTGAGGGTTAGCTGAGATTGTAAAGGAAAAAATGGACTTTTCAAATGTTAGCTATTATCATTATTATTATAGAACTTTAGATTTGGAATAGAATTGAGATGGAGAAAATCTCAAAGCTAGAACAAAGAGTAAGCAAACATGGTCACCATTCGGGATGTACTGCTAGGAAGATGTAACAAAAGATACTTTTAAAATTTTACATTTTATCAATATACATATTTTAATGCCATGAAATTCTATTTTCTAAAGAATATAGAAATGAATTTTGTGATAAGTCAAATACATGTGATAATGAAAACTGAAGGCTGTAGTGGAGAGTAACACATAATGATCCACTTTGCTATTGGGAAGTTCATCCCATTCACAATTATGATTACTACCTTTGTATTTCCCTGCATCATATTCTTCCTCCTTTCTGTCCTCTCTCTCCTTTCAACTTTTCCCACCTTACCAGTATTTTGCATCTGTCTAGCACCTTCCCTGATTTGCTTTTCCTTCTGTCAGCCCTCCACCCTTTATTTAATATCCAGCCATCCTTCTTCCCCTGTTTGGTCAAATAGATTTCTATATTCAACCGATTGTGCATATTATTCCTTCTTTGAGTCAATAGTGATAGTGTAAGGTCCAAGCAATTGGACCAAAGTAATTGCCCATCCCACCCCCATCTTCCCCTTCACTGTAATAGGTCTTTCTTTCCTCTTCATGGAAATAATGGGCACCATTCTATCTCTCCCTTGCTTTGGCACCCATTGTACTCCTATTTCTCATTCCTTAATTGTTTTATATCATTCCCTCAAATTCACTTTATACTTACATCCTCTGTCTATGTATATCTCTTCTATTTATACTGTTAGTGATACAATTTTTAAGTTGCAAGTATCATTTTCCCATGTAGGGATGTAAACAGTTTAGCTCTATTGAATCCCTTGTATTTTCTTTTCCCTTTTTACCTGTTCACACTTCTCTTGTGTCTTGATATCGCGGGTCAAATTTTTGGTTCAGTTCTGGTCTTCTCCTCATGAAGCCTTAAAATCCTTCTATTTCATTGAGTGACCATTTTCCCTTAATGTATTATGCTTAATTTTGCTGGGTAATTGATTCTTGGTTGCAACCCTTGCTCCTTTGCCCTCTGGAATATCATGTTCCTTGACCTCTGATCCTTTAATGTTGCAACTGCCAAGTCCTGTGTGATCCTGTTTGTGACTCCCCAGTATCTAAAGTGTTTCTTTCTGTCCACTTGTAGTATTTTTTCCTTAACCTGATAGTTTTGAAATTTGGCTATAATGTTCCTTGGGTTTTTGTTTTGAGATTTCTTTCCTGAGCTGAAAAGGTGAATTTTTTCAATGCCTATTATGCCCTCTGACATAAGACATTGCAGCAGTTTTTCCTTGATAATTTCCTGAAAGATGTTGTCCAGGTCCTCTTTTTGATTATGGATTTCAGATAGTGTAATGATTTTTATATTGTCTTTCCTGGATCTATTTTCCAGGTCAGTTGCTCTTTCTACGAGGTATTTTACATTTTCTTCCATTTTTTTCATTCTTTTGAATTTGTTCAATCAATTCATGATGTCCTATAGACTCATTAGCTTCTGCTTGCCCACTTCTAACTTTTAAATAGTCGTCTTCCTCACTTAACTTTTTAGTTTCTTTTCCATTTGTTCAATTGTACTCTTTAAAGAATTGTTTTCTTCAGTGGTTTTTTGAATCTCTTTTTCCATTTGGACATTTTTGCTTTTTTTTTATTTCAAAAGCATTTATTATGGACTTATAAAATATGCAAAACACCATGAAAAGTAATTCTATACTCTAAAAAATTGAAATTTATTTTTTTAGCTGAAATGCTTACTTAAGAATAAAGCCAACTTCCTGAGTAACCATTTGTTAAATGCATACTTTATCTACAATACATTTTGAAACTATGACCTTACTACTAATATTGTACTATCACTTAAGTAGAAATCACAAATGGTATATGTATACATATAACATTACGTCACTTTTCAAAATAAGATACTCACTAAAGTAATATTAACAATTTATGCTAAATTTATGATAATGAATAATTAAGTAGAGTACCCATACTTTATCAAAGATCATATGTATTTTTGTTTGTCCATTTAACGGGCCTCACAATGGACTCGTGTTTTCCTTATTACTCAAGTCTCTGTAGGTGAAATATATTATTTGAGCCATGATCCCGGGTAGACTCTATTTCATAGACCAGGTAGGAACCACTAATAAAATAATAAAATAATTTTAAAAATTAATTGAAAAATGACTAAAAGTACATTAAGATCATTCATAGCAACATCCCCTCCCCATCTTTTCCTACTCCTTTCACTGTGTACAATTAAAGGCCTAGAGTCAGGATCTTTAGAAACCCTGTGAAGTTAATGCTATTATTATCCCCATTCCAAAGTCAATGAGAGGGAGGCAAACAGAGATAAAGCAAATTGCCAGGGTCACAAACTAGCAAGTATCTAAAGCCAAATTTTAACCCAGATCTTTCTGACTCCTGATACAGGACTTTATCTACTATGCCACCTAGCTGTTCCAGCTTTTTAGATTATGAGATCATTAAGACAAGGGACTGTATTGTTTTTCATCTTTGTATCATATTCCAGTGCCTAGCATAACACTTTGGTCATAATAAGCACTCATTGTTGGATTGAATTGCTTTAATTTTTTCCAATTACACATACAAGCTGTATGAAAATATTAATAAAACTCTTAGTAGCATGCCTGCCACATCGTAGGTGCTTAATAAATATTTATTCCCCTCCTTCCTTAGGCTGAATAAGACACATATGGGTATCATACAAGGTAGAATGTGATATGGGCAAAGGACAAGTCAAGAAAAAATACTATAAAAATATGAAAAGAGATTATATATTAAGTTAGGGAATATGTATAGTAAAAGAAAACTTGAAAGAGGTGGCACTAGAACTGTCAATCAAGGAAAAGTAGAATTTCAGTAGAAAGGAGGAAAATGTAAATAACTGGACACTTACTAGCTGTGTGACCCTAGGCAAGTCACCTAACCTCTGTTTACCTCAATCTCCTCAATCATAAAATAAGGATAACAGCAACACCCACCTGATGAGATTGTTGGGAAAATCAAATGACTTAACATTTTTGAAGTGCCTGCCACAGTACCTGGTCCATAATACGTGCAATACAGATGGTAATTCCTTTCCTTTCTTTGACTAAAGGCTTCATTCAAATTATTACACTCTTAGAGCCAGACTGGTGTAGAATCAAACATATGTTCATAGATTTAAAGCTTGCAGAGACATTTCAGCTCAAAATTCAAAGCTTATAGAAGCTTGAAATGACTTGCTTGAGTATACACAAGTAAAAAACAATTCTGATATTTCAACCTAGGACTTTTGACTCTGAATCTAGGTCTCTTTCCATTATACCACACTGAAAGAAGGAAGAAATGAAGAAAAGAAGGAAGGAAGGAAGGAAGGAAGGAAACAAGTATTTATTAAGTTCTTAACTATATTCTACTCACTTGAAGTTTCAAATACAAGTAAAAGATAGTCCCTGCCCTGCAGAGGTTTGCATTATAAGATTGTCAACATAGAAAAGAAAGATGAAAGGGGATAGAAGAGGAAAGCATCTGTAATGGTAATTTAAATGGGAAGATCTTTCCCATTCATTAACAGGCTCATATGACCTGCTTAAATCACATGGAAGCCTAAGTCACATGTGAAGGGAGGAGTTTGCTAAGCAGGAGGAACAGGAAGGGTGGAGCAGAACTGGGGGTAAGTGGATGAGAGCAGTTAAGGGTGGAGGGGAGAGAAAGCAGGCAGGCAGTCACAGATCTTGTGTTTGCTCTTGAAACTGGCTTTGTTCACTGCAGTGCTAATGTGTATTGACTTCTTGGTTGCTATGATGAATTTGACTTTTTGGTGTTGGGATTTTCTTCTGACTTCTATATGGAGAGTCTATTATACTTTGTGATTCAGAATTACACTGGCATATTCATAGTCACCAATGGTGACATGAATATTGCTTGGGAGATACAGCTGGCCTGGGCCCTTCCATGAAATGGAGATTCCAGGAAGAACTCACCAAAGGGAGAAGGTGAGTAGGTCTTGTGAAAATGTGTTCCAGAATGAGCAGACCACGGGGATGACAGATTATTCTTAGATATGTAAGTCCCGGGCTCTAGGGAAAGTTTCAACATAAGCCAGAAGCAAAGAAGGTATGATTCTGAAGTCCAAAATGTCAGGGACAGGGAAGAGAAGGCCTCTAAACAGAAGCCTCTGCTTTCTAGGAGAAACAAGAAAGAGGAATAGCCACTAGGCCTCCCAAAGAAGAAGAGGGAATAAGCAATAGGACTGGAATTTTGACCATAATGATGCTTCTTGATTTGAGGGAAAATGTATTTCATACTGGATACATACTCTTGGGTAATATGGTGCAAAAATGGTGCTGTAGGAAAAAACTGCTAACACCTAGATTATGACTAGCATTGACTCAGCCCTAAGGAAACTGTGCCTAGCAGCAGTCAAAGCCGCCCAAGCACATCTATTCTTAGGGCAATGGGGAAAAAAAATGATGACTGCCAAAACAAGAATTATACTTCTTTTGAGTCTTGTATTTGAAAGTCAAATTTTCTAATCAGGTCTGGTATTTTCATTAAGAATATTTGAGGAGGGAGAAGCCAAGATGGCAGAGTAGAAAGATTCGTGTATGGCTAGCTCCGAACCCACAGCCCATAAAATACCAGTAAAGAAGAACTCCCAAAAAATTCTGGAGCAGTGGAAGCCACACAACAATAGAGTGGAGGAGATTTCTGTTCCAGAGAGCCCTGAAAAACCGATACCAAAGGGCCATCATGCACTGGACCTGGAGCAGAGCCCAGCCCTGCCTTGGCTGCACGGCACCAAGAGGAGCAGATCCAAGCAGGCTTCAGGGACAGAATCTCCAGCAGCTGCACAGGTCCTGCCACCCACAGGTGCTAAAGGTCAGTGAGAGGGCCTTATCAGCCTGCGGAGAGGGGAGCGTGGTGTCTCCATAACTCAGGCCCCCTTGGGAGGCAGCAGTGGGGGAAGCAGCAGACAGGATCTCCCAAAGTAGACAGGAGCTCAGATCCATTGTTGAAGGTCTCTGCATAAACCCCCTGAGGGAACTGAGCCCTGTGCCGTGGCCCTGCCCCAACCTGAGCAGCTGAACTTAATCTCACACTGAATAGAAGCCCTGCCCACACTGAAAGCCCTGAGGCTGGGAAGCAGCATTTGAATCTCAGACCCCAAGCACTAGCTGAGCAGATCTGTGGAGAGGAAACTCAGAAGTCAAGTAACTGGCTAGGAAAATGCCCAGAAAAGGGAAAAAAAATAAGACTATAGAAGGTTACTTTCTTGGTGAATAGATATCTCCTCCCTTCCTTTCTGATGAGGAAGAACAATGCTTACCATAAAGGAAAGACATAGAAGTCAAGGCTTCCATATCCCAAAAATCCAAAATAAATGTTCAATGGGCTCAGGCCATGGAAGAGCTCAAAAAGGATTTTGAAAATCAAGTTAGACAGTGGAGGAAAAACTGGGAAGAGAAATGAGAGAGATGCAAGAAAAGCATGAAAAGGAGGTAAATACCTTGGTAAAGGAGACCCAAAAAAATGTTGAAGAAAATAACATCTTGAAAAATAGGCTCACTCAATTGGCAAAAGAGGTTCAAAAAGCCAATGAGGAGAAGAATGCTTTCAAAAGCAGAATTAGCCAAATGGAAAAGGAGGTTCAAAAGCTCACTGAAGAAAATAGTCCTCTCAAAATTAGAATGGAACAGATGGAGACTAATGACTTTATGAGAAGCCAAGATATCACAAAACAAAACCAAAGGAATGAAAAAATGGAAGAGAATGTGAAATATCTCATTGGAAAAACAACTGACCTGGAAAATAAATCCAGGAGAGACAATTTAAAAATTATGGGACTACCTGAAAACCATGATCAAAAAAAAGGAGCCTAGACATCATCTTGCATGAAATTATCAAGGAAAATTGCCCTGATATTCTAGAACCAGAGGCAAAATTAGTATTCAAGGAATCCACCGATCACCCCTGGAAAGAGATCTAAAAAGAGAAACTGCTAGGAACATTGTGGCCAAATTCCAGAGTTCCCAGGTCAAGGACAAAATACGGCAAGCAGCTAGAAAGAAACAATTCAAGTATTATGGAAATACAATCAGCCTAACACAAGATCTAGCAGCTTCTACATTAAGGGATCGAAGGGCATGGAATAGGATACTCCAGAAGTCAAAGGAACTAGGACTAAAACCAAGAATCACCTACCCAGCAAAACTCAGTATAATACTTCAGGGGGAAAATGGTCTCTCAATGAAATACAGGACTTTCAAGCATTCTTGATGAAAAGACCAGAGCTGAAAGGAAAATTTGACCTTCAAACACAAGAATGAAGAGAAGCATGAAAAAGTAAACAGCAAAGAGAAGTCACAAGGGACTTACCAAAGTTGAATTGTTTACATTCCTACATGGAAAGACAATATTTGTAACTCTTGGAACTTTTCAGTATCTGGGTAGTTGGTGGGATTACACACACACACACACACACACACACACACACACATACATGCATGCATGCACACACAGAGACAGAGAGCACAGAGTGAATTGAATAGGATGGGATCATATCTTTAAAAAATGAAGTTAAGCAGTGATAGAGAAATGTATTGGGAGGAGAGAGGGAGAAATGGAATGGGGCAAATTATCCCTCATAGAAGAGGCAGGCAGGAGACTTTTTAGTGGAGAGAAAAAGAGGGGAGCTGAGAGAAAAACAAGAATTTTACTCTCATCATATTCGACTAAAGGAAGGAATGAAATGCACACTCATTTTGGTGTGAAAACCTATCTTACAATACAGGAAAGTGGGGGAGAAGGGGATAAGCAAGGTGGGGGGGATGATGAAAGGGAAGGCAATGGGAGGAAGGAGCAATTTGAAATCAACACTCTTGGGGAGGGACAGGATCAAAAGAGAGAATAGAAACAATGGGGGGCAGAATAGGATGGAGGGAAATATAGGGAGGGAAACACGACTATTATGGAAGTCATTTGCAAAACTACACAGATATGGCCTATATTGAATTTCCTGCCCTCCCTAAGGGAATGGGTGGGGAGGGAGGGATGGGGAGAAGTTGGAACTCGATGATTTAGGAACCACTCGAGTATTGTTCTTGCTACTAGGAATTAAGAAATATAAGTAATGGGGAATAGAAAGTCATCTGGCCCTATAGGGCAAAAGAGAAGATGGAGACAAGGGAAGGGAGGGGTGATAGAAGAGAGGGTAGATTGGTGATAGGGGAAATTAGAATGCTCGGTGTATTGGGGTGGGGGAGGAGACAAATGGGGAGAAAATTTGGAACCCAAAGTTTTGTGAAAATGAATGCAAAAAGTTAAATAAATTTATTATAAAAAAAAAGAATGTTTGAAATTCCTCTCTCTCATTGAAAGTTTATTCTTTTACCCTGAAGGGTTATACTCACTTTTGTGGGGTTGGTAATCCTTGGTTATAGTCCACACTCCTTTGCCCTACAGAATATCATATTCCAAACCCTCTGATACTCTAACAAAGAAGCTGCTAAATCTTGTGTTAATCTGACTGAAGCTCTTTCTGGATACTTACAATATTTTCTCCTTGACCTGGAAACTCTAGAATTTGACTATATCATTCCTGTAAGTTTTCATTTTGAGATTTCTTTTAAGAAGTGATTGTGGATTCTTTGAATTTCTGTTTTACCCTTTGGTTTTCCTTGGTAATTTCTTGAAAGATGATGTCTAGGCTCTTCCTCTGGTCATGGCTTTCAAGTAGTCCAATCATTTTTAAATTATCTTTTCCAAGTCAGTTGTTTTTTCTAATGAGATATTTTACCTTGTCTCTTTTCATTCTTTTGGTTTTGATTATTTCTTGATTTCTTATAGAGTCATTAGTTTCCATTTGCTCCATCCTAATTTTTAAGGAATTATCTTCTTCAGTAAGATTTTGGACCTCCTTTTCCATTTGGCCAGTTTGAATTTATAAGGCATTCTTCTCCTTATTGATTGTTTTTTTTTTACCTCTTTTGTCATTTAGACTTGTTTGTTTTTTAAAGTGTTAATTTCTTCAGTATTTTTTTGGGGGGGGTTTCCTTTACTGAGTTGTTGACTCTTTTCTCATGATTTCCTTGCATCACTCTCATTTCTCTTCCCAATTTTTCCTCTGCCTCTCTTACTTGACTTTCAAAATCTTTTTTGAGCTTTTTCATGACCTGAGACCAATTCATATTTTTCTTGGAGACTTTGGATGTAGGAGCTTTGACTTTGCTTTCTTCTGAGTGTGTGCTTTGAGCTTCTTTGTCACCATAATTACTTTCTATAGTCAGACTTTTTTTTCTGCTGTTTTGCCATTTTTTCAGCCTATTATTTGACTTGCTGAAGTAGGGCTTTGCTTAAAGGGTGGATGGCATACTCTTCCAAACTTCAGGGGTTTTGTGCAGCTGTTTTCAGAGATAGTTCTAGGGACTTGTAAGTTTTCAGTTCTTCCAGGAGGGTAGGATCTAAGGAGAAGTGTTTACTACTCTTCTGACCTGTGCTTTCTGCACTGGAACTATGAGGAAGGTCTCCCCTCCACTGCAGCTTCAAGCTCTGTTATACTAGTGCTCCACTTTGCCCTAGAACTGCCACCTGGGACTTGGACCCAGATCCAAGTATGGGAAAAGCAACAGAGTCCTGCCTCAGTGCTAAGAAAAAGATCCTTTTAATCTCCTTCCAAGCATTTGTTTGACCCCCTTACCATCTATAGGTTGAGAGCTCAGGAAACAGCCTCTGCCACTTCCCCTGATGATTCAGTCACTCCCAAGGCTTGCTCTTGATTTCCTGGGACTGAGGCTGTGCTCATATGGCTTGTTCTGGACTGTACTCCATTGTCACTCAGGTGTTACAGACCCTTCATGCTGACCTTCTAAGTCGTCTTTGGTATCTATTGGTTGAGAGTTCTGGAAACCATCACCACTGCCAGTAATTCAGCCACCCTGAGACCTGCCCTGAATTTATTGTGACCCTGTCTGTGCTCATTGGACTATTTTGCCTCTCATTTTGGTGCCACAGATCTTTGCTGCTGATCTTTCCAATTATCTTGTGCTGGAAATTTGTTTCACTCCATCTTTTTGTGGTTTATGCTGTTCCAGTATTTGTTTAGACATTTTAAAGGTATTTGGAGGTGCTTGAGGGTGAGCTAAGGTGAGTCCCAGTCTTTACTCCACCATCTTGGACCCACCCTCCCTTTTCTAAGGGAGTTATCTAAGTTATTGAGTCTTTTTTCATAATTCTCTTGCATCACTCTCATTCTTTTTTCATTTATTCTTTTACTTCCCTTATATGATTTTTAAGTTCTTTTTTGATCTCTTCCATGATTTCTTTCTGGGCTGGACACCACTTTCTGTTTTTTCTTGGGTGTTTTGCCCATAGGTGTTTTGACATCGTCATCCTCTTCTGAGTTTCTGTCTTGGTCTTCCCTGTCACCATAATAACTCTCTCCAGTCATCCATTTTTTTTTTTGCTGTTTTTTGCTCATCTTTTTTTAGACATTTTAACTTTCTTTTAAATTTGATCTCTGTACCCAGGGTAGAAGAGGCACTGTCTCAGGCTTCTTGTGCTAGTGGCTGCAGGCCCTAACTATTTACCTGGTGCTGCACTGATGTTCTCCTGAGGCTCCCAGAGAACCCTCCTGTCTGGTGCTGTGTTGAGGGGAAGGGATTGAGAATGGCTGGTATTGTTGGAGGCTGAAGGGATCTGAGAGCTTACCTGGTGCTGAGTTGGGGTACTAGTTATGTTTTATGGAGTGTGCTGAGGCCAGGTATGATTTTTCTGCACTTGCCCAGGCTACACTGAAGCAACTGGAGGTCCAGTCACTGGAAGATGCATACCCATCTGTATGGAGGTGTGCTGAAGCACATGGAGGTCTGACTGCTGGAGGATGCCTGTCTGACCAGAACTACAAAGCACATGGTGACTCTTGGAGTTGTGTTGGTTTCCCTGGCTATGCTAAGGCATGTGTGTTTGTGTGGCAGGAGGAGTGTCTCCTGGTGTTGACTCCAATTTGTTTGATTGCTTCTGAAGGATTTATACTGAACATATTGTAAAAACCTCCTCTCCAATTTTATTTACCAGGCATTTTTTATCTTCCCAATGCTTTTTGAAGCCAGTGGGATTGGGAGTGGGGAGAGGATCCTTTTTTTTTTGACATAATCAGAAATAATATTTAAACCTGTAGCTAATAAAATACAAATCCAGAATTAAATCCTTATATAACTTAACTACAAGTCCTACTCATTACCTGGCACTATGCCATGACTATCCAGCCCTTCAATCTTTTTTTATACTATTGATTCACAATTAAGAAATAGTAACCAAGCAAAGAGAAGAAAGTCAATCAATCCTTGGCAAAATGGTCAAAGATGCAGAATTTGTGAAATTCAAATAAATGAGATTTTACCGAATGGTTTTGCTTTCCATTAGGAAAATCCTCTACAAAAAAATATGTAAATTTAACCAAGCAGAAATGGAATTTTTATAACTCAAAATGACTATACTTAACAAAGGTATTTCCCACAGGGCTCCTCTTATGAATTAAAAAAAATATATATTATTTTTCTTGTGCATTTCAAAGGTTGGAATCATTAAGATCTGATTTATAGACAATTGTCCCAAAACTATCCACTGATTCCCTTCAGATGTCCATGAAAGATACTACACCAGGAAAAAAAAAACAAAACAACTAGGTAGACATTTAGCCATAAAATCCAAATTTGGAGAAAAAAAAAACTTTCCCAGAAATCATTTTCAATGATTCTTTACACTCTTATAGGCTCAACCTAAAAAGGCTCTGTATTCACAGACAACTCCATATGCATGAGCAGATATGGGAAGCTAGTGTAACAGATGCAGCTAGAACCCAGTGATTGATTGTGTAAGTGCTGCCATTACTCAATTCTCAGACAATTACGGTCACTTTAACTGAGTTAATATTATGCTGAAGCATGAAACAATATGACGATCTCTCAGATCTTGCTCATTTACTCCCTACTGCCTTGCTATCATGTTCCCTGCATAGTGTTTGGCAATCTTGATAATTTTGTCTGGCGTGCTTCAACTTGTCTTGTCAAGGTTTTGTGTGTTTTATTCTGTATGTCTGGTAAGCCCAATTTATGATAGAATGTATTTCTTTCTCTTTCTCAGTGTTGTACGCTGCTATATTGTGGAGTCGGTAGGATAGCATAGGCTCACAGAATGTTACACCTAGAAAGGGTTTTTTAATGTGACCTAGATTTAGTCCAGCCCATCATAGAATAGATGAGGAAACAGAACCACAGAGAAGTGACTTACCTAAAGTCTCATAGATACAGCACAGTCTCCATTTTTAAGCTCTTGTGTTGATAAGTTAAGAAAAATTTCGTCTTTTAGAGTTAGCTGACATTTTTTTGAGAGAGCAGGGAATAAGGGGATATTAAAATGTTCCTTTTTAAATGGATGGTTTGTTCTAATTTACTTCAACTCTCTCTGCTACATAGGTTTTCCTATTCTTTGGTGGGAGCATTGAGTTTGTGCCTTTCCTTTTAGACCTTTAGGTAAGTGAATAAATTAAATATGTCAGAATTTGTGTAACGCAGTAATCAAAACAGAGTTTTGGGGAATTAGAACTCTTTGGACTATGGTTTGTATGGCCTTTGAAATTTAAATACTAATCATGGTTAACCAATATTGATACAACAGTACATATACATGTGGGTCATTGTATCGCTCATTATGATATATAATTGTGATATATCAATTATTATGATATATAAGCTCATCTACTCTTGTGACTCATTTGTAATCTGGCACATATGTTGACTTAAATTCTTCTTAACTAGATTTTCTTTTCCATTTGCTCAAACTGCAACAATAAATCTGAGGCCAAAGAAGTGAAAACCATTCTGTTTCTCCTGTGTGCAAACCTTTAGAAGGTTTCCTTTGAGATTCTATAGGTTTGAATCCTTGACCCTCACTCTTCCCTACCATACATAGTGAGTCATTTGCTAAATCTTGCCATTTCCACTTCTACAACATCTCTCCTGCACTAAGATTTAGAGTCCATGAAAGACTCTACTGGTAATTACAGTTATGTCTGTTGAGGAGCCTTTCTGGAGGAATGATCTGCATGACATAGAACAGCTGTGAAATGGCCAGGGAGCCAAGATACCACATCCTGCCAACAAGGGAGTGACTTTAACCAGGATTGATAAACTCCGAAATAACCTCATGGGGAGGGGGAATTTTTTTGTAGCAACAACTCTAAGTTTGAGGCCACAATCCTCAAGGATCAAAATGATAGAAGACAGTACAGTCCTGGTTTGTAGTGTCATTATACTTTGGCTCTTGCTATACCTTCTCTGAAAATATCCCCATGTTAAAGAGAATGAATTGATAAATTTTATATTGGGGAACTATTAACCAAGTGATTGATAATTTCCATGAGGGTTAACTTCTGGATCCTTGGGGGACAATATTTCCATCCACATTGTGGGGACTCTACCTCTTGGTCTAAATGATGGTGGTAAGTCACCCTCAGAGTCTATACCAGATTTCCCCTTCTCTCCTTCCAGTTGAACCTAGAAACATTCTACCTACATCAAGTCCCTTTTTTCCCTTAGCAGTTGAATTATGAGTCATTGAGTCACATGGACCCAAATTTTTATTTTTTAAGGCTGTCTAATTTGAATTATAGACTCAATTTGATAATGCCATCTCTAACTGAAGTCTTTTCCTAAATGAATCCCTCTAACCAAGCAAGTCAGGTTGGGATTGGATTATCTTGTTTATCAGCAAACCTTGCCCTGAACAAAATTTTGAATTAGATATATTATAAATTAGATATATTATTATTATATCTATATTATAAAATCCTTGGGATTTTCTATCCTCATTCTTTGTGATTCTTTGTCTTTTATCACAATAATGATATACATGTGTGTGTATGTGTGTGTGTGTGTGTGTGTGTGTGTGTATAAACTTAGGCACAAAATATATTTGACCATCATCCTAAACTTTGTTCATGTTTTCTAAGACTTAGCAATTTGTTATTCAAGTATCTTTTTACAATCAAAAAATAGAGGGAAATTTGCTATTGAGTTTTTTCCCCTGCCACTTTGGAAGATTCACTGTCTTTAGCATACATATGGGAAGTTCCTGAAAACCAATGACTGCTAACCCAGTTATAGGTGACCAGATGGCTCAAAACTTTTAAAAAAGGAATATTGACCTTTGCAGAATTGAGATTCCCCCACCACCTCTCACTAAACACATATTTAATGTCACAAATTTCGAATAAAATAAAGGTATTTTCCAGTCCTGTTCCAACAGAGCTCTCTGCTGCTCTCAGGGCTTATGCTCAGGTACAGTTCCTCACCTTCTTCCAAAACACACACACACACACACACTACACACACACTCACACACACACATCCTTTGCCAACAATTACAAGGACTAAGGTTATTCTCAATCTCCTGCAAAACATAACTCAGGAAAGAAAGCTAGAGTTGTCTCAGAGTGCCCAGGAACTATAATATGGCAGGCCCCAAATGCTACTGAGTTTTTGTTTTTCTGCTTTCACCATAATGAAACAAGAAACTAGCAAATTTGGCCAGTGTCACTAAGCTGACAGATCTGAGTCTGGAACCAATGCTTAGATATAGCAGTATGCAGGCCACTCCCAAACATCAAAGCAAATAATCTCTCAGTGTGACTTTAGGAAAAATAAAAAAAGCTACCCAACTGATAGTCCTTTTCTTCAAGGCCATGGAGAAGCTAAAGCATTTTGCAAGTATGTGTAATACTTTGTCATTTTATCTTTGTCCTAAATTATCCTTTAAGAAATTTGGTTATGTAAGTCCTGATTTTCTGAATTAAGTGGAAGGGTAGTGTGGATCCTTACCTCTTTAGCATCCTCTCTTCAGAATAAGAAAAAGAATCAAAAGACCAAAGCCTGTTGTTCTACCCATTGGCTTTAGAAAGCTAGTTCTTAGACTAGGGCAAAACCTGCATCTTTTTTCTCTATGGCAGAAGGAAAACTTTTCTTGAGAGGTAGGAGGAAACATCATCTCTGATGTCCCATTGTAATATGAAGGTGACCCTGAGTTCTTATCATTGTCTAGCATTTACTTTGCATGATATTTACATCTTTATGTGTGGACACATTCTACTCTTCAAAAAACATAAATTCTCCCTTACATTCTATCTCAAAAAGAGGAATAAATTCTTGGAAAGGGGAAGGACTCTTTCATTTTTGTCTTTGTATCCCCCAGTATATAGCAAAGTTCTGTCATGAAGTGGGTGCTTAATAAAAATTGATTAGATGATTGCCTGAAGATTGTGTCAGTAGAACTTGTGCTCTGATGATCCTGACAATTTAGAAAGGCTTCAGATATTACTTTGTTTTTGAAGGATGGTATATTGGTCATCTGAGGACCAACCTTGATAAGTTTGGATAGGCTTGGCGCCAAGCTGGCTAGAGGGGATCACTTTTTTGGTTATGACAACTCATGAAGAGACTATCTACTAAGTACAATGGCAGAGATTTTCAACTGTTTTTATGTCATGGACTGCTCTGGAAAGTCTGATAAAGATTTTTGACCCCTTTTGAACATGATTTTTATCATAATTGAATGAAATGTTACATTCCAATTAGAAGTTAGTGAAAATAAAGATATAACTTTTTTTTTTTACCCAAGTTCAGGGACTCATGAGAATTGGTGAGTCCTAGGTTAAGAACCCTTGGTATAGAGGTATTGGATTTACATTGGTGAAAAGACTACTAAGAACAGTGAAATTATGAACCACTGACATCTATACAAGACACATTGCTGTAAAGCTGCTATCAGTATTGAGAAATGCCCTTTACACATGTCATACAATAAAGCTAGCAGATGCTGACTATAAAAATGTTTTCCCTAAAATTTATGGCTGCATTAAAGTCCTATTTCAACATCTCATCATGGCGTGGTATTGACGTGGAGGTCTCAGAAACTTATTAATGAAAACCTTTCAGCCCCATCTGTGCATCTGTCATCCAAAGAGAAGCCTTGTTAAGAGGGAGATGGAATGGTCATCACCAGAAATTTAGATACTAGGAAATGAATTATTTTTGTCCATGGTAATTAAGACTCCATGGAAGAGTCAGTGGAAGTAATAAGCACACTAATAAAACTTCGCAACCCTTCAGAGTATTCAAGTTAGTGTGTGTGTGCATCCTTCCTTGCCAAAGAAGACCATGTCATCAGAGAAATAATGACATGACTTGCACTTGACTTACTCAAAGTAAGGGAGGGCTGTGCAGGTCACCAGTCTCACTTCTTCTCCAGAGTCATCTGAATCCAGTGACCAGATAGTCATCAGAATGACTGGAGATGACCCAGGATGAGGCAATTGGGGTTAAGTGACTTGCCCAAGGTCACACAGCTAGTGACTGTCAAGTGACTGAGGTGAGATTTGAACTCAAATTCAAGTCCTCCTGACTCCTGCACTGGTGCTCTAGCCACTGCACCACCTAACTGCCCCATCCAAGTTAGTATCTGCCATCAAATGAAGTCTTATCTTTGACCTTGTGCTTCAGGTAGTATGATATGTGGTTGAGTGTTATAGGCTCAAGGATGAGAGTGGGGAACCTGCAGCCTCAAGGTCACATGTGGCTCTCTAGGTCTTCAAATGTAGCCCTTTGACTAAATCCAAATTTCACAGAACAAATCCCCTTAATAAAAGGATTTCTTCAGTAAAGCTTGGACTTAGTCAAAAGACTGCACTCGAGGACTTAGAAGGCCACATGTGCCCTCAAGATCAAAAGTTCCCCACACCTGCTCAAAGACCTATCCAATGCTCTCTCCTACACAGCTGTCTCCATTACATAGCTTCTGCCTTGATTCAAGTACAGTGTGTTCAGAAAGAAGATTGTGGAGAGAGGGGATAAAGAGGTAGAGCATAGGTCAAGTAAGGAGAGTTCTGTTCACTGTTTTTGCATTTTCCACATTTTTTAATTCATACTAACGACACTAGTGGTAGTATCTATACCAGCTAAGGCATCTAACACCCTGCCCCTGCCGGGCCCACTGTGGGAAATAAAATGAATGAAACTTGGTCTTGGTTCTACAGAAATACAATAAAATTCTATCTTTATATACAATATAATTTAAAGGAAATGCCAGTTTTATGTCTTTAATGTACTCTCTCCTCAATAGCACCTCTTAAGGTCTCTACTTTCCTTTAAACCTCAGGTTAAATGCCATCTCCTATTGGAGACTTTTGTTGATCCCCAATGCTAATTAGCTTGTGCTTTGTGTGTGTGTGTGTGTGTGTGTGTGTGTGTGTGTGCGTGTGTGTGCGTGTGCATGTGTGTACATATAAGTATGTATGTATGTATATATGTACAGTTATCCCTTTTGCATCATGACTTTCCCCAATATGGCTTCAATATATTATGGGTTGACATAAGAAATTAAAAGGGAATTTTTTGGGAGTTTTGTAGAAATTGTAGGCAATATGTGAAGGTCAGCAAATAAAACAGAAAAAGTTTAGAAATTCAGAAATACATAAAATATAGGTGTGGTATT
Organism: Bettongia penicillata ogilbyi; assembly: GCA_023548195.1. NCBI lineage: Eukaryota > Metazoa > Chordata > Mammalia > Diprotodontia > Potoroidae > Bettongia > Bettongia penicillata. The sequence continues at coordinate 666,263 of JAJHZJ010000577.1, read as the reverse complement.
GTGTAATATCAGCACATCTTATCTTTTAATACCACAATAACTCAAACTTCTCTGGTACGAAGGAAGGGTCAAAAGCTTTACAAGGATTTTGCAGATAGCAGGGGTACAATGCCCCTAATCCTTTCGATGTAGCAAGGATAATTGAATATGTATGTGTGTATGTCCATACACACACGTACATGTTATTTTACCCCATAGAATGCAAATTCATTGAAGGCAATGACTATTTGATTTTTGTGTTTGCATATTTCTTCCACATACACAATTGTCAAATGATAAGTGTTCACGATTGATTAGAAAGTAGATTTCAATGATGTTTTGGGGATATTAATGCAATTTTATAAACTGAGTTTCTGTGAATCATAATTGATTAATAAAGAGAAAACAGAAGAGGATAGATATATTTTATTCTCCCTGGTTGTTGTTATTTCCAAAATATAATTTTAGAACTGTTTTCTGGAAAATTGTTTTATAGAACAAACTTGATCTGTAAAAATGGGATTTAGCAAAACTATTATCAGAACATCTAGAGAAATAGAATTCAAGGAAAATATCCCATGTGAGCAGGTTATGAATGTGAACTAAATTGCCCCAGTTACCGTGGAGATATACTATATGCTCAACTAAATAAACGCTGTCAATGAACTGACTCAAGTGGTTTCCCTAATCTGTCTTCTTCAGTTTGTACCATGAGTGCTACATATGGGGTTTGAAGTTCATTATTGCAGAAACCTTAGCAGGATTCACTTAATGGATATGAACATACAAAGGCAGGGATTAAAGAAAAAGTATAGATGACAGATTGCGTGATGTCTTGGAGGTCTGAGGGCAAAGCAAGAATACATTGCGGACTGCAGTGGGGAAAAGAAGCAGATATGGTACAAGTGTTGTATATATCTAAATTGGAGACAGATAGCCTGGTTATCTCACTTGGGCTTTCATCCTGTATGCACTTGCTAATTATCTTTTCATGCTGCTACATGACTAGCTTCTTTTTCTTCATAAATGAGCAAACTTGCAATGAAGCTTAGAAAATATGTGCATATTGACCATGCTAATATCATGGAAGGATGAGGATCAGCACCTTTTACAAGATCCCATAAGAAACAAATCACCCAAAGAGGAATCTTTGGGTAATTATTGCTGATCAACTGGTCTTCTTCAAATGAGAGATGTAAACTGTACCTTGGACAAGTCCCAGACATGAATGAAAATTAAAATGCAGAGGCACCAAGCAGTTTGACCTTGAGGAAACCATTTATTCTCTTGCTATTTCCTCATCTGTGAAAAACAATCCTTTCCATCTCTAAGCTTTTATGAATACATTTTTCACTGTGCAATAATGCTCAGCACTGCCCTCTTCATCTCCCATTCCAATTTTGTGCTGGTGCTTCAGGTTACATGCCAATAGATGAAGATGCGAACAGGTGGTGATAGTTAGACCCTAAAGCAGTTATAAAACTCAGGGCCAATGAGCCAGACAGATGTAGGGATTTTATGGATTTGGGCATTTTACTTGCCAAGCTGTATTTGATTAATGAGGCATAAAGCCTAAATGATAGAAAGGGAAGTCATCTAACTTTTATATGAAACTGTCAGTTATCACCATCATCACCATATGTTTGGTTCTTGCCAAGGTTTTCATGTTCTTAGGTTGTGGTCTGTATTTTGGATTTTAGAATGATTACTAGCATATTTTTGCAAGTGCTCTCTCTCCTGTTTTTATGAGAGTGTCTTTGAAAAACGGGGTGGGAAGCCAAGGCAATTACGTGACCATCTGGATTCTGTGTCTTTAGTACCATCAGCCATCTCAAGGAGCAGAGAATCGATTTTCACACGTAGAGATTGTTTCATTCTCACATTAAAAGCTCTAGATCTTGAAAAGACTTTAAGGGATCAACTAGCCCCTTCCTTTCGTGTTACAAATGAGGAAACTGAGGCTAAGGAGGAAGGGGAGAGTCTTGCCACTAGTTAGTGGAAAATCTATACTCTTGTGTTTCTAAATATTTAACAAACAGATTTCAAGGAAACAAACAAAACTATACATGATACATTTTAAGGTTTTAATCTGAATTATTATCATTTTTTGCATTGCTTTATTAATCAGGATAGCCCTAAATAAATAAAATCTTGATTTATAGCATTTTCTGGTTTCTGTGGTATAAATACGTTCAGTGAAAATTTAATAATTGACTCTTGGAAGTTTATTTAACTTGACTCCAGCACTAAGTAGATTTCAGGTCTTCTGATACCAATACCAGTGCTCTTTCCCCTTCAACACATGGGATCCTTCTGCCTCCCTCTCTCACATTACTCATTTACATGTGTCTGCAAACATGCGCATGTACACACATGTATATAAACACATCCACAGAAATAAGCATACTTTGGGGGCTTCCTATTAATAAGCAGAAGGGTGATATTTTTCATTGATGGAGCCAAAGCCTAGGCTCAATGACCTTATTCAAATACTGTTTTTTGTGGTTCTTCTAACCAGAATGTTAGAAGAAATGTGTGGAAAGGGTCAATTATGTTTTTGTTATGAATTTTAAAAAATTTAGTTTCCATTTCCTACATATATTGCAATATGTGCATATATATATACATGTATACACATACATGTATATATACATATATGATGGTTTCTATTCCTACAGTCAGCAGATGTGAAAAAAACTAAACATGGAAAAATAATAAAATTAGTCATTTTCTGTCATGTAATATAGAATGCTGGACATATTTCCTTATATGCTCTGTTGTAAAAGAAAACACACAAAAATAAAACAATAAAAATAAAGCAAAAAAAGAAAGATGGTTCACTCTCTGTTGAGAGTTTATCAGTTGTCTTTCTGATGATGGATAACATCTTTCATCATGGATCCTTTGGCCTTAATTATTGAGGAGGACCTTGACATCAGGAAGTTGATGTCATGACTTATAAATGAAATGGATTTAAGTAAGGGAGGGCTATGCAAAGTCATCAGCCTTATTTTCTCCCTCTGGAGTCATGTGGGACCAGTGACAGGAAATAGGGCAATCGGAGATGGCCCCAGATACATTGGAATCCTTGGTCTTTTTAAGTTAAGATATTTCCCAGATCATAAGGAAAATTTTTGTCTTTTGTTCATCTCCAGTCATCCTGATCTATATCTCACCACTGGACCCCGACGGCTCCAGAGGGGAAAGTGAGGCTAGTGACTTTGCACAGCCCTCCCTTAGTTAAATCCTATTTATTTGCTAGTCATGGTGCCATTTTCCTGATGTCATGGTTCTCTTTGAGAACAGACAAACAACAGTGGGTACTTTGGAATTGTCTTGATTGACTAAGTCTTTCACAGTTGATCATCTTTACAATATTACCATTAGTATATATAGTTCTGGTTCTGCTCACTTCACCTTGTATGAATTCACATTAAGTTTCCCCAGATTTTTCTGAAACCATCCTGGTCATCATATCTTTTAGCACAATAGTATTACATATACCTAGATATGGACAGCTAGATGAGAAGAGTTGAGTTCAAATCCAGTCAGGGCATGTCACTTAACTTTGTTTGCCTCAGTTTCCTCATCTATAAAAATGACCTGGAGAAGGAAATGGCCAAACCACTCCACTATCCTTGCCAAGAAAACCCCAAATGGGGTCATGAAGAGACTGAAATAACTGAACAACAAAAATTATTTGCATTATTATTTACTTGTTTCACTTGGCCTCAGAAGAAAGAAATAGGATGAAAATTACAAAGAAACAGATTTCAATTCTCTCTCTCTCTCTCTCTCTCTCTCTCTCTCTCTCTCTCTCTATATATATATATATATATATATATACATATACATATACATATATATATTTCTAATAATTGTAACTGTCCAAAACTGAAATGGACTATTTCAGGTTTTAGTGAATGCTTCATTACTGGAATCCTTCAATAAAAAGTGAAAAAAACCCCACAGGTTAGATGACCATTAATATATAGAAGATTCCTGCTTCAGGTGGCCACTGACCTTCATTAAGCAACATGTTATATGGAAGAATATTGGTTAGAGCCAGAGAATTTGAGGTAGCATTTAATCCCTAGTACTCATTATTGATGTGATCTTGGGAAAGTTATTGCACTCTACAGAGCTCAGTTTCCTATTTCATAGAATGATAGAATTATTAGATGATCTCTGCATCTCCTAGCTCTAAGTCCTAGGACTCTAAGAGGTCCCTTTCAACTCCTAGTTATGATTCTGTTATTTTAACTATTGATTTCTAAACATCCATCAATTCACAAATGTCACTCTAACTTCTTATTTATTACATTATTTTTATATTTTAAAATTATCATTCATGAATTTTGACTCAACTGTGCTGGTGAAAAGGTATATAAAGTAGTTCACAGGTCCTTTGCTATCATCAAAAGACATTTGAATACAAAAGAAGTCATAGAAATTACAGGAGTAAAAAGAACTTTAGAGATCAATCAAATTCTTCCTTTTTTCAAGTGAGGAAACTGAGGTCCATGGAGATAAAATGAGAATAAGAGCAGTAGTAGTAGTAGTAGTAGTAGTAGTAGTAGTAGTAGTAGTAGTTAACATTTATAACACCTACTGTGTGTCAGCACTGCACTAAGTTCTTTAAAAATATTTATTTTATCCTCATGATGACTGTGGGAGGAAGGTTTAATTATTATCCCGATTTTACAGATGAGTAAACTGATTTAAACAGAGGTTAAGTGACTTTCTCTACCATGGCTATCTAGTAAGTGTCTGAGGCTGGATTTGAACTTAAGTATTCCTGATTCCGGACCTTGTGCTCTATCTGTTATGCCACCAAGATTTCCTAGGTGGCACACGTTTTCTTCCTAAGAAAAAGCAAGACAAAGCAACAGTAAAAACAAATTCCTGGGAGAAGCAGAAATGAATAAAAGAAGCACCTTGAGGATTTGAAGAGATAGAGAAGTTATACAAGATCTAACTAATTGGCTTCTAGGGAAGCTAGTGAGGAGGACCAAAAATGCCATTATCATTTTTAAATGCTCTTCCATGTCTCCATTTAATAATTTGTAAGGACAGGAGTATTTATTGGGCACAGAAAGGTATTCCCCTGTTAAACTAATTTTCCCCTAAATTCATAATTGTATTGCTTTATGATAAACGTATTTGGGGGTTATGAATATGGTAAAGCAGAGAGGACAGTAAAGCTATTCAGTAGCTGAATACCTCTCTTTTATCCACAGCCCCTGCTGTGGGCTTGATAATTAGAAGGTTATTAAACTGAAAATGATTTGCTTCTTTCTGACTTCTTTCTACCAGTCTAATTATGCCAGATAATTAGTTCAAAGACTCTGTGTGAAAGAGATGCTTCATATGCTGTCAAATAATCATTTTCGAAGACATCAGTCCTCTTACTATTGCTCAGGATGTTTTGGTTGGTTGGTACAATGGCAGTTATGCAGCATATTAACCAAAAATGAATCTGTGAACTTTAGGACTGTTTTCTCTTCCTCAAACCGAGGAGGTGCTATAAATTGCTTAAACTAGCCCTTGGAAGTACTGGCATGTTACTACAGGCTCCCTTGCAGCAGAATTTCCAATTTACTTACCAAGTAACTGATGGAGAACACCATGACATTTCACAGCACATCAGTAAATACAGTGACTTACGTTAACGCTAAGTAAACTGTACCAGCTGTGATTTGCTCAAGTGCTACATTGCTCCTTTCATTGTTAATTCTTATGAAGGTAGGGAAATTAGCAGCCAATTTACTGCATCTAACTGTGCCAAAGCCTATTTGTTGACTTCCAGCTGCCTAACCAGTAGACAACGGAGAGGTACTTCTCCTAATGTGTTTGACCATTGGTTTGATTTTTCAGCCCACAGAGTGTATATTTGCAGAGTTCTACAAATTTTGGCTGTCAGGGTTCCAGAACCTCCGATATAGGGACATTCAAAGAATAAGGGAGACCCCAGACTTACTATCAAGATTGGAATTTTAAATACCTTGACATAGTCACAATTACCCAAATTCCTTTGTATCTTCTGTCTTTCCTCTTTATGTTTTCCTCTGTGCCTAAGACCTCAAGTAGCTTAAAGCATGAATAGGCACAAGATATTTTCCTTAAGGATACATAAGGCCCAGGAAAATAAACACTGAGACCCAGAAGGGACACGCACAAACAAGGGCTATCCAGATATTTTTGCTTCCACTGAGGACTATTTTCTCCATCATCCACAGACAACTACGCAGAAGCAAGTCAATGACAAGAGTAATTAACTAGAGTACCTCTCTTCCCTCTGCTTCTTTTCCTTTATGTGTCTCTTTGTCTTATTTTCATCATTTTGTTTCTTCCTATTTCTTCTTGCTCCCCTTCTCTCTCACTCCAATCTAACATCTTAATTGGACATACTAAGCTATATAATTAAAAAGGTCATAAATACAATAAATTGAATTAAAAGATTGCCTTGCATTTTATCTTACTGCAGTTTAGTTTTCACCATCTTGTGATTATGGTCTACGTGAACTGACGAGTTATAGTCCTTCCTTTTATGAAGAAGGTCTATAGTTTATGCCTGCAATCTTTTACTTTCAATAGGAAAGGTAAAACTTGGCCACCTTGAGTTTGGGTGGAAAGTGGTTTTGACAGATACAGTTGAAAGCACTTACATTTTGACTCTGTCTGAACTTGAAAAATAAATTTAAACTGAATTCTGGGTTTGGTTTGGTTTTTAACAATTGGAATTGCAGAATACTTTGTGGACTATACCTAGAAATATCAACAAACAACAGCCTAGCGTTTCTATCTTCTTGCCTTAATCTGCTTCTTTCAAATAGTCTCAGAGTGGAGTAGTGTAGAAAGAAGATTGAATTAGATAATAAAGGTTATATAAATGTTAACTTTCATCAGATGTATTACTGGCAGCTGCTGCTTGCTACTCATTGACTAAATGTTTGTAATTATACAAATAGTTATTCAGTTTCTCACTTGACTACTGCTCCAGTAGGTATAAACTTCATGAATTTTCCTTTAAAAAAAAATAGAATTGGTTAATTAGAAAAGGCCCTACCTAGTCCAGTTCCTTACCTACTGAAACAATCTTCTAAACAATATCACTAAACAAGTGGCCCTGTTTGAACATCTCTAGGGACAGAGGTACTCATTATCTAATGAGCAATTATTCCATTTTTGAATACATTTAATTGTTCATAACTACCTTTTATGTAAAATCAAAATTTCCATCATTGTAAACACCATCCTAGTCCAATTTCTCAGTCTCAAGCTACTATGTAGAACTGCCTTTTATAGAAAGTAAATCAAGTGTTCAACAAAGTATTTCAATCATATTTTACCAGTGTCACACCGGTAACCATTGGTGAGGACTTTGCTCTGAATTTCAAATCTTTGCTAGGGCAGGTAAAATTAGGAATCATTAGAGATCCAGATAATAATTTTTGAAATATTGGCAAAAAAGAATGGATAATAGAAATGAGAATGACATAAGTTATATTTTATAATATATTATAATATCTTATTTCTTTATTATGGTTTGTAATATTATCCACATCATATCATATATTAATTGCAGCATATAATAATAGATTGTAATTTAATATAGAATAATATATTGCAATTGTAATATAATTGTAATATTGCAATATATACATTATATGTTGTAATATATCCCACACCATATTATATCACATCATGTCACATCTCTTTTCTTCATTTCTCTTCTCTTCCTTCCCTTTCCTTTCCCTTAACATTCAATTCAATTAAATATTTATTTTACAACTATTGTGGAATCATGGAGTTAGAGCCAAAAGAATCAACAGAGGCTCTTGAGACCAATCCTCTCTTTTTATCGAGGTACTATTATTAGTCTGTGATCCAGTAAGAATACCAAAGCAAATTCAATATAGGCTCTAACCTTTTGAGGAGCTTTTTATCAAATATGGTGAAAATATATTAACACAAATAGATACAGTACAAGAGAAAATTGCAAAGGAATGATCTAGGTAAACAGAGAAGTCTTAAGAGGAAGAGAACATTTTCAGGTAAAGCAGGTAGTATAGGAAGTAAGGTGGAAGAAGATTTTAAGGAGGAAGTGGTACTTGATGTAAGTCTTGATGAAAGAGAAGATTTTCAACAGAAAAAGATGGGGGAAGAATACATTCCACTCATAAGAATGTCAGAAGTGAAGAATATAGGAGATGAAGTCAACACGGTGGAATGAAAAGTCACACTTGCTAAACCCCCCCAAAAAACCTCTTCCATGAAATGACCACAGAAAATGCAAAACTGCATTCTGAAGGGGAAGGCCAAGAAAAAGTCACAGTGGATCATTTTTTTTCTAGTCCACAACAGTTTAGGAAGATAGAAAGAGAGGTCTGTGGTCACTGGAGTAGGACCTGTAAATGAGCACAGTGCATTGGAAACAATGGTGATGGGCTGCCGTGGCAACAATCTCAGGGAATAGTACCCATAAATGACAAGGAGATCAGCACCAGGCACAGAATCAGCTGTGATCTGATGACTTTGTCCCTCTTACCTTATTCTAGGTGGGAGGGCCCCTTCCTGGTTGAAGAGTAGAAAATAGATGAGGAAGACAGTAACTGGGTCAGATTACATCATACTGAAAGCACCAACAATTTACAGGCTCCCAGATCAAGCTATGAAAGCAGAAGAAAGACACAAAAGAAAGTTTTTCATGCTTATCATCCACTCTAGAAAGGAGTGCAGAGTCCAATGTTAATATAAAGTCCAAAATCAAGAAGCAGTCTGAAAAAAAAATGAGTAAACAACAGCAATATGAATTAAAAAACAATATCATCTGATCATGAATGGTGAGTGTGGTAAAAACAGAAGCTCAAAACACAAATACAAAAGAATATAATAACTTGAAAAAATCTACAAGCAAAACTTCTAATCCTTAAGGAGGAGTGGATCAAAGAAAAAATCATAAAAACAATAAATCATTTCATTAAAATTATGACAATGATGACACAACATATCAAAATTTGGGGAAAATTGCCAAAGAAGTATTTAGGAAAAAATTATATCCTAGGTCCATCAATAAAAGTGAAAAAGAGCAGATTAAAAAATTGTACATACAACTAAAAATCCCCCTCAATCAAATTAAAACTCTCAGTTGGACATCAATATAGAAATTTTAAAAAAAGGAGAGATTAATAAAATTTAAAGTTAAAAAAATCAGTTGAACTAATAAAGATAAGCTAATTTTATGAAATAAATACTTAAACCATTTGCTAATTTGATTAAAAAATAAATAAAACCAAATTATCAGTATCAAAAAAGGAAAGAGTAAATGTGCAGGGGGTGGAGCCAAGATAGCAGGGTAGATAGAATGAACTGTAGAAGTTCCCTCCCCCACTGCATATCCCATAAAATACCTGTAAAAAAATGACTCTAAAGAAATTCTACAGTCACAGAAGCCACAAAATGATAGAGTGAAATAGATTTCCAGCCCAAGGTAGCTTGGAAGGCCTACAGGAAAGGTCTATTGAATGGAACGAGGAGAGAAGTGCAGCCCACAGAGCCCAACCCAGCCTTGGCTGTGCGGTGCAGCAGGGACAGGCCAGGAATAGGTCCCTGGGGAGGAATCTTCAGCAGCAGCAGGAGTTCTCAGATTCCTCTACCCACAAACACCCAAAAAACTTCAAAGGTCAGTGGAAAAGCTTTTTCTCCTGGGTGAGAAGGGACCCCAGGCAACAGCAGCATTCATTTTTGGAGCCCTGACCTAAAGGCCTTGGGGGAATTGAGCTGCTGATTTGTGCCTCAGTCCTAAGTGGTAGTCCAGGGTGGAAGAAGAATTCTGGCTGGTGTGGTGGGGTTGATGGAGGCTCTGGAAAGGGAATTCTACTTGCAGATCCTGAGCAGAAAAGCTTTGGTAGCTCCCAGATCAGAGCACAGGCCAGGAAAGGAGTAAGCTCCTCTCCCTTGATTGAGACACCTTAAAGGAATTGAGGACTTACAGGTCCCTAGAGTATATCTTCCTCTTCCCAAAGGACTCAAAAGTCAAGTAACTGGCTGGGAAAATGTACAAGAAAGGGAAAAAAACCAAGACTATAGAAGGCTACTTTCTTGCTGAACAGGTATTTTCTTCCAACTTTTCAGATGAGGAAGAACAATGCTTACCATAAGAGGCCTCCAAAATAAAAACGCAGTGGTCTCAGGCCATGGAAGAACTCAGAAAGGATTTTGAAAATCAAGTAAGAGAGGTAGAGGAAAAATTGGGAAGAGAAATGAGAACAATGCAAGAAATTCATGAAAAATGACTCAACAGCTTGCTAAAGGAGATCCCCAAAAAAAACTGCTGAGGAAAATAACATCTTTAAAAAGGCTAACTCAATTGCAAAAGAAGTCCAAAAAGCCAATGAGGAGAAGAATACTTTATAAAGCAGAATTAGCCAAATGGAATAGGAGGTTCAAAATCTCACTGAAGAAAATAGTTTTTTAAAAATTAGAATGGAGCAGATGGAAGCTAATGACTTTATGAGATACCAAGAAATTACAAAATAAGACCAAAAGAATGAAAAAATAGAAGAAAATGTGAAATATCTCATTTGAAAAACAGTTTACCTGGAAAATATAACCAAGAGAGAAAATTTAAAAATTAAGTGACTACCTGAAAGCCATGATCAAAAAGAGGCTAGACATCATCTTTTGTGGAATTATCAAAGAAAACTTCCCTGATATTCTAGAACCACAGGGCAAAATAAATATTAAAAGAATCCACTGCTCACCTCCAGAAAGAGATCCAAAAAGATAAACTCCTAGGAATATTGTAGCCAAATTCCAGAGTTCCCAGGTCAAGGAGAAAATATTGCAAGCAGCTAGAAAGAAACAATTTGAGTATTGTGGAAATACAATCAGAATAACACAAGATCTAGCAGCTTCTACATTAAAGGATCAAAGGGCGTGAAATAGAATATTCCAGAAGTCAAAGGAACTAGGATTAAAACCAAGAATCACCTACCCATCAAAACTGAGTATAATACTTCAGGGGGGAAAATGATCATTCAATGAAATAGAGAATTTTCAAGCATTCTTGATGAAAAGAGCAGAGCTGAATAGAAAATTTGACTTTTAAACACAAGAATCAAGAGAAGCATGAAAAAGTAAACAGGAAAGAGAAATTAGAAAGGACTTACTAGAGTTGTTTACATTTCTACATAGAAAGATAATATTTGCAACTCTTGAAACTTTTCTCAGTATTTGGGTAGTTGGAGGAATTATACACGTATATATATAGACAGAGAGCATAGGGTGAGTTGAATAAGAAGGGATGATTTCTAAAAAAAATAAAATTAAGGGATGAGAGAGGAATATATTGGGAGGAGAAAAGGAGAAATGGAATGGGGCAAATTTTCTCTTATAAAAGAGACAAGAAAAAAGCTTTTGCAATGGAGGGGAAGGGGAGGGGTGAGAGGAAAAAAGTGAAGCTTACTCTCATCATATTTGGCTACAGGAGGGGATAACATGCACACTTAATTTGGTATGAAAATCTATCTTACACTTCAGGAAAGTAGGGGAGAAGTCGATAAATGGGGTGGGGGCATGATAGATGGGAGGACAAATGGGAGGAGGGAGTAATTAGAAGTAAACACTTTTGGGGAGGGACAAGGTCAAAAGAGACAATAGAATAAATGGAGGGCAGGATAGGATGAAGGGAAATATAGTTAGACTTACACAGCATGACTATTATGGAAGTCTTTTACAAAACTAAACATACACAGCATAGATTGTGTTGCTTGCCTTCTCAATGAGGATGGATGGGGAGGGAGGAAGAGAGAAAAGTTGGAACTCAAAGTTTTAGGAGCAAATGTTGAGAATTATTTTTGCATACAACTGAAAAATAAGAAATACAGATAATTGGGTATAGAAACCTATCTTGCCATACAAGAAAAGAGAGAAGATGGGGATAAGGGAAAGGAGGGGTATGATAAAAGGGAGGGCAAATTGGGGGAAGAGGTAATCAGAATGCACAGCATTTTGGGGTGGGGGGAGAGGAGAGATGGGGAGAAAATTTGAAACTCGAAATTTTGTGGAAATGAATGTTGAGAACTAAAAATAAATAAATAGGTAAATGAATGGATGAATGAATGAATGAATAAATAAATAAATAAATGGATGAATAAATAAATAACTGAATAAATAAGAAAATAGATGAATGAATGAATAAATGAATGAATAAATAAATAAATGAGATAAAAAGAAGAGTAAACTATTGGGAGTTATTTATTTAGCCTTAATAATATATCAATAAACTTGAGAATCCAAATGAGATAGATGAATATTTACAAAAACGTAAACTGGTCTAGGTTAACAGAGGAGGAATTAGAATACATAAGTAACCCTATGCTAGTGAAAGAACTTGAACATTCAGGACAAGATAGATTTATAAACAATTTCTGACAAATGTTTAAGAGCAAGTGATTCCAATGATATATAAATTACTTTAAAAAAACAGGTAAAGAAAGAGTCCTGCCAAATTCATTATTGGACATGAATATAGTTTTAATACCTAAACCAGGAAGGACAAAAGCAGTTAAGGAAATTATAGACTAATTTCCCTAATGAATGTTGATGCAAAAATTTTCAATAAAATACTAATAAGAAGACTACTACATCATATCACAGAGATCATATCCTATGACTGGGTGGTATTTGTAACTGGAAAGCAATACAGGTTTAATATTAAGAGAACTCGAAGCATCTTTAGTCATATGAGTAATAAACACAACAAAAATAGCATGATTATATCAATAGGTATAGAAAAAGCTTTTTGACAAAATATAACACCAATTTCTATTTAAAGCATAGGAATAAATATAGCTTTTCTTAAAATGATAAATACTATCTACCTAAAACTGAAAGTATTATCTGTAATGGTGATAAACTTGAAGCCTATCCAATAAGATCAGTGATGAAGTAGAGATGTCCATTATAATCATTACTATTCAATATTGTATTCAAAAAGCTAGCTGTAGCAATCTAAATAAGAAAAAGAATTGATGGAATAAGAACATGAAATGAAGAAATAAAATAATAACTTTTGCAAATGATATGGCGGTGTATCTAGAGAATCATAGAGAGTCAACCAAAAATCTATTTGAAACAATAACTTCAGCAAATTTGCAAGATAATAGATAAGTCCAGAGAAGTCATCAGCATTTTTCACCCAGCAGGAAGAGATAGTTAAAGAAATTTCAACAAAAATAATTGTAGAGGGTAAAAAATACTTGAGAATCTATGTGCTGGAACATACACAAGAACTTTATGAACACATTTATAAAACACTTCACCCAAATAAAGACAGATCTAAATAATTTGAGAAATATTAACTGCGCATAATAAAAATGACAATACTACCAAAATTCACTTACTTATTCAATGCCCTAGCAATTTAACTGCCAAAGAAAGTCTTTATAGAGCTAGAAAAAATAGTAAAATTCATCTGGAAAGAAATCAAGAATATCAAAGATACTAATGGGGAAAAAAGTACGTAGGAAAATCCTATGTGTGTATACACACACACACACACAATATTTATAGCATCTCCTTTTATGTGGTGGTATAGAATTAGAAAGAGAGGGGATGCCCATCAGTTGGGGGATGGACAAAAAGTTGTGATATATGATTGTGATGGAATACTATTAAGCTATAAGAAATGATGAAAGAGATGGTTTCAGAAAAACCTGAGAAGACTTATATGAACTGGTGCAGAGTAAAATGAAAAGAACCAGTAGAACAATGTGCAGAGTAACAGTAATATTATAATGATGATCACCTGTGAAAGGCTTAGCAATTCTGATAAATGCAATAATCCATGACAATAACTCTCTGTCAGTTTCCTCATCTCCAAAAATAAGGATAATAGCACTGACCTTGCACAGTTCTGAGGATCCAATGAGATAAAGAGCTATATAAAGGGTATTACTTTTATTGTTGATAGAAGTCTTCTGCATAAAGCTGATATTTGAAACCAGGAGAATTAATAAGAAAACCAAGAGGAAATAGAGAGGAGTGACCAGGATTGAGTCATAGATAATTATACATAGGGAGTGGGATACTGAAGCCAAATTTATAAAGGAGCTGGAGAAGCATCCAGCTAAAACTAGAAAGGGTAACTAAACAAAGCAGAATCATGAAAACTCTGGGAAGAGAGAGAATTTGGAGGAAAAGAGGTAGTGTAGAACTTTCCATACTTGTAGCAATGTCAAGAATGTTAAGTGCTGAGAACGGGGCAATGAATTTATAAATAGACTATTAATGGACTTGGAGAGAAGAATTTCATTTGTATGGTGAGGTAGCTTTGAATGATAGCGTCATCTGATGAATGACTAAAGTGGAATGAAAGTAAGAAATTTGAGGAGCTGAAAAATTGTTTGTCTCCAAGATCCTGAACTCTGAAATTCTTTTTTTCTCACAATTATCATCTTCAGCTGCCATGCCCTCTCCTGCATCAATTTTTCATCTTTATCATAGTCTCATCTACCTCAATTTCCCTTTATTTTCCTAATCACCTGTCACCTTTGCTTTGACTTTTCTTATCTCCTTAAGCTGCAAGAACACATAGTCATTTCTATGATTACCACTTGAGAATCCCTTGTGCCTTAAGTATTTGCTGTTTGTGCCTTGTATCACTCATCTCTGAGTAATCTGATTTGTTTCTTTCTACTTGTAGATCATTGAGAATTATTTAAGAAAGCTGGTGCCTGCACCAGTTTTATCCATAATGGACTGATGCTGTATAACTACGCTGCTACTTGGAAATTCAATAGAAGTTGAATTAAGTTAAATTGTGAACCAATTTGAGGGAAAACTTAATAAATAAAATAGGAATGTCAAAAATAGATTAGGATCCTTCATGAAATAGTGAGTTTCTTCTCATTAGATATTTCCAATAAAAGGTTAGAGACAATTTGTTGGAAATAAAAAGGGGATGGATCAGATCGAATGGCCTTTGAGATCCCTTCAAATCCAAAGATTCTGTGAAATTTGTGTGTGTATTTCCAAATCCCAGTATATGATTTTTGAGGGGAGGGGAAAAGAGGAAACCAATTATGGTCCCAATACAAAATAATGGTTTCTTCATGTTGATGAACCCAAGAGGACTGGAAAATACAGGCATTGAAGTAATGACCAGTTTTCATAGTATTTAGGAACTCTCATTAATGTCATGTAGCATCGAACATTAGGGCAAACAATATTTGCCCAAATTTAGAGATAAATATTAATCTCAAGGTTATTTCTATTTAATTCAGCAATTATCAAATCCCTCATATAAGCAGGAAGCAAGAGGCTAGAAATTCCATCAGCCAGCAAAAATTGTGTGCATGTATTTATGCAGGTATATATATACATATATATGCATATTTGTATTTGTATATACGTGTACATATAGTATATATTTCTATTTTTCTTCTGTTTGTTTCTTTCCATTTTTATCCTTGAATGCCCTTGAAATGATTTTACTTAGTTAAATATCTTGCTGAGCTTTCTCTAAACTGGTTTTACCTTCGAATGTTTCCAACACTATAGTGGATGTTGGAAGTGTAAGCAGGCAAGGTAGTACTTATACATATGAACAACCTACAGTTAATAATGATATATAAGGGCATGCCAACTGGCCATCATGGGCATTACTAGAACCTACATTAAAAGCATCATTAGTGATTCCCTCTATAGTTGATGCTTTGGCTTAGCTATTCAGTCACCGCCTTGATGAGACTTACCTACATGGCTTCCTTACTTCTGCTAACATTGCTGTCCCATGTTCCAATTTCCTTGGATTACAATTCTAATTCAGGTGGGCCTTGAGTTCTTCTTTGTCCTCTTAAGACTAATAAATCTTTCCACTTACAGTTCCCTATATGATTCAACCCCTTAGGAAATCCCATTTTCTTCTCAATAATTGCTCATCAGACCTTAACTAGCTCAAGTCCTAGGGGACCATCATAATGAATGAGTGAAAATTCATTTATTAAACATTTATTATGGGTCAGAATTGCAAGCCCTGTATAACAGTATAGAGAATAAAATAGATTACATTTTAACAGGCAACAAAAGACTTGTTATTGATATGGGAGTTGTCTGTGAGTCAACTTTCTGTGTAGAATTCAATCATTGACGCAACTCGGCTAAGATCAGCATAAGGGAAAAAAAACTTAAGAAGAAGAATAATGAGAAAAAGATAAGGCATATGCTTATTGAAATGAACTTAACTTTGAATTGTTTGAAATAGTAATTGAAAAAATGAGATGAGTATAGCAAAAATTACATCAACTATAACAATGTAATCTAGAGGTTAAACCAACATTAGTTGTCACAAGGAGACCCAGAGACCCCAGAAGCTGCCAAAACCATCAAAAATTTGATGTATTTGATCAATGGAGAGATGGTTACCAAAGAAAACTCCATGTTGGCATAGAAAATCATTTGTTAAATCTTATGAAGAAGGATGATGCATTACTATATGAATGACCGTGTCATAAAGCAGATAGAAACATTGGAAGGTAAAACCAGTTCAGAGAAAGCTCAGCAAGATATTTAACTAAATAAAATCATTTCAAGGACATTCAAGGATAAAAATGGAAAGAAACAAAGAAGAAAAATAGAAAAAAAAACTATTTTTATTTATTAAGAATACTCCAATACTTGAACCCTAAAATGACAGCCTTACATATAGTATAAATGGACATCCATGTCAAACACTTATTTTGCCTTTCTTTACACCAATGTTTGTGTAAAGATAAATAGTCTCTACTATGTTGGAGACCATCTAATTCAATTACAGTCTGGCAGATCAGGAAATCTCTGTTCTCTCGCCTGAGACACAACAAACTATTCCCCAAGGCGAATGACTAACTGTGAACCAACTGTGCTGCTTATTTTTATTTTTTTTTTCTAAAAATGCCTTTGGGAAATAAATTTTGTTTAGAAGCCCACTTGCCCCATAGAGACTTTCCTTCTTTATGTGTCAACTGATAATCCTCCCTGCCTTGATTTATAATTAAAATCCAACAAAGTCATTTATTAACTTGTATTCTAAGTTGTAAATGCTGGTTTTTCATTTTGTTGTTTTGTGAAATGATACTATCAGTCATTCTTGTATATAACAATTTTGTAAGTGAGCATGTATTTTAATATCGTGTTATCCTCGGGTTCCATGTCATGCCGGTTGGCTATATGTGTGTGTATGTGTATGTCTATCTAGCATGCATATACATACATATGTGTAAATATGTGTATATATACATAATATATACAAATACCAATATGCATATATATGTATATATACCTGCATACATAGATGCACACAATTTTTGCTGGCTGATGGAATTTCTAGCCTCTTGCTTCCTGCTTATATGAGGTATTTGATAATTGATTGCTGAATTAAATGGAAATAACATTGTGATTAATATTTGTCTCTAAATTTTGGCAAATATTGTTTACCCTAATGTTTGGTGCTACATGACATTAATGAGAGTTCCTAAATAGTGTGAAAACTGGTCATTACTTCAATACCTGTATTTTCCAGTCCTCTTGGGTATAAAAACATCAAGATGAAGAAACTATTGTTTTGTATTGGCACCATAATTAGCTTCCTCTTTTCCCCTCCCCTCAAAAATCATTACTATCAAACAAGTTTAAGATGCTTTGAACAAAGCTCTATGGCAAACTTAACACTGAGTTCATTATTAGGAAATACCATTTGAATAATTACAGGTTGTGTTTGTTCTTCATTTTCAAAGAAGACCTTGACATCAGAGAAATGATGACATGACCTGCACTTGACTTTGTTTTGAGTGAAGGAGGGCTGTGCAGGTCAGAACTTCATTTTCCCCTCCTGAGCCATCTGGATCCAGTTACCAGATATTCATCAGGATTACTGGAGATGGCCCAGGATGCAGTGGGAGACTTTGGCCTTTTTCTCCTAAGGTATTCACTTAGAGTGAGGTGACGCCCATTGAGTGAATAGACCTCTTTAAGAAGTAATCAGGGAATGGCCCCTTTAATGAGCAAAAGAAAAAAAATAGAAGTAAATCAAGCTGGGAGGGAAAGAGCAACAGTTATTATTGATAATCACGCTTAAACCAGGAGGGTCCAGCAAACAGCTATTAAGTGGAGTTTGGGCAGGGACCTATTGCTGTCCAATCTGTGGGCTTCAGAGTGCATTGGGTTTAAGGTTTAATAAAACAAGGAGTCAAAGATCTGTTCATTTATAGTCCAATGTTTCTCTTTTAACAGACTGACTGTGAGGTTTGGGGTGATTAAGAATTAACTAAAGAGACTGTGGAATCCTTGGAATGAAAAGCAATAGTTGGAATTTACATTCTGCATGATATCACACCTGTTTCTTAGAAAAATCTACGAATTTCAGGTGCTAGCGGTGATGGGCTTCCTGGCTCCCACACTCCTGCCTCACTCAACTTAGCTTTAGTGGGCAGATTTTCATCCAGAACAACCCTTTTAAAGCCTTGAGAAAAATCTAGACTAAAACTTTTTGACAAAGGAAATATTCAGCCAAGAAATACTTACTTTAAAAAGCCTGATAAATCCTGTTTACTTTAAAGTGTGTCTCAGAAAGCATATGGCCTAGATCTGAGTCATCTAGCTGTAGCCTACATATAATGAATGATTTCTGACCGAGGGCTCTGAGAGAAATTGAGTTCTATGTTTACCAAGATGCTAAAGAATGACTGGCATTTTACTTGCCTAAAATTGAAATAATTCTTGATAATGAGAATACTTAATGAGTTGAAGAAAATTGAACAAAAAGCTACCTTGCATAACGACTATAAACATTTTAAAATGCAGTGTTCTATTGACAGAGAGTGTAAGAGATCATTCAAAGGAAATTCAGGACAAATCTTTGGTGGACTCCATTTTACTCAGCGATCTACTTCTCGAAAAAGGGCTACTTATTTTACTCACCAGGAAAATTAGTTTTCAGGATCACTTGAATATACTTAAGCAATTCTCCTTCTCACTGCAGACTTTTCTGTTTACCAGTATTATTTCTTTCCTTCTCATACACCTTTTTCCCAGTGCACTCCAGGATGAGAAAAGACATATCCATTATGGATAGAGGACAGAAAGGAATAAGCAGGAATGAAGCTGGGAAATAAAGGGAAGTTATTAGAGATTCACAAATGTTGAGCTCCACCATTACTAATTTTTATATCCAGGGAAGTACCACAAAAAATGGCTGGGTTGGGTAATATCAAGTGTACTTTCTATTGAGGGAGTAGGCAACCACCCTACTGAAACTTGTGAACACTGAGCCAGCCATCAGGTGGCTTTCTATTTTAAAAAATGATTCTTGATAACTGAGTCCTAAGTTCTGATGTTTCTGTTCTGCCAAAATGCTATGAAAAAATCCTGTAGACAGAGCGTAAATTCAGTAGCCTGAGGCAAAATCCCAACCACTCATTCATAGTAATAGTTCTAACAGGGCTTTGTATTGTCAGACTCCTAGCCAAGGAACCCAGTCTTCCTGGCAGTGAATGGAGAAGCAAGGTAAAGGAGAAGCAGTTTCAACATAGGATGAACCTGTCCCATTCTAGCTACTACAAACTTAGTGGAGTTTCTGACAAATGTGCATTTTCTTACAACAGAAAATATTTAGCCAGTTCATGAATTATTGTGTATGCTTTTCGTTTTCCTGGCTGGGTTATTTGACTTAAGTCTAACTTTATTTTTTCATCAGAAGTGTTTTCATATAAAAGGAATGACTGAGCTTGTCTCCTGTAACACAAGGTTTGTGGAATTGAAACAGTTTTATTTAGTAAAGACCATTAAAAGTCTACGATAAAGAGACTACTTGTTAACCAAATATACAATTGGCTTATTTCTGTGAAGCAGAAATAGAGAATTGGCTCATTGCTCTTCAGAACTTTGAAATTAACTTTAATCAAAATATTTTTCCGACCTTTGAAGTCAAATCTTAACATTAGCCTGTGAACCACTGAGTCTTATATCTATAACTTATTCCTTCTAAGGAATGATATGGTTAGAGACAGAGAAATAGGTGGAATGGTGGATAGAGTGCTATGCCTGTAATCAGGAAAACGCAAGTTCAAATCCACCTATGTGATGCTGAGCAAGTCACGATTTGCCTGTTGCCTCATGGGCAAAATGGAGATGATAATAGCACCTACCTCCTAAGGTTGTTATGAGAATTAAATTATATAATAATTGTAGAGTGCTTAGCATATTGCCTAGCACATGGTAAATGCTATATAAAGTTAGCTATTATTATTTTAATCAGATAACCCTATTGTGCTTAAAAGAACTAGTGAACAATCTTGATGCAAACATCCTCAGAAAATCCCATGTTTCTAGTTTGGATTCTGAGGGATTCTGGGAAGTCAGATAAATTCTACGGTCACTTGGGTTTGCTTGAACATTCAGTGAGAAGGGGCCTATGGGATAATTAGGTTGAGGAAGGACCCAATGAGAGTGCATGTCTGTGCACATGTCTGTGTTTGAGACTTTAGAACTGGATTTTTAGAAATGTAGAGAGGGAGTGCTCTGGGTCAAAGTGGGGAGACAAGTACAAATAATCTTTAGCAATCCTAGATGGTCCCAGGACTATGGGATTCTGGAAACTAAGACAACTTGTGAAGCCAGTCTAAGGGTAGGCTGATAATGCCCAGCTTGAGTAATTGGTACAGACCTGCAATAGCAAATATTGCACCATTTTCAGTCTGCACCAAGAGAAGGGAGAGAAGAATGACGTCCATCATATATTCACTGTCTAATATTTGGACTGAGAAGTCACAAATTTTCCCATGCTTACATTTCTACCTTAAAGGAAATAATTGCATTATACTCATTGTTCTTGAGTTAATGACTGAGTTTTGTAAGACATGTTGATCTTTTTGTGACACAGAAATTACTATTCATTACTACATGTCAGTGTTGAGACATAGAAAGCTTAAATGAGTGGAATGCATTTTACACATGATACCTTGAACCTTTTAATTTTTGTACTTTCCACTACCATTTTTTGTCTCTAATATTTTATCTCTAATAAAATCTCTAATACTTAGAATGTGAGCTCTTATCATAATTCTTTAATCCCTCTCTTTAGACGGAAGACAAGCATTTGAATTCAATGACAAAATAACACATGATGTCTTGAATGCAACATTTTTTCCGCATTAAATTATTCTGTGATTCAACAGTGCCATTCAAAAGATATTTTCAGTCCTGGCCTCAAAGATTTCCTCTCAAGATTGTGAAGGCTTCAAATGCCTCTTTTGGTATTGTGAAATTGCAGTAGGAAGAGAAAGCAAACATATAAATAACTGAGTCAGGAATAAATGACTAGTTATTGCTCTAGTGACATCCGTAAAAACAACTTGATGGGTCAAAAGGAAAGAAGTCGTCACCATGAAATCTGGCATGGTTAAAGACAAATCATTCATAAAGTTGTATAAGCAATTAAAACCATAGCTATGAAATTTGATGGCATGGTGAGATATGCATGAGTTATTTATTTAAATTTTATTAGTGCCTTATTTTTACATTCAGTTTATTTTCCAAGATAATCTGCCACCATTTGCCACCTTTGAGTGAGCCTTCCTTTGTCAAAAAGAAAAATATTTAAAGCAGCACAGATTCTATGTCTGATTACATATGCAATATTCCACAACTTTTGTCCCCTGGTCTCTCTACCAGGGGGATAGATAGTAGGTTTCATCTTTTGCTCTCTGAGCAGTCTTTCTGAGACTGGTCATTGTAAGTAATCATAGTTTGGTCCCAATGGCTCTGATAACACTGATTTCATTGTTGTTTCACTTATATAACTATAATATAAATATATGTCTATATGCATATATATGTATAGGAAATGAGATAGTGTTTTGATGGTTTTGCTTTATAAGAATGTACCAATGTAGAGATATCTTCCAATGTGTCTAAGAATTTCTTATATTTGATGTTTCTTAAGGCAAGACAGTACTCATAAAACCCAATTTGACCTCCTTGGGTCATATGCCCATTGATGGGATCACTGGATCTGAAGACATGAAGAATTTAGTGACTTTTCTCAAATTAAAATTATTTTTAAGAACAGTTAAACAAATTCACTGTTCTACTAAGAATACTTTAATGGGCATGTTTTCCTACAACTAATCTATGTTGACACTTTCATGTGTCACAACTTTGAATTTTGAAAGAACTCTACTTGGAAAACCTAGGTTTTAAAAGAAACTATTGATCCAATATGTACTCCAAATGCTTCAAATAAAATAAGAACACCACCATCCATTAATATATTAAATGAATATTACTGACCTGCCAACAACAAAAAGATGTACCTGTGCCACTTATTGGCTATGTGACTTGGCGGAAAGTCTGGCTCCAAACTCCCCTTTCAACCTTGTCGCATAGTACTCCCTATTAAATATTCTATGTTCAAACTGAACTTTATTGTCTTTTCCTAGTTCTTCTTATCAAGTCCTCTTTGATCTCATTGTCCTTCATGTCTAGAATGGACTCTCTCCTGTCTCTATTTGTTGCAACTCTTCCAGGAAGGTTTTCATTATCATTTACCGTCCTTCTCATCCCTCTGCTCTCTCTCTCTCTCTCTCTCTCTCTCTCTCTCTCTCTTTCTCTCTCTCTCTCTCTCTCTCTCTCTCTCTCTCTCTCTCTCTCTCTCTCTCTCTGTTTCTGTCTCTCTGTCTCTCATACTCTCACTCACACACATCCACACGCACTTAAAATCTCTAGTTAAGGTGGTCATTCTTTACGCAAATTTCTCATGGAACTTGTTGAACTTATCCTTTACGTTTATCTTAGTTATAATTTGCAACATATCTTTAACTGTTTTGTCCTATCTGATGGTAAGTAGGCATTTAATAAATGCTTGCTAAATATATGAAGGAAAATACAACCTCTTCAAGTGTCCTCTTCCTCATTTTCAAAATGAGGATAGTAATATATGCCCTATATATCTCATGGAATCTTTGAGAGGAAAGCCCTATATAGATGTTAAGGTGTTATACAAATAATATATTATAATTATTCATTAATAACATTAATGGATTTATGCATAGAACCATAGACTGTTTTAGATGTTTTCATCTTTGTTATGAATCTAACAATCTTTAGCAAGTCCAAACATTTCAATATGCAAAGAAGAGTGAAAAAATAACAGGATTGCGTATGGACACGAAATTGTTTACACTGTTTTTAAAAATACGTTGATTAAATTTAATAATGTAATAATATTGCCATTCATTGTGTATATCCTTCTGAGCTTTTTCCCCCCTAAGTAATCTGAATGATTTATTGGTCTTTTTCTCTTTCTTTCTTTTTTTTTTTACTGAATCCCCATCACTTTCTACTAACTCATGTCCTTTCAAAAGCAGTAGCCCTTCCTTGTAACAAATAAATACCGCTAAATCAAAACAAATCAAAATAGTGGTTATGTCCAAATGATGTGATTCATTCTGCACTTTTAGTCCATCACATCAACTCTCTGCCAAGAGGCAAGAGGTGTGCTTCATCATCAATAGTCTGAAGTTATGATTACTACTAGGGACACCATAGATCAGGCAGTTCCATAGAGATTATAAGAACATTATATTGAAAGTTTGTTCATTTCCATAATATTACAGATGAGAAAATTGAGACCCAGAAAGTTTGGACCCAATATCATACTCCATTCTTCTACACTATTTTGGACCCTCTTGTGACCAGCAACAGAGTTTGGAGGTGACTGGGGTCTAAATGGTGTCTTTGACTAAAGTAATTAGAAAAATGCTCATTTACTCTTGGAGAAACTGCATCTTCTTAAAGTCTACCAGGGTACTGTCTATTGAAATTCAAATTCATGGTTGGATTATCTTATTTACCAGGTACAAATTAGAAAATCAAATGGGGAGTGGAGCCAAGATGGCAGAGTAGAAGCTTGGACCTCCTTGAGCTCTCCCCCCAAATCCTTTAAAATGCCTGTAAAAAAATGACTCTAAGCAAATTTGAGTAGCAAAGGCACAAAATGACAGAGTACAACAGATTTTCCAAGATGTGGAAGGTCAACAGGAAGGGTTTATTGTACCTTGCTCAGAGCAGAGGACAGTCAAGTGTGGGCTGCAGTCCAGCATGGGCCGCCAGCATGAATGGGAGTGGAGCAGACTTCAGGGGGCTGAATCACAGGCCACAACTGTGGATTCCAGATTTCTCAACCCACAAATGCCAAAGACAGCTTCAAATGTCAGTGAGAAAACTCTTTTACCTGGGTGAGAGTGTGGTTGCTTCCCATCCCAGGGTGGTGGCAGCCACTGCTGCATCAACAGCTGCTTCGGAGCTCTCAGCCTACATACCTTAGGGGAATCAAGCCACTTATCTGGGTCTCAGTCCTGAGTGGTGGTCCAGGAGTGAAGAAGAGAGCCAGCTTGGCAGAGCTGATGGTGGCTGTGGAGAGGGAATCCTACTTGCAGTTATAGGGTAGAAAAGAGTGCTTGTGGTAGCTCATAGACCAGATTGAGGATGAGGAGAGTAATACCTTAAAAAAAGAAGAATGCAGATGGAAAAGGAGGTCTGAAAGTTCACTGAAGAAAATATTTCTTTAAAACTTAGAATGAAGCAGATGGAACCTAATGACTTTGTGAGAAATCAATAAATTGTAAAACAAAACCAAAAAGAATAAAAAAAAATAGAAGACAAAGCAAAATAATTTTTTGGAAAAACAACTGACCTAGAAAATAGATACATGAGATATAATTGAAAAATTATTAGTCTACCTGAAAACTATGATCAAAAAAGAGCATGGACATCACCTTACAAGAAATTATTAAGGAAAACTGTCTTGATATTCTAGAACCAGAAGGTAAAATAGAAATGGAAAGAATTCACCAATCATCTCCCGAAAGAGACCCCAAAAGGAAAACTCCTAGAAATAGTGTAGCCAACTTCCAGAGTTCCTAGGTCAAGGAGAAAGCATTACAAGCAGCCAGAAAGAAACAATTCAGGTGTTGTGGAAATGCAATCAGGATAACACAGGTTTTAGCAGCTACTACCTGAATATAATACTTTAGGAAAAAATGGAATTTCAATGAAATAAGGGACTTCCAAGCATTCTTGTTGATAAGACCAGAGTTGAATAGAAAATTTGAATTTCAAATACAAGAATCAAGGGAAATATGAAAAGGAAAACAGGAAAGAGAAGCCATGAAGGATTTATTAAAGTTTAACTGTTTACATTCTTACATGAAAGATAATAATTGTAACTCATGAAACTTTTTCCAGTATTAGAGTAGTTAGGGGGGAAAAGTGTGTGTGTATGTGTGTATGTGTGTGTGTGTGTGCGTGTGTGTGTGTATGGGTATGTATGTGTATATTCAGTCTGTATTCATCCTTCATTTTCAAAGAAGACTGTGACATCAGAGAAATGATGACATAGCTTGCATTTGACTTTGTTTTGAGTGAAGGAGGGTTGTTCAAGGTCACCAACCTCACTTTCTCCTCCTGAGTTATCTGGGTCTAGTGACCAGGTATTCAGAGGGCCATCATTCTTGGCCCAGGATGCAATGGGAGACCATGGCCTTTTTAAGCTGGTCTTTTCAGGTACTCATTTAGAGGGAGGTAATGCCCATATAGGAATGTAAATAGTTTGCCCATATTAAATCACAAGTTTTCTTTGTTTTTTCTCTTCCTGTGTATATTATATATGTATAGGTATGTATATGTACATGGGCATATGTGTGTATGTATGTATGTACACCACCCTGGGGTGGGAACTGACCATGCTCCCCTCTCACCCAGATAAAAGAGTTTTCTCACTGACATTTGAAGCTGTCTTGGGCATTTGTGGGTTGAGAAATCTGGAATCCACAGCTGTGGCCTGTGATTTAGCACCCTGGATGTATGTATGTACACAGAGGGCACAGGGTGAGCTGAATATGAAGGGAGAATATTTAAAAAGTAAAATTTTCTGTTGTGTGGAATGTACTAGGAGTAACAGAAAGGGAGAGGTAGAATGTAGCAAGTCATCTCACATAAAAGAGGCAAGAAAGTGCTTTTACATTGGAATGGAAGAGGGAGTGATGAAAGGGAATAAGTGAGCTTTACTCTCACTCTCCAAGGAGGATTGGATAAGGATATGGAAATCTACTTTACTCTGCAGGAAGGCAGGTGGGAAGGGCATAGGAGAGGGAAGATAATAGAAGGGACAGCAAATTGAGGAAAGGGATAATCAAAACCAAACACTTTTGTGGGAGGACAGGTAAAGGGAGAGAATGAAATAAATGGAGGGCAGGATAGGACAGAGGGAACTGTGGTTAGTCTTTCACAAGATAACTATTATGGGAGTATTTTGCATGACTACACATGTATGACCTATATTGATTTGCTTGCTTTCTCAATGAGGGTAGATGGGGAGGGAGGAAGGGAGGGAATATGGAACTCAAAGCTTTAATAATGAATGTTAAAAATTGTTTTAGCATGCAACTGGGTATCTCTCCCTCCCTCCCTCCCTCTCTCTCTTTCTCTCTCTCTCTCTCCCTACTGATATATCTGTATATATATAATATACATATTATATATATTTATATATATAAGATAATTAAGCATTTGCTATCAATATGTTCTTTTTTGTGCCATTTTTAAAAAATTCTTCTTTTGGTTTTCCTGCTTTCTCATTTGCTCTGATAGGATTCTTAGTATTATATGTTGTCAATACAGAGGATTTCCCTCACCATGGCTACTATTAGAAATCACAGTGTTGGGGAGTTAAAAGAAACCTCAGAGATAATCTAATACTGAGACTCTTAAGCTGTGTTTGTGTGTGTGTGTGTGTGTGTGGGTGTGTGTGTGGGTGTGTGTATGTAATGGACCCCTTTGGCAGTCTGTTGAAGCTTATTGACTGTTTTCCAGAATGTTTTAAAATGCATTAAATAAAATATACATACTTACAAAGGAAATCAATAATACTGGAATATAGTTATGAAAATATTTTTTAAAAAATTCACTGATTCCAAATAATAAGTCCTCATTAGTCCAACCCTATCATTTTACAGCTGGGGAAAGTGAGGAACAGAATGTTATAGCAATGTGCCCGTTCAGGATTAGAATCCCCATCTCCTGACTCCCAGTATGATTCACTTTTCACAATAGCATCTTCATCCTGTTCTAGCTTCCTGTGGGATATTGAGATCATATATCTGTCAGATTAATGACTTCTGATAGCCTTTCTCTTCCAATAATCCAAATTTCACTGTTAGCTTAAAGTCTAGAGCTCCATTGTCTGTCAGTAAATCTAGAAGAATAGGATTGAATCTGTTATTTTTAGTTTTCTCGTTATGTATTTAGAAATACAATAGAAAAACTCAGGGGCATCTGGACCTTTCCAAGCTTGAAGGCCTCTGATTAAAAGAGGAAAAATTTTACTTTTTCATAGGGGATTACTCTCTGAGGGCAGTGAAAGGCAGATTTACCTGACACAGGGGATTACTCAACAGTTCTTATTATACCCCTTTGCAGTATCCCCTTCAAGAGCTGAATTAGGAAGGAAATTAGAAATGTTATCATTGCCCTTTCTTATTGCTGATGAGCTTAGTACTAGGAATCAGGAGCAGAGCCAGAATTATCCATAGCATCAGAGATGTATAACCCATCAGAGCTTGATTCCTGACAAATGATCTGGGTTCAATCAAGGACTGCCCTCTCTAATTATAATCTCTGCTTTAGCCCTACACAGAGTTCCTCCTGGGAAAATTGGAATCTGGCTCATGGAACTGAGGCTATCAAAAAGCATTAGCCACAAAACAGGTTTATTAAATGAAGAATATTAAATGAAAAGTATCTCTGCAAAACCTGAAATTCAAGTGGAACAATAAATCTATGCAGAATCTGGCCATTCTGTCCCTTGCTTGATAAACAATTGGACAAAGGTAGAACAGATTAGAATAGATTATTATCTTTAGCAAGATAATAATTACGGGCTCCTTTCAATAATGAAATTCCTGCTTTGTGTAATGTTACCAGTCGGTTCAGCATTAGCTACTCTCTTTCCCTCTATGGTCTGCAGTATCTAGCATCCACATAATGAATGATTTGTACTCTCTCTCTCTCAGTCAGTTTCCATTTCTTTCCATGGTACTGCAGTTTCCTGGAATTGTACAGGGGCCCTCTATCACTCATTCAATTTGCCACCACTCTTTGCTTAGCCTTATAAATTCCCAGAATTAATCTGCCACCAGAGTTGCTGCTATTAACTGGTTCCATGCTCCTCATGACAACCTCAAACAGAAGCTCATCTTCCATTTTTCTATTTGTATGTCGCTCTGACTTTCTATTGTCCCATACTGGGAAAGGAAAGGAGTAACTTTTGATCCTTTCTGCTTGAATTCTTTGGGTGAAGGTCACCTACCCCTAAATAATGGGATTTGAAGGGGAGAGGGAATAAGTATTTATTAAGCACTTGCTTTATGCCAGGCATTGACCTAAGTGCTTTACAAATATTATTTCATGGATCCTCTTGTGGTGTAGGTGCTATTATTATACACAGGAAACCAACACAGAACCAACAGTTCAATGACTTGTCCAGAGTCACATAACTAGTAAGTGTCTGAGACTAGATTTGAACTCAGGTGTTTCTGACTCCAGATTCAGTGTACTGTCTATCCACTGTGTCATCTAGCTGAATGTCACATGTAAGCCATTGCTTCCTCCAAAGCATTTCATACAGTAACCCACTTTAATGTCTGAAATCTTATCATTAGGGTTCTGCTATATCTTCAGGGTATATTAATACTCAAATATCCCTGGAAGGAATAACACATTAAGCCAGTATGAGTATCAATACGTTAGAATTAATTTTCTTATTTTCTTCATATTTTCTTTCAAGTTAGCTTAGTGCCAGACTCTAATAAAATATGACAGAAACAAAATTCACTGAAAGGGAATCTGATAGGTAGTATGTGTTGGACATTGAAAGAGGCAATGTTAACATAATGGGAGTCATCTTTGGAGTCTGGAAGATCTAGGAAATCTAAAGGGAGTTTCTTCATCAGGAATTCCTTGGATCAGTGAAATAACAGATTGTGGTCCATTGGGAGAAGGAAAGTAACAGAGACTTGAACCTCTAATTTCAATGTAATAAAGAACTCTCTGGTGAGGTACCCTCCTCTGAGGTTAGCACTTTTTCTCTAAAATTTATAGTCTTAGAGGATTGCCTAGAGCACTGAGAGGTGAAATGATTTGCCAGGGTCACAACTAGTATGTTGTAGAGAAAGAACCTGAACCTAAATCATCCTGGTTCCCATGCTAGCTCACTATTTACCAACCCGTGCTATCCCTCCATTATTATTAAAAAAACAACACCAAAAGGAACATTGAGCCAAATCTGGGTATACAGAATAAATATAATGGTAATGACAGCTAACATTTATATAGTATCTACTAAGTACCACCTGTACTATGCTAAGTGCTTTACTATCATTACCTTAATTGATTCTCACATTAACCCTAATAGGTAAGACACATTTTTATCCCCATTTTATAAATGAGGAAACTGAGACAAACAAAGGTTAAATGGTTCAGAGTCACACGGTGAATAAGTTTCTGAGGTCAGATTTGAACTTAGGTCTTCCTGATTCCAGTTCTAATGCTCTATCCACTGTTTACCTAGTTGCTAAAATGTAATATGAAAGTAACAAAACTTGGTGCTACTTTCCAGGGATATGGTGCAATCCCCTCCAAAAAACACTTTAGGGATTGCTCTAGAACTTTGGGGGCAGAGGGGGAGGACAGTTCTTCCCTCCTTTTTTGGCAAGAAATTAAGTACACAATTTGCTCCTTTTTTTGCGTATAGTCAAGATGTAAATTAAATCCATCTCTTTCCACACATCAGTGCACTGATACTGAGAGGCTTAAACCATCTGCATTTTGCCTCACTTGATTATGTATAAAAACTAAGGGGGAAAAAAGGAAATATAATTCTTCTTAAAGGTCAATTACATTCCCATGTCACACACACTCACAAACATACACACACAAATACACACAAAAAAACCCCTGTACTTTGAATTTAAAAACCATCTGCAATCACCCATTTAGTTTGGTTGTTGCAGATAATTGCATATACATATTTGTTTAGGTGCATTTACAGACTTGGTTTACAGCTAGTATAATTATCCTCTGAATAACTTGTCTGTACAGCTTAAAAGAGAATGTGGCTAGGGATACTTCTCAGGGCTACATATTGGCAGCCAATTTGCTAAATAATTAACTCCTCTCCAGACCTTTATTGGGCCAAGGCAGACTTGCCTAAAGTCAGATGGACATCAGTTGGGCAAAGTCATTGGAAAGTGAGAAGATGACAGGAAAAACTTCCAAGATTTTCTTGGCCACAGAACAGTAAGTAACAGAGTCAAATACAGAGTTCTTGGAAACATGTTTCAGCCAGCAATTTAAAGGCTTTCTGGGCTCTCATATCAGAAACATATTTTAAACAATTTGTATTTTAAGCACTTAAAAACAAACAAACAAAACCTGTAGGTAGCCAAGATTATTTAAAAAATATCTTTATTTGGAATTGCATGAAAGTTGTGTGTGAGATATAATTATACATACCTATAGACATCTAAGAACTATATCCAAAAATAGTTTCACTTCAGGAAAAAATGGTTGTGATTGGGTACACAGAGGAAAGTCCGACTCTGCGAGCAGGTACCCTGGGTGAGGGGTTTAGGGCAACAGAACTCTGCAATGATTACTGGATATGGCTCTGTGGACTAGCAGAGGGCTATACTATTACCCCAGTAAAAAAGGGGCATCTTTCTAAAAGGGAACATTCTTCATCTCTTACCGTGCTGGTTTCTCTAGACAAAACCTTATTTATCCTGTTCTAGGTATAGCTCTTCTTCTAAGACTGACAAGCCTTTAAGAGTGGGTACAGATGGGTTAAAATCTAAGTCCCACATAACCAAGGAATAAACTTTGTGGGTCATTTCCCCAAGTATTCCCATAAACCAGGCTCTACTAATGTGCTGAATTGGTCTTTTGCTGATTCTAGACAGAGCTATGCAGAGGTCTTTCCCCACGGCAGATGTTTGCTGTGGCTTTGATAACAGGGCATATCAAATTGCCTGTCTCCATGGAAAGCTCAGGCCAGACTGTGAACCAGTTAGCTGCTTTTAGCCTTCACTGTCTTCTGTACTGCCAACAGAGGGACAATCAGGAGAGGAAATACTGATGACAGCCTGACTGGTAGGCACTTTGATTTGTGCACTGACATTTATTTATTCAACTACAGTATACTTGTAAAGATATGAAAATTATTTGTTCTTTTCATCTGACAATACCTGTCAGGGGAATGGAAATCAGATTAATTGTGGACATTAGGCTTAATTACTTTGATCTGGCTTCTCTTCCTTCACCATTCCACCTTTTCCCTCCCTTAATGGATTTACAATGTATATCTATCTATCTATCTATCTATCTATCTATCTATCTATCTATATATATATGTATGTATGTATGTATATATACATATACATATATATGTATATATACATATATATATATATACATATATATGTGAGATTTTTGTATGGAAAGAAAAATGACACATCACCAGTGCAATAATGACAATCCCCCCCACTTTTTCAGTGGGGGAAACTGAGACTCCAAGAAATCAAATGTTCTCTGAAACTAAATATCTTGTCTTTGTTGTATCTCTTGTGTGTAAAGAGAGGAAGATGGTGTTAGGGTGGTGGTGGTAAAGAGAAGTAAGCACTTGCTCATGTTTTGTATTCTATTTTTCTTGCTATCCCAGACAGATTGGTGGATTCTCTCCATCTAACCCAAAAAACCCAACACAATTGAATACCACTGTGTATATGAAGCCCAAGACTGACTCCGGGACCAATACAATGTGGTTGTGCCCTGTATTGAATTTCAGGAGAATCACATCTGGCCAGTCCATTCATCAGTCTCTTACTGCTGCAGTTCATGTCCTTTATAACTAGTATAATTAACATCACTTTGGGGGCTCAGTTTCAGCAGTGGCGTCTTCACCAGATGTCAACTTTCTTGAATCTTAATGCTGCTTCCAGGTTGGAGTATGGCTAGCTTCTGTCTCTACAGGTTTTGTTACTGACATTCCTTGCTCAATCTGAGTCCTTCCTGAGATACTCATGAGTGTGAGAGCTAAATCTTTTTGAGATTTCGGTTATGATAATGATGGTGGTTCCAGGGATAATGTCACTTTACACATGAATGAGAGAGAATGAAATCACCAATCCATGACTGTTCCGTATGATTTTTTTTTTTCTCTGAGAATGCTGAGAGTTTGTTTTCTGCTTAATGAATATGGCTTTCAATGCTCGTCATTATTCAAGACCTCCTCATCTACTGGTGATCTTTGCTTAGAATGATTACAAAACCCCACACCAAACAATACCATTCTACGCTGTTTTGTGTAGAGTTCTCCCTCCCCCAGTCAGTGGTTTTCTCACATTGTTCAAAGTAGATATTTTTATTGTTGTCATAATCGTTATACTATCTGTCATTGTGGTTACTCCATCTTGGGTGACTTCAGTACATGAGGGATTCATGAGGACCATAGAGTTCAGTTAGAAGGGACTTTAGAGACATCTAACCCAATATTCTCATTTTCTAGATGATGAAACCAAGTTCAGGAGAGATTAAGTAACTTGTTCATGGTAGCATAGAGTATTAGAGAAAGCATTTAAATCCCAGTCTTGTGATTCCAAATCTAATATGTGTTATGCTACACAATGATTCAAAGAGTAAACTTATTTTCTTTGACTTTGGAAAGTAGAATTAGAACCAAAGACTCAATTTAGAGGAAAATGTTCCTAAAAACTAAGGCTATAAAAGTCTTAAATACAAAATTATTTTGTATTGATTTTGTATATAGAGGGAGCATGGCAGATATGGAGAGCTGAACTCAAAGCTAGGAAGATCTGATTTGTGTCCAGTACTCTGTCACATGTTGTCAGTCACTGGACCATTCGGCACTCTAGAAAGTTCTTTAAGACTAAAATCTGCAGGGAAAACACCAATTCTCAGAGGCTGAGAAAATTGTCTCACATAGGAGTTCTTTACACTAATGAAAGCAAAGGTCCAGTCTCTACCTCTTTATTCTGCATGTACAGTACAATATAGGCATGCGTGTGTGTGTGTGTGTGTGTGTGTGTGTGTATCCATGCTTCTCTATATACAGAAGATAAGTTCCTTGAGCACAGATCATGTTTCACCTTTGTATCCCCAGAGGCTTGCCAACTGGCAAGTAGGCACTTACTAAATACTTGAATGATTAAAGGTGGAGAATTTCTTAGCTCTTTACCTTCTCACACTGATCAGACTGGCTTACATAATGGAAAAGGAAATTGACAAATGCTGAAGGGCATGTGGAAAACTGGACCACTAACACATTGCTGGTGGAATTGTGAGCTGGTCTGTATCTCCATTCTGTAGAACAATTTGGAATTATTCCCAAAGGGCTATAAAACTGTGCATACTCTTTCCCCCAATGACACAACTACTTAGTCTGTATCCAAAAGAGATTTTAAAAAAGAAAATAATCTATTGTAAGTGCATATATAAATATATATGTGTGTGTGTGTGTGTGTATACAGAGAGAGAGAGAGAGAGAGAGAGAGAGAGAAAGCTCTTTTAATGTTGGCAAAATTTGGAAATTCAGAGGATTTCCATCAAATGGGGAATGGATGAAGAACTTGTGGTATTATTGCAATAGAAAACCATTGAGCAATAAGAAATGGTGAGCAGGATGGTTTCAGAAAAATCTGGGAAAACATATGAAATGATGCAAAGTGGAGTGAGAAGAATGAGAACACTATACACAGTAATAGCAATATTGTAAGGAGAATTGATTATGAAAGACTTAGCTACTCTGAACAAGACAAGGATCCAAGACAATTCCTAAAGACTCATGATTAGAAAGGTTATCAACCTCCAGAGAGAGAAGTGGTGAAATCTGAGTACAGATTGGAGCATAATTTTTAGCTATCTTCATTTTTCTCAATTTTTTTGCAACATGGCTTATATGGAAATATATTTTGCATACTTTCTTATGTATAATTGATATCATTTTGCTTGCTCTCTCAATGAGTGGGGGAGAGGCAGAAACAAAGGAAGAGAATTCAAAACTCAATTTTTTTTAAAATGAATGTTTAAAAATAAATAAACAATAAATTTATTTATAAATAATTCCTCGGCACTGAAGGTCTTCAGTACAGAGTGTTTGCTAGCCAGGTATAAGCAGGTCTGACAAGATGAATCAGAGGTGGACAAATACCTGTCCCTATCAGTAAATAAACCTTGCAGCTTGTTTTATATTTGCAGAACTATGCTAGTTGGCTCTAGAATATACTCTAAGCACATAGAGGCTGTGTGGCTATTTGTAGAAGGGAATTCATGCTATGAGTACAGTTTGGACTAGAATCAAGGACCTATGACCTTAAACTTAACTTAAATTTTTTTTTAATATTTTGATCACTGTGCTTCAATATAATTGGCCTTCTTTGCATTTAAAACCATTATTCTGAAACAGGATCAGTAGGCTTCACTAGAATCCTAAAGGAGTCTATGACTCAAAGAAGAATAAGAACACTTTAACCAGATAATAGCAATGACAATAGTAACATTTATATGATACTTGATATATCATTTCTTTAGAGTCTCACAACAATGCTATGAAGGCAGTGCTATTATATGTATATAATGTATATGTAATGTAATATACATGTAATAAATACACGTATACATACACACATATAAACACACACAAATATATACATACATGTATATGTGTTTGCACATAGGTGAAGAAACAATGGCTACAGAATGACTTCTTCAGGGCATATACAGTCAGTACATGTCAGTGGATCGATTCAAATCCATTCTTTCTGACTTCAAATCTAGTTACTCCATCCAGTAGGCTACACAATTTCTCCTTTTTGGTGCCATAATTTCATGATTCCATTATTTTAGCCACTGAAAGAGTTGCTTGGTTGCCCCATTCCTGTTCACTTTGTCATGTGGGTAGTCCAAAAACGTGAATCAACAATGAGTGTGGCTGCAAAGCTGAAGGAGTCCATGTGCTCATGAAGCTTGATGCCTTACTGATACCATTTTATGGAGCTTTGTGTTGATAATAATAACAATAGTGATAATTTTATGGAAGGTTCCTACAATGGATACCACTTAGCCTAGAATCAGGAGCATTTAATTTTTGCAAAATGCTTTCTAAATATCTCATTTTATCCTCACGACAATCTTGGGAGCCAGCAGTTAATATGTTTCTCATGTTACAGATGAGGAAACTGAGGCAGAAAGCGTTTAAGTGATTTGCCCAAGATCATATAGACAGTAAGCATCTTAGCACTTATCTTCTAGGACCAGACCTAGCACTCATGGATAGCATAATTTTGTCTTCCATATTAGGCTAACATTTCTAATCTGGCTTTTGGTTTATCTCTGCATCATTTATCAAGGCACTACTGAGGGAGCAGAAATCATTGATAGTTCTATACTCTACATTACCAAGGATAATATTTGACTGACCATGCCTGCTCCCCCCAAACTTCAAGAGCTAGGTTTCTTCAGACTTCCTGTGACACTATAGTATTGCATTGACTCTTCTGCCACATGTCCTCTTGATGGAGGCACCTCCAGAAACGTAATATATTTTAGAACCAACTACCATAGATTGGCAAATATAAAACAAGTTGCAAGATTTATTTAATGATAGTGTCAGGTGTTTGTCCTCTCCTGATTTATCTTGTCAGATCTGCTTACAACTGGTTAGCAAACACTCTTACAAAAAAATCTCAGCAGCTGGGCTTCGTTGTACCTGTTCCCAACCACCTGCACTAGTGATTCTATTTGCCAATGGAATTCTCT
The DNA here is from genome assembly GCA_023548195.1 of Bettongia penicillata ogilbyi. Classification (NCBI taxonomy): domain Eukaryota; kingdom Metazoa; phylum Chordata; class Mammalia; order Diprotodontia; family Potoroidae; genus Bettongia; species Bettongia penicillata. The sequence continues at coordinate 630,353 of JAJHZJ010000577.1, read as the reverse complement.
CCTCAGACATTTATTCCAATTTGGCCAGTGCTCAAAAGAAGTTGAAACTTTATAAAAATGAATAATTTTGAAGAGTTAAAAACTCTGATCAACACAATGATCAACCATTATTCCGGGGAATCAATGGATGATGAATCATGCCATCCACATCCTGATAGACAATGAACTTGGGATACAGATTAAGACTTTTTTTATGTAGTGAATGCAGGGAAAGTAAAGAGATTTCTGTTAATAAAAATAGAATTTAATTTTAAAAAAGCAAAGTGAAATAAGTGCCCAACTACCTTTTTGTTTTCTTTTAAAATGATAAAAAGTTAGGGGCAGTTAAGTGGTGCAGTGGATAGAGCACCAGTGCAGGAATCAGGAGGATCTGAGTTCAAATTTCACCTCAAACACCTGACACAGCTGTGTGACCTTGGGTAAATCACTTAACCCCAATTGCCTCATCCTAGGTCACCTCCAGTCATCCTGATAAATATTTGGTCACTGGATTCAGATGACTCTGGAGGAAGAGTGAGACTGGTGACCTGCACCTCCCTCCCTCACTCAAAACAAAGTCAAGTGCAAGTCATGTCATTATTTCTCTGATAGCATGGTTTTATTCAGCAATGAAGAATGAACACAAAATAATAAAATAAAATAATAAAAAAATAAAAAATAGATATATCTATCATGATGACTGATTAGTCCTTGATCTGGAAAGGCACAACTAGAAGATCTGGGTTAGCCAAAAGATTAGTAGTTACCATAGGGATGTTTTAAATTTAATTAATTAAAAGTAAATTAAAATTAAAAGGCACACAATTTAGGTGGTGCTCTACAGGGATCTATATGGAGCAAGAAAAATCAAGGAGGGGGCAGAGCCAAGATGGTGGAGTAGAAGGACGCACGTTTACGAGCTCCGAAATCAAAAGCCCATAGAATTAATGTAAAAAGAGTCCCCCATAACTTCTGGGTCAATACAAGGGGTGCAGAAGCAGAGTGGAAGAGATTTCCGTTCCAGGGAGCCCTGGAGACCCGTCCCCAGGGTCCCGCGCCCCGGAAAGCAGACAACACCTGCAGCGCTGCCCTGGCCGCAGCCCCAGAGAAGCTGATCCGAGCAGGCTTCAGAGATGGAAGCTCCGGCAGCCGGGAAAGTCCCTTCGCCCACAGAAGCTACAGGTCAGTGAGAAAGAAGGCCGGGCTGGAGGAGAGGGGAAGCAGGGCGTCTCCGTGACTTGGGCCCCCTCGGGAGGAAGCAGCAGTGGCAGAGACGGGGGCAGGAAGCGGCGGAGGCAGAGGCGTGGCCGGCGGCTGAGGCATCAGCGGCCCGGGACTCAGGAATCCCCCAGCAGCAGGCAGGATCTTCATTACGGAAGATTCCCGCATAAAACCTGACAGAGCTGAGCCTGGGAGACGGCCCTGTCCCCACCCCGCTCTATTACTGAAGGCTTCTGCATAAAGCCCCGGAGGGAACTGAGCTTAGGAGGCGGGCCCCTCACCCCGCTCCCACCCGCTCCATTCCTGAAAGTCTCTGCATAAAGCCCCCGAGGGATCAGAGTCTGGGAGGCGGCCCTGCCCCCACCCCAGCACCTGAACTAAAGCTCACTGATTGACAGCCAGCAGGAGGAAAGCCCATTTAAATCTCAGAGGCCAAGCACTAGCTGGGCGGATCCAGGCAGGGGTGGAAAGGAATCTCAGAAGTCAAGTAACTGGCTGGGAAAATGCCTAGAAAAGGGAAGAAAAATAAGACTTTAGAGAGTTTTTTCCAACAAATGCAAATGATCCCGACCTTCGGATCTGATGACGAGGACCTATCCTTGCCATCAGGGAAAGACGTGGAGGGCGGGGCCTCAGTACCACCGACACCCCAGGAGGGTGGCGGGTGGGCTCAGGCCCTGGAACAGCTCAAAAAGGATTTTGAAAAGCAAGTTAGACAGGTGGAGGAAAAACTGGGAAGAGAAATGGGAGAGATACAAGAAAAAGTATGAAAATCGGGTCAATACCTTGGTAAAGGAGACCCAAAAAAATGCTGAGGAAATTAACACCTTGAAAAATAGGCTCACTCAATTGGCAAAGGAGGTTCAAAAAGCCAATGAGGAGAAGAATGCTTTCAAAAGCAGAATGAGCCAAATGGAAAAAGAGGTTCAAAAGCTCACTGAATTTAATAGTTCTCTCAAAATTAGAATGGAACAGATGGAGTCTAATGACTTTACGAGAAACCAAGAAATCACCAAACAAAACCAAAAGAATGAAAAAATGGAAGAGAATGTGAAATATCTCATGGGAAAAACAACTGACCTGGAAAATAGATCCAGGAGAGACAATTTAAAAATTATGGGACTACCTGAAACTCATGATCAAAAAAAGAGCCTAGACATCATCTTCCATGAAATTATCAAGGAAAACTGCCCTGACATTCTAGAACCAGAGGGCAAAATAAGTATTGAAAGAATCCATCGATCACCACCTGAAAGAGATCCAAAAAGAGAAACTCCTAGGAACATTGTGGCCAAATTCCAGAACTCCCAGCTCAAGGAAAAAATCTTGCAAGCAGCTAGAAAGAAACAATTCCAGTACTGTGGAAATACAATCAGGATAACCCAAGATCTAGCAGCTTCTACATTAAGGGGTCGAAGGGCGTGGAATAGGATATTCCAGAAGGCAAAGGAACTAGGACTCAAACCAAGAATCACTTACCCAGCTAAACTGAGTATAATACTTCAGGGGAAAATATGGTCTTTCAATGAAACAGAGGACTTTCAAGCATTCCTGATGAAAAGACCAGAGCTGAAAAGAAAATTTGACTTTCAAACACAAGAATGAGAAGAAGCATGAAAAAGTAAACAGCAAAGAGAAGTATTAAGGGACTTACCAGAAGTGAACTGTTTATATTCCTACATGGAAAGACAATATTTGTAACTCTTAAAACTTTTCAGTATCTGGGTAGTTGGTGGGACCACACATACACATGTACACGCATGCACACACATACACACATGCACACACATACAGAGATAGAGAGCACAGATTGAACTGAATAGGATGGGACCATACCTTAAAAAAAACTAAGGTAAATGGTGAGAGAGAAATGTAGGGGGAGGAAAGAGAGGGAAAGGGAAGGGGGTAACTATATATCATTTAAGAGGCAGGTAGGAGTTTTTCTTAGTGGAGGGAAAAAGAGGAGAGCTGAGAAAAAAAAACAAAACAAAACAAGAAGTTTACCCTCATCACATTTGACTAAACGAAGGAGTGAAATGCACACTCATTTTGGTATGAAATCCTATCTTACAGTATAAGAAAGTGGGGGAGAAAGAGATATTGCAAGGGGGGGGATGATGGAAGGGAGGGCAAAGGGAGGAGGGAGCAATTTGAAGTCAATACTTGGGGAGGGACAGGATTAAAAGACAGAAGAGACACAATGAGGGGCAGGTCAGGAGGGATGGTAATTCAGTTAGTCTTACACAACACGAGTATCAGGGAAGTCATTTGCAAAACTACACAGATAGGGCCTAAATTGAATTGCCTGCCGTCCCAAAGGGAATGGGTGGGGAGGGAGGGATGGGGAGAATTTGGAACTCAAAGTTTTAGGAACAACTGTTTAATATTGTTGTTGTAACTAGGAAAGAAGACATACAGTTAATGAGGAATAGAAAGTCATCTGGCCCTACAGGAGAAAAGAGAAGATGGAGACAAGAGAAGGGAGGGATGACAGAGGAGAGGGCAGATTGGAGATAGGGAAAATTAGATTGCTTGGGGTATTGGGGTGGGGGGAGGGGATAAAAGGGGAGAAAACTGGGAACCCAAAAATTTGTGAAAATGAATGTAAAAAATTAAATAAATAAATAAATGGGAAAAAAAAAGAAAAGAAAAATCAAGGAGAGTTTATACAAAGTGGTGCTTATAGGGAATGACCAAGAAAAAATAACTATGGCATGTGAATGGAAGAGAATATTATGGAAAAGTAAGGTCTGATGAATTTGAAGAATTCAGAAAAGCACAGGAAGATTGTTATGAACTGACACAGTGAAAAAGCAGTCAATATTGTCTATAATGTCTACAATAATATAAATTAAAGGATTTCTAAAAGGAATTGAAACCCTGACTGTAAATACAACCTGTGAAGGTCCTTGAGAATAGAAAATAAATCTTATAAAGAGACATAAGATTACAAGGATGCAAAGCTATATACATTGTCAGGTATGATGCATCAAAAGTCTTTCCTTGCTTTTCTTTTAGTTGTTTCTTCATCACAAAGAAGGGGAGGGGGTTAATGGAATATAAAGATCTTCCCTGTACCTTTATAGGTCTGTGTGACATGTGTTCCCTTTTTCTCCTTGGAACAGGGGCCATGTTCCTAGGTCTAAAGGTATGCAGATATTTTGCTTTATCAATCATGGATGTCTTGATCCTTTGAACTCTGGCCCAGTTCACAGCTGTGGCACATCCCATGGTGAGTTACATAGAGCCCTGGCACAGAGCTAATCAGGTGCTGAGTCACTTGGATTTTCACACCTTTTGGCACTAAGCCAATTAGATTCTAAGTCATATAGGATTTCACTCTTCTTGGCACTGAGCCAGTCAGGACCTGAATCTTTGTTTCAAAAGTGTATATATTCTGGAAGATTAATATTGCCTTAGGGGCTTGCTTACTGGACAGAGGCTTCATTTGAGACCTTTTTGATTTTCTAGGTTAGGGACTCTTGGTGGTTGTTATCAGACTCTGCCTAGTCTGGTGATGTGTGTAAATATTTGTTACTTTCTTGAGCTTTTTTTCCCTATATTTCTGTAATAATGTTTTACTTTGTCCTAGTATGCAGAATAAATGTACTTGTTTGGTTTCGAGGGAAGAGTGCTTATTATACTATGTGATTTTACATATATTTATATATATATACACACACACATATATATACATTCATATATACACACACATTATAGATATAAAACATATGTTACATATATTACATATAATATACATTATATATAATATATACATTATAAATATGTATTCATAGCAGCTACTCATATTGTGATATAAAATGTGTGATACGTGATATGTGATATAAAGATAAAATGAATCAGTAAAAACACATTATCAGGCTTGCTGGGTCCCTGGGACTGGGGGTACTCACCATCTCTCACTAAAAAACCTTTGAGTCTGGATTCACATTTATAGGATTCTGCCCTAGGACTGGCCTCTAAAAAGAGAGGTCAGGTTTTTCCCTCCACCCCCACTATCTGGTTCTTTACTGTCTCCATTCTGAACCTCCAAAGAAAATCTCTCAAAATTTAGATTTGACTCATGTCAATGGTCTCCTTGCAATAGAGTTAAAAATGGAGTTTAAGATACAGTATGGATCTGATACAGTTCAGCAATGTATTTTCTCCACAGGAAAGAAATTCTTAAGACGTAAAAGAATCATATTTGTAAACTTAATACTTAAACTATGATATAGAAATCCTGAATTCCTATTATATTTTATAGTATAGAGTAGTATAGTATAGTTTTATACTTACAACCTTAAATCAAAAAACAGTTAGTGGAATTGTTAAGTAGACATTTCACCTTTACCTCAGCTTTGCACTGTCCAAACATCTCCTAACGATGAACCACTGTTCCTTGCTCAGGTAAAGAAACACTAAATAGAAAAGGTAGCCTTGACCTTCAGATCATGGTTCAGGGTACTTAGATAAACATATGCTCTAGCTGCCATGTGAGAGCAGCTTCTATAGGTATGTGTGCGGAGGAATGATCATCTTCTCCCTTCCAATCATGGGACATCTTAGAGGTTCTGGACAGTTCTATGTCATGCATTCCAAAGAAAGGGAGGAGGAAGGAAGAGAAGGAGTTGTTTATTCATTTAAAGTCTACTGAGTTAAGAGTTCTTGGCTCAGAGGCCATCATGCTACTAAGGGTCTAAGGAACTGTTTTGTTACACCAAAGTATAAGTACTTCAGTGCTGAGCAACTTTCATTATGGGAAGTGACTGGGAAAGACAAGCTCAGCTTCATATGTGTTGTGGTGGAGTATGCTCAAGGCAGAGCAGATAGATGAAGGATGCTAAGGAAAGATACTAATTATGCTCATTATGGAAGGAAAATAACAAAAAACAAATAACTATATTCACAAAAATATGGGTTTCTGTACCTAAACATAATTGAAGTTCCAGTGAATTCTTTGTGATGTCAGGAAATCTGGAACAAAAAGAAATCCAAAAAATCCCACTAATTGCCCATTCTGGGCTTAAATATTACTGGTAATATTCTCAAATAATTATGCTTCTTTTTGGCCTTTACCTATAGTTACGTGCTAGCTGTTTGACTCTAGGCAAGACATTAACCTTTCTCTGCTTCAATTTCCTTATCAGCAAAGTAGAGATAATAATAGTACTTAATTCCTAAGATTATGGTAAGGATAAAATGAGAAGATAACTGGGAAGAGCTTTGCAAACCCTAAGGTGCTATTTATTTAGATGTTTACTCATATATCTCTTTAATCATCATTTCCATCATTTGAGAGTAATTTCTTCTTATGTCTCCAGAGATACTTCTGTTCTTCTGTCACTTTCCCTTAAAGATTATTAGACCATGATATTCTACTTGTCCACCTTTTGGGGAAGTCTAGATATGAGAATATCAAGACTTTATTCAGATTTCCCCAATAGTTTTTTCTAGGAAAGGGACAATGAGCCAAACACACCTTTGGACTGGGGGGATGAGGTTGAAAACCCAGGATGGAACCAAGGTTTGTATGACACCAAGAGACTTTGGGGAACGGAAAAGCTAGTCACAAACATAAATGGAAAATAATTTTAGAAGCAATTTACAAAAGTCAGCAAAACTTCAGTTTATCTAGTCACTACATAATGTCTAAAAATGGGCCTAAGCCAAAATCTCTAGGGGTAAGGCAAGTGATGGAGCAGGAGGTAGTTTCCATAATGCTGCTATTTTTATCAGAGCCTCTCTTCTTGGGGTATAGGTTCTGGGAGCCCCCTTGACTTCTCCTTGAATTTTCTCACTTGATCTGACTTTCACCTGAGGCCATAAGTCTTCTATTATCCCCAAGCCCAAATCTCTGTTACCCTTGACCTAGTCTAGCCCTCCAATTGTCTGTTATCTCCAGGTAACTTTCAGCTGCTTCCCATCCTTAATCTCATTCTCTTAGCTCTTGGTGTCTGACCTCTAGTCACCCCAGCTACAGGTCACTCCCAATATCCTCCCTGGACCCCTCCCACAGTCATCCTAGACTACTTGGCCACCCTTAGACCCCTCCCTCAGTCTTTCTCTATATGAGATCCATCTTGCCTCCATGAAGACACTCAGATTGAATTTGGCCCTCATCACAATGACTCAGGTTCTCTCTGGCCACTTTGTCAATACAAGTGTCACAAATGTTCAGATTCCTTAAGAGTCTACCCAATATGATGCATCTATAATATACTCTGTTTTTCTTTGGTTAAAAAAAGGCTTGGGTTGAATTCATTGGGGCAGGACCTGGAGTGTCCCTATTTTGGGGTCTCACCCATAAACCTCAATACCTTAATTACCAGAATCTCCTAATTATTGACAACTACACATTCCAAGGAAAAAAGGATTGTTCAAAGGACCTGAGAAGTAGATAGACCTTACTGACACTGCAACAAAGATTTGTTTTATGCAGGTTCTTTGCAGTCCTTCTTTGCGCTCAAGAAGGATAGGGCCCAAAAAATCTAAGGAGTTGAAATGGTTACATCTCCAGATTGTTATTTTGGAGATCTTCCTATTCGCTTAAGCTCACTTTTCCCTAATAGACATCAGACCACAAGATCCTGCCTCTTCTTGGACCCACTTTGAAGAAATAGCTTATCTAACAAGTACACCAATGATTTATTTGTACTTTCCAAAGAGGAAAAAATAAAATGTATAATAGAATGAATGAGAATCCCTGTGATACGTGTGAGGAAGTTTGTGAGACCTAAAATTTTGGACATAGTTATAAAGTGAGAAGAGTATGTGTTTTGTGATATAGCGCTCAACCCTACCTGAACACAAGCATTTGAAGTTATGGCAAGAAAGTCTGCTAAGAATCTGTGTTATAAACATAACTGAAAAGCAGATTATTTGAGTTCTGTTATGTCTCCCTAGGGAAGAAAGAGTGCTGGTGATAGTGGAATGTAAAATGGAAGCAGAATATAGGGGAAGAGTGAGATTAGCATGGATCTGAATTAGATACCTTGTGTAAGATACTTTTTTCTCCCTCTGAGGGGAGAATAAATAGGACAGGCAAAACATAATGGCAGACACCAAAAGAAAGGTGCAAAAGGGCACCTAAGCCCAGTCATGGGGTTGCTATTAAGTTCCACCTTTCTTTTGTTCCTCTTTATACACTATGATACTCTATGTGCTGTGTACAAAAGGACCAATTTCTAAAAACTCACAGAGGAAACTCTGGTTCCCCTTGCTTATATGTATTGGCTACAGATAGAATGAACATTGGAAATAGTACTTAGATCCCCTCCAGAAAGTACCACCTTGGAAAAAGGGAGAGCAGGGTTATCCTGATATCACTTACCTCTTGGTCATTGTAGGTTTACTCTAGTGCCTACTCTTATGCTTCAAGGTTGGAGAATGCTGGTTTGAATGACTCTCTCTAGAATGCTTATTGAAAGATGACCTTTAACAGGAATTATTAAGGAGAAGTATCCCCATAGGCATCATATTTTAGAGGAACCCAGTCTATATGCACAGATTCATTCATTTTTTCATTCAACAAGCATTTATTAAACATTTTTTCCACTCTACCCATGGGGACCCTTCACAACCTCTATTTAAGGAAAAAAACCATGTCTTCATTCCTCTTGAGGCTGTACTCCTAATTCTTTGGACTTTCTTCACCATGTCCACTCTGCTACCTTCTTCCTGCTCCCCACCCCACACTTTTTCAGTTTTCTTTTATGTGTTGTCCTTTCATGTTAGAATGTAAGCTCCTTGAGGATAGGAATTGTCATTTATTTTGCCTGTATTTGTATGCCTAGTACCTATGATAGTACCTTTCCTTTCCTTCCTTTCCTTTTCCTTTTCTTCCCTTCCTCCATCCACATGGAGTATCATACCCTCACCTGTGCTCTGTCCAAAGGCTGAAACCTAGCAAGAGATCTTGGGATTTGTGGTTAACTCTCTTTCTTAAAGACCTTCCTTTAAACCCAATTCATTTTGGCTCTCATTGGTTGGCTAACAATAGGTCACAAATAGCCCAAGCCCCACTTAGTCATTGTTTGGGCCCTGAAGTTCAGAGAGAATGTAAATAGTAATTGTTTCTGTTTTGGAGAGAAACCCTAGAAGTCTTACCCCTCACAGATTTTTTTTTTATTAGGGAAAGGGGGTCATTCCTTGGCTCATTTCTTATCTACCCTAATTACTAAATATCAGTGTCACTTCACTCAAAGTGAGAACTCAGAAAGACCTTAGTTTAAAAAAGACCAAGGTCTCTCACTACATCAGGGACATCTCCAGTTGTCTTAATTTATATCTTGTCACTGAACCCAGATGTCTCTAGAGGCGAAAGTGAGGCTGGTAACTTTGCACAGTCCTCCCTCACTTAAATCCAATTCACTTGCAAGTCCTGGCATAATCTTCTTGATGTCATGGTCCTTTTAAGGACAAACAGCAACAGTAGTGTATAAACTCAAAAAAAAATCATAATATTATATTCACATTTATACTAGATATTATTCGTGTTAATTTTTCAAAATGTTCTTTTCCATCAAAAATTTTATAATTCAAATGATTCTCTCTCAGCCCTGGCAAAGTCAGAGATTTGTCTTTATTTTAAGGAGGTTTTGGATTTCTAATGGATTATTTTCCAGTCAATATATTAAAGATTGGACTTTATTACATGCGATTGTAGAATTCCTCATATTCCACAACCAGAGTTTTGCCTGTGGTTCATTCCAGATTGCTTTTGAGAAATATGCAGGATTGAATTTTTGATATGGAATGAAAGAAAACTATCTATTTCAGTTGTTTTAATATCCAGTGAAGAAAACCCTGAATTTTAAGGAAAAAGAGAATACTCATCAAGAATGTTACATAAAAACAAACATTATTAAAGGCAAAAGTCTGAAAATATAAAAGGTAATCAAGTAGTTAGTGAAGAAACGATGACTATGCAATGAAAAATTTAGAAGATAGTATGGTACAGTGGAGAAAATAATTAACATGGTCCTTAGTGACATGAAAACTTCAAGAGGAGAGAGTATCAGATAAGAGGTTATCAACAATACCAAATGCTATAGGGAGTGAAAGAAAGATGAGTATTGAGAAAATGGCATTAAGTTTGTCAGTTGGGAAATCTTTGGTAACTGGGAAGAGCATTTCCAACTTGTTGATGAAATAAGAAGCCACATTGTAGATGGTTTAGAAGAGAATGAGAAGAGAGGAAGTGGAGACATCAAATATAGACTATTTTTTTCAAGGATATTATCGAAGAAGAGGAGGAGAAATATAAGATGATAGTGGGAGACAGTGACAGGTTTTTTTTTTTTTTATGGGTCAGGAAGACTAGGAACCAGTAGATAGAGAGGGAGAGATTAAAGATTTAAGAGATTTATCTGTTATTTACTTTGCAGTTTCACTTTATAGCAACAAAATAATAAATCAGCAAACTTATTAAGAGCCTATTATGTATCAGAAATTGTGCTAAGTATCAGAGATACAAAGATAAAAATTAAATTAGAAAAGATGAAATGTACTGTACACTTAAAAATATATGAAAGATACACATACATATATAATTAATAAATAAATATTTCAGAGGAAGAAGACGGGGTGCTTAACCAGAACTTTGACAGCAGCTAACATATGCCTTTAGGATGATTTGTTGAGTATATTACCAAGCTTTCTGTAAGCATACTTTTCTTTCCATTACTTCTTGCTTTTTTTAAATGAGGGGATTCTGCTCATGATATCCCATTCTTCTGTGTAGGATTTTACAAATAGATGTATTTCTAACTTGCATTAATCTTGACTTATATATCTCTGTGGTTGTCATAAAGATGAATGTTGGATGATTAAAGCAGTTTCTAAGTCTCTTTATTCATCTCCTTTGGGCATTAGGTTTGATAACAGTTACACTTCTGTAGTAAATGGCATTAGTCTAGAGTAATTTCTGTTCTTTACAAATTTCCCATGTTTTGATGTTAGACTGTTTACCAGGTCATGTTGGAGTTACTTTAATTACATAATATCTTTTGTATTCTCATAATTTGCTATAAATTTGATATTTTCTCTGACATATAGTCTATTCCACTGTACAGATACAGCTGATTTCAAAATACGGCTCAAGCACTATCTTCTACATGAAGTCTTTCCTGATCCCCCAACTGCTAGTGCCCTCCTCTATATTTGTATTTGTTTTATACTTACATCTGTACATCTTGTCCCTATCCTTTCTCCCTACAAACACATATACATGCATATATACACATAACATAGAAGTAAGCTTCTTGAGAATAAGGAATTGTTTCCTTCTTTATATTTATATTTCCAGTTCATGGTGAAGTGTTTGGAATGCAGTAGATGACTAATAAACATTTATTTTTGACTGACTGGCTGACTGCTTTGGAAATGACTGACACATTGGTAAGCAACTTTTCTTGTCAGTTTCACATTTTATGATGTTATTTGATTATTCAACATTTCCAGTACTTGTCCTAAGTACCTATTATGTATAGATATGAAATTTCTATATTTTCTATATCTTTATATTTATATCTCATTTTTTATCATCTAACAAGTTTTCAATTTATTTTTCATAGTTCTTAACTGAAATTATCAAATATTAAAATATGTATTGATTTAGTGATCTTACTGAGTTCTTCACTGAATTCTCTCCCTTTTAATCCTCTGCAAAAGATGTTGTTATATGAAATGAATCTATTTTAATAGTGGTATTTTTGAATATGCTTATCATAAGTATTGCAATATTACCCACTTATCTATGAAATGATATTTTTAGTGACTTTGTAAGGATAAGACAATCATTTCCACCAACTACTTTATTTGTATCTCCAAAGAGAATCTACAAGCCATATTTCCATTTATCTGCAACTTAGTTTTGTCTTCTACTCTCATTTATAATAAGAAATGCCAAGATTGATATGCTCCAGTTCCTCTAGTACATGAATTCTTAAGCTGGGGTCTACAGACACTCAAGGAATCCATGCATACTTTTCAGGGAGTTCGTGAACTAGGATATGGGAAAAATTACATCATTATTTTCACCTTGCTCTAGCTGAAACTTAGCATTCTATTCACTCATGAATGAAGATACTAAACATTATTTTGAAAAGGGGTTTTTAGGCTTCACCAGATAGCCAACACAGTCTATACCACACTCAGAAGTAAAAGAATGCTTGCTTTAGTAGTATGTCTACATTTAGACTACAAACTTCTAAGTTAATGTTTATAAATTGTCTAAAGCTAGGATTCAATCCCATTTTCCACCATTCTATCATAGTCATTGTCAGAAACAGAAATGGGCCACAGAAGACTGAAAGCCATTTTGAACTTTTCTTTATGTCATGGGTTGTCATGACCAAACATGACTATCCTACAAGGCAATGATTTTCCTTATGCTTCCCTGCACAGGTTCATTGAGAGCAGACATAATTTGTTGCTTGTTCTATGCCTGTGTTAGTAGCAAGTGACTGAGTCTATATGTCAGCCTAGGTCCTTGGAATCCAAATCCCAGCCCTCTTTTCATAGTACCATACAGTCTCAACAGCTAGGTGTCATTACTGCAAAGAAATTGTCAACCCCTGAATTAAAGACTGGTGTTTAATGAGGATCAGGTCATGGCTTAGACCTTTATTGTACTAGCCAGTTAATTTATTTAGTTGTGCTCCACAGATCAATTCTGTGGCAATTCCTTACAAACCTATCTCATTAGTCATAACAGGGCAAGCCCAGAGGGAAGAGGTAGATCAGTGAAAATTCATTGATACTACTTGAAAAACAGCTCAAAGGGCTTAACCTCCTTCTAGTAGGTCAGAAATATCATTTTATTACACAAAAGATAAAATGTGCTATAGTATTGAGAGAAATTATTATTAATAACCAATGATTTGGGGAGATTCAGAGTTCTTTCCCTTTTTCTAAAGTCCTCAGTCCAAGGCTTAACCTCTGAAGGACAGGACTGATGATAGCAGATAGGATTAACATTCTTTTCAAACTAGGTATTGCTATGTCTCGGAGTAACAATACATTTCCAGAAAGAAATTTAATCTAAGGTGAAAGTCCTGACCTATGGTCAGGCTGACTGAGGTAAATAGATTCTTTGACTAGAATTACCTGAGACTACAGGTGGAAGTAAATGACATGATGAAAGTTACACTCCCAAGCCTATTCTGGAGTACAGTTTTAGGTCAAAGAGAAAGGTCATGGCTGTAGTCATGTGGCAAAAGAGCAGGGACCCCACTTCTGCAAGGAGCAAGGAGTAAATGCCAGAAATATAGTTATGTGGTTCTGAACCCAAGAGTAGAGTAGGGACTCATTTTTAGACTTTAGTGATCCACATAAGATTTCAGTGGACTCTGATTGAGACAGGAGATTAAAACTAAAAAGGAACCAGTAGTTCAATCATTCTGAAACTGAAAAACCTCCTAGTAGATCAATGGTGACTGAGTGCAGTAGCAGTCTATGGAAACTCAGCAATACACAAAACGTTCTCCCTTTTCCCTTGGTTCCATTGCCAAGAGGTGAGTGACAAGTAAAACAACATAAGTCTCAAAGTCAAGAAATGGGCTGGGGAAATGTCCAAAAAAACAGCAAACAGAATTGAACCATACAAAGTAGCTATGATGATAGGGAACTCAAGACACAAAATCAGAAGACAATAACTCAAGAACCTCCACAAACAACTCCTCAGATAAAAATGCAGATTAAATACAAATCCAGTAAAAATTTCTAGAAGAACTAAAGAGATCAAAAAATGATTTTAAAAATCAAATACAAGCAGTATAAGAAAAATGGGAAAAGAAATGAGAGCTTTGTAAGAAAATTATGAAAAGAGGAATAGTAACATGGGGAAAGAGGCACAAAAATATTGAAAAAACTCCTTAAAAGTAAGAATTGATCAAATCATAAAAGTGGCACAAAACAACACTGAAGAAAATAACTCGTAAATATTAAAACTGGCCAAGTGGAAAGTAATGACACTGTGAGTCATGAAGAAATAATAAAACAAAGGGAAAAGACTAAAGATATAGAAGAAAATACTAAATAACTCATAGAAAAAAAGACAACTGATCTGGAAAATAGATCAATGTGAGACAATTTAAAAAATTTTGTCCTACCTGAAAACCACGGGGAAAAAATACAGAAAAATACAGAAAAAATGATGATGCTTCCTCATTGAATTAGAACTCCCCTCTAACCCCTTTTCATTTATGCAAAACTTAGCAATTCTTCAAGGCCCTGCTCAAGCCCTACCTTCTCCATGATATTTTCCCAGACTTCACTCCACACTATCTCTCTTGTTTTTGATCTCCTGGTACAGTGAAAATGTGTGCCATATGACAAAACTTGCCTTATTTTAGCCACTAAATCATTATGGCTCCAGCAATGTTTTCTAAATGCCTTGAATTTTCTGTCCAGTTGTACCAGAAACTAGAATTGTACACTTGGTTTTCCCTGATCATGCTCATTTATGTTGTACTTTCATAATAGCTTGAAGAGAGGTTCATGCTATTTGGAGTGGGCAGATGTATACATCTGTCCACAGACTGCTTAGTTTTCCACCTATCACTTCATAAACTCTAATTTAAGTTTGGTACTTATACCAATCTGTCACCACTGTTGGAAAAATAATTAAAAGCACTTACTATAGAATTGGTGGGTCACCATATTCTGAAAGACTTTGTGTGGATGGGAATTTTAGAATAAGAGTATATATGATCCACATGTGAGGACCACATTGTGGTCCAGAGTACGCAGTCCTCAGTCTTCTTTCCTGAGCCTTTTCAAGAATCCTTTGAGACCAGATGATGACACTCCCTTATTTCTGCCTCTGGCAATTCCTATTTCCCTTCAAAGTTCAGCTTAGATGCTACCTTCTCCTCAAAAACCTTTCCTGCCCTACTCAAAGTCTGGCACTTTCCAGCACTCCTCCACTGAGTAATTACCTTGTGTTTGCTTCACATATACTTATTTATAAACATGTCTTATCCTTGCAAGAGAATATGAGCTACTCAAAGGTAAGAATTGGTTTCCATTTTTTATTGGTTGGGTTATTTTGTCTGTTTTTTCTCCCATGGTGCCTCTATCTTGGTGCCTCCAATTTAATTGAATATTCAATGAATGATAATGTGTCTTATCTATTAGAGGTAGTGGAGTAAGGGAAGGTCTTTCTAAAATATACACTCTGTTTAAGGATTTTTTTCAATATATGCCCAAATTTTAGGAAACAGATACTTTCCCCTTCACCTTTTTTTGTTATAGTTAGAGAACTGGAGTAAGGGAGAGATGGGCAGAAAGGAGACAAAGAGAAGGGAATAGGAACAAGAAATGAGCCATAAGCAGTGTCCTGACAACTAGAACCAAAGAATCACAGAATTTCAGAATTAGAACAGATTCAGTAGCCATCTAAATCAAATTTCTACCCAAAAGAAATCCTCTATTATAGCATATCTGATAAATGGTTATTAAACATCTGCTTAAAAACCTCCAATGAGGGGGGACTTACAACATCCTGAAGCAGCCCATTTTACTTTTGGAAAAACATAATCATTGGGAAGTTTCTTCTGATGTTGAGGCTAAATTGACGTTTTTATCCAGCTTCCACCCATTGCTCCTGGTTCTGTTGCCTATTGCTAGGCACAAGAATAATTCCTTTTTTCATGTGACAGCTCTTCAAATACTTGAAGACATAAATTCTGGTCTCTTTGACCTTTGTCTTTGTTATGCTAAATGTGACAATTTCTTCAATGAATGAATTCAAAATTTTTCATCATTTTGACTGATCTTTTTTGGATTATATTAAGTATATCAATGTCCATCTAAATTATGGCATTCAGAACTGAATGCATATCCCAGATATTATCTTATTGGTGGATGTTACAGAGAGACTACCACCTCTTTGTTTTAGGAAGCTATGATTCTCTTGAAAAAAAAAACAAACAAACAGGACAAATATATCATTAACCAGAAAATTGTCAATAAATGAGAACATTTCCAAATTTTCCATATACAAAGAAGACCCTGATGAAGAGAATTTTTTATGAAACCATGAATCTATTACATATATTTTGCTTTTTAATACATTAAATTTTTGTCTGTGTCCTCTTCTGAATGCCCTACAGATCTTTTCTATCATTTAGTTTCTTTGATGCTCAAATATCTTTTCTTTTTGCATCATTATCCCTTCCTTCCAATTTCCCTACAAGTATTCTTCCTCCACCTCCCTCCCTTGGAAAATATAAGTATAATTAAGAAAAAAAGAAAGAAATTGGCTTGTGTTGACTGTGTCTGAGAATATATACCTGATTCTAGACTTCCACACCATTTCCTTTTCTAGCAAATAGGAATCTTATTTCATTACTAGTCTTCTAGAGTCATGATTGGTTTTTAAATTGAATAGCTAGGTGATCTGTCAAAGATGTTTCCGTTTAAAATGGTGTAGTTTTGTTTTTTATAAATAGATTTCATGGTCACCTTGTATCACTTCAGATTATATCAGAAAAGGCACACTAATACACTGCTAGTGTACCTGTGAAATGATTGAATAATTCTGGAAAACAATTTGGAACTATACACCTAAAATACTATATTGTGCATAACTGTAGACTCAATAGTACCCTTACTCCAATTAAATAAAAAGTAAAAGGAAAGGACTCATATCTACAAACATATTTTATAGCAATAGTTCTTGTTTCACCAAAGAGTTCCATGAAAAAGTCCCAATCAATTGGGAATTGACTGTATAAAGAATGATGTATAAATATAATGGAATATTACTATGCTAAAATAAATAACAGTGTACTGCAAATTCAGTATGTGTCAGTATATTGGATTCTTCCAAGAAACCTGAAGACAGGAGCCTGGGAACCTTTACTTAAAGAAGCAAAATGAAAACAGTTCCAAGGTGGTTCATCTTGGAGTCACAGCAAATGAAAGAATAAATAGAAGATGTCTAGAGACAGCATTCTGTCCAGATAGGAGACCTGCTTGCCAAAAGTATCCATCAAGGAAGTGAAACATTTCCCCCAGTGCCTGGAAGCCTTTGAAGGAGCTGCAGTAGGAAACTAGCCTAGAGTAGCTATCACTAAGTAGCTAGTACAAAGAGGATTGTACAAAATGCCTCAAATCAGAACTGTTACAGGCTACCACAAAAGGAAAGAACAGTAAACCAACCTTTCAGCCACAGCAATGGACCTTGTACTTGAGATCAGGGTAAACATTCACTACATCAGCTAGGGATTATTAGAGCCGGTGAAGCAAGAACTGCAGTTTAAGTTGGTGCAAGGAAAACTATATTTAAAAAATAGAGCAGACAATGGTCATTGTTGCTTTACTCCTGATTTAATTGTAAATGTTTCTAATTCTTTATTTTAAATTAAAGATAAAATAAGCTCTTGGGTTTGGGTGTATTTTATTTATCTTATTAAGAAAAATTCAATTTAGTTTCATGTATGTACTGTGTCAGAATAGCTTTCCAGTATTGGCATTTCTCAACTATTTTTGAGATAATTACTTTGAATATTTCTATAGCCACTTTGCTAATAATATTATTTGATTTCTTTGCATCAACATTCATTAGAGACATTGTTTATCCTTTTACTTCTCTGATCTTGTTTTCTTTTTATTATTAGTACCATATCTATTTAGGTGCATATTGTTATCTATTTTTGGCTTTCTCCATCACTCTTTTAGTATATTTTCAGAACTTTGCTGGACTTTTTGTGGGAGAACCCTACTTTTCTAGAAAGAGAATATCTATACAAGAGGACAATTGTTGGTACTTTCATGGATTTATCTTAGAAGTCATTTCTGACTCTTTTAATGAAATCTAAAACTGACTTACATGGTTTTTTTTTTACTTTCTTATCCACACATTGAGCCTGGATTATACTAAAAACAAAACAAAATCTCTCTCTCTCTCTCTCTCTCTCTCTCTCTCTCTCTCTCTCTCTCTCTCTCTCTCTCTCTCTCTCTCTCTCTTTCTCTCTCCCTTTTTCTCCTATCCAAATGTTTTCTTGCCATACTGGATTTGTGAATTTGATTAACAAAAAACAAATGTAGTACTTTGCATTTATCTTTGCTGAATATCATCTTATTAGATCCACATTGTTACTATATATACAGCCACAATTTACATATTACTTTAAGGTTTGCAGAGCACTTTTACATATGTTAAATGATTTGATCTTTACAACAACCCTATGGCATAGGTACATTACTATTCTCATTTTATAAATGAGGAAACTAAGATTGAGAACAGAATTCACTTGCCTAGAGTCCCAAAGCTAGTATGTGTAAGAAGTAGGATTTGAACAAAAATCTTCCTGATGCTAAATCTATCACCTATTTTCTTCTTCCGCTAGCTGTCATGCTCTGATCTGTCTATATATTTGATATTTTTTCACTTCACAATATTTTATTCTTTTTCAATTACACATAATGATAGTTTTCAACATTCATTTTTGCAAGATTTTTTAGTTCCAAACTTTTCTCCCTCCTCCCCAAGACAGTAAGCAATCTGATACAGGTTACACATGTACAATCATGGCAAATACTTCCACATTATCATGTTATGAAAGAAGAATCACAAAATAAGGGGAAACCATGAAAAAGAAAAAAAACCCCAAAAAGTTAAAATAGTATATTTTGATTTGTATTCAGACTCCATAGTTCTTTCTCTGGATGTACATAGCATTTTCCATCATGAGCCTTTTAGAATTGTCTTGGGTCATTGTATTACTGAGAAGAGCAAAATCTGTAATAGTTGATCATTGCAGAATGTTGCTATTAATGTGTGCGATGCTCTCCTTTTTCAGTTCACTTTACTCAACATCAGTTCATGTAAGGTTTCTCTGAAATGTGTCTGCTCATCATTTCTTATAGCACAATAATATTCCATTACATTCATATACCACACGTTTTTCAGTCATCTCCCAATTGATGGGCATCCCCTCAATTTCCAGTTGTTGGCCACCACTAGAAGAGCTGCTATAAATAGTTTTGTACATGTACGTCCTTTCTCCCCTTTTTTATGATCTCTTTGAGATACAGACCTAGTAACAGTATGCTGGATCAAAGAGTATGAACAATTTGATAGTCCTTTAGTCATAGTTCCAAATTGTTCTCCAGAATGATTGGATCAATTCAGAATTCCACCAACAATGAATTAGTGTTACAATTTTCCCACATTTTCTCCATTTATAATTTTCCTTTTCTGTCATATTAGCCAATCTGATAGAGTGAGGTGGTACCTCAGAGTTCTTTTAATTTGCATTTCTTTAATCAATTGTAATTTAGAACATTTTTCCCATGACTATAGATAGCTTTAATTTCTTCATCTGCAAACTTCCTGTTCATATCCTTTGACAATATATCAGTTGGTGAATGACTTACATTCTTATAAATTTGACTCAGTTCTCTATATATGTGAGGAATGAAGCCTTTATCAGAAACACTAGCTGTAAAAAAAAATGTTTCCCATGTTTCTGCTTTCTTTCTAATCATGGTTGTATTGGTTTTGTTTGTGAAAAAAACTTTTTCATTTCATGTAATCAAAACCATCCATCTTGTATTTCAAAATGTTCTCTATCTCGTGTTTAGTCAAAAATTCTTCCCTTCTCCATAAATCTGACAGGCAAACTATTCCTTACTCTCCTAATTTGCTTATGGTATTGCCCATCATTTCTAAATCATTTACCCATTTTGATCTTATCTTAGTATACATTGCTGTTAAGATATTTTGAAAACTTTATCACCTAGTACATTTAATCTTCCTTCCAACTTTGGCTCATCTGCAAATTTGGTGAAAAAGCATGACATCTATGGGTTTACCCGAATTATTCTTTAAATGATCTAAGTCATTGATCAAAACATTAAATAACACAAACCTAACAGGTTCTTGGGAAAGTCTACTGGAGATCTCCTTCAACTTGACATTGAAGAATTGACTATCATTCTTATGGTTTGGTTAATTAACCAGGGCCCCATGTAATCATGTTATCATTTAGTCCAGTGGACGCCATAGACTGGTGCCATATACATGTGTTAAATCATTTGGAAGATAGAAATACGGTTTGCATCTTATTCTCCCTGCAATAGTTAATTGTGAACATATCTCACCATAATTATATTACCTCCATCCATTTTAAATCAATACTCATCCAGTCAACCCCTCCCTCTAATTTTGTGCCCATGAAGCCTCAGAATTTTTATAATCTAATCTTAAACTTTGGGACACCAGCAACTGTGCAGGAGAAATTTCCTGCCCAAACCCCCCAGCACCTTTTGGTTGTTTCAGACACTTCTCCAGGATAGTGACTGGGGAATAAGAGTCTAACACTCAGCCATTTTCTTTTTTTTTTTTGAGGAAATGAATAAGTAGGCATGGAAGGGATCAATTGTAAATCATCTAATCCCCCTCTAAATCCACTCCTCTGAACTCCTCTAATCCCATCGAGGTTAACCTCAATCTTTCTAGTCTTCCAGTGATGTCATAATAGTCCATTCTAATGATCTTTTCTCAGATTTCATCTTTCTTGACCTCTAGCATTTGACACTGGAGATCATCATCTGCTACTAGATAATTACTCTCTCTTCTTTGGGTTCTGGCAAACAATGGAAGTGTGTCATCTTTTTAAAAATTATACCATTTTAAAAAATCTGAAAACATATTTTAACGTGTTTAAAAATCATTTTGATGAAAAATGTTAGAAGGGTTTTGATCTTAATTGTCAAAAATATAAAAATTCAAAACCTCCTGATTAATTTGGAAGAATAGCTGATTGACATTAGAGAAGATGGAAATTTCCTAGCTGAACTTCATCATTTGCAGAATTAGTGGATGGGACTGAAAAGCAAGTAGCATGATTAAATCAATACAGCCAACAATGAACCTTTTCTATTCGCATCAACATATCTCTGTAAAGTTTCCTTGTTCCGTTACGACAGGCATTAATATCAAGTATTGAAATAACCTGAACTTAGAATCTGACCTTTGAATCTGTGTCATAAAGTATTAAAACAAGATTTTCATAAACAATGAAGCATTGCTCTCACCAAAAATATCTTTATTATTTTGTTGAGAGCAGAATGCTCTTTGTATTAAGTAAAACATTTTCTTCAAATATTACCCTATATTTATCTCATTCTTTTAATTTCTATTTTGTTTATATTTTATGATCTATAATTATCAGTGCAGTAGCACATAATTTATAGACAAGTAAATATACACATATTATAGAAGTATGTGTTCAAAAATGTTTTACTGTTAGGGATATGAGATAAACAATTTTAGAAAACTTTGGTTTCCATCATTTTTAGAAGAATGTTATAAGCAATAATGGTTTGCTCAAACCTAGGTAAAGTACATCTATAGCATTCCCCAGGTCCTTTTTGTTTTCAACTCTGTCCAAAAAAAGAAAAGAGATTATTACTCCTCCTCTGTTTCTTTTTCTTCTTCCTCCTCTTCTTTCTCCTTTTCCCTTCTACCTCACTGATAAAAAGGTTTATTCCTTTGATTTCATTTTGGGGGGGAGGGAACATTCCCATTGAGGGAATTTTTTTCCACCAATTTGCACATGCATAGAGAAGTAATTATAGGGTTGGATAGTGGCCTGTAACACTGAGAGGTTTAACGAGTTGCTTTGGGTCACATCGGCAATCTGTACTTTGTATAATCTGTACATATTTTGTATAATCTGTATAATCACACAGGCAAGATATAGGAACTTGAGCATGGGGCTTTCTGACTCCCAGGGCAGATCTCCATCCATCACACCCTGGTGCTCCTGACAGAAGGTAAGCTTCTTGAGGACAGAGACTTTTGTATGAGCAACAATAGGACCTTAATATTTGCTTATTGATTTATTTCCACTTTGCGGTTAAGGAAGCTGAAACTCAGAGAAGTTAATTGGCTTGGTCAGGATCACATAGTTAATATGTTCCATAGACATGACTCAACCTCTGGTCTCCTGACTGACATTTTCAATAAGAGTATGCTAAGACAAAATGGTAGTACCAAGAACTAGAAGATCAAAGGATGGAGAAATCACTGCACACAAGATGGATGGAAATGATCTACTGAAGAAATGGTATTTAAGCTAATCCTGAAGGACAGTATGTGCAAAGGTCTGCAGATATCTGGAGGATGAAGGTGACAGAGAACCTAACAGTGCAGCAAATGGCATTTAGCAAAGCTGAGGAGGCAGGAGACTCTCCAGACAAGTTCGAGGAAGGTAGAGTTTAGGTGGAGTCAAGCACATATCACGGGTAGGTTTCTAAGGTCCACAGAAACCTGAGAACAGAATCTAAATTGACAACCACCTGGGTAGAGAGGCATGAGAAAAGCTTGTCTATCCTCCAATTGATTCAGATTTCATGCCTGAAAGGGAGGATACTAGAGCTGGGTAACCCATCATACCTGGCTCATATAGACCTGAAAGTTCAACATAGTTTCTCTGATGTCGGAGGAGACAAACAAAACTCTCTGGAGTCTTTTCTACAGATACAACAGCAGAAGAGCCATTTACTCCCAGCTGCCTTCCTCCTCCTGAGGTAGTCTGAGCCAGACACTTTAGTGTGATGAGAAAGGATGTGTATTTTTTTCTTCTCACCGTGAAGCTTAATGATCAGACTGTACACCCCCTCTCCCCTTTTCCTCTTCATTTAAGGGAGCTGCAGAAAATCACATTTAATAATATTAATGATAATTCCTCCCGTTTCTTTCCTCTGGTACAAATGGAAACTGCAATCCCTGAAAAACAGAGGGTCACACACAACACTATGTCTGAATGTTTGTCAACACATTGAAGTCATTTCAATGCTGCCATCTGGATTCTCTGGCAGATCCACAGGCAATCATGTTACTGGCTCCCAAAATGCCTCAGGGGTTCTCAAGTGCTTAGAATGACTTGTCAGCTCAGGAGCCATCTATCTTTTTAAGTTGTCTCTAGTCTTTCAGGGCTGGAGAAATGTTATCCACTTGAAAAATACAGTTCTTTGTGAGGCAACAGACCAGAAGCTTATGACACTGATGTTTTTGTCCTTAAAAGTCACAGAAGCAAAAATTACAATATGTATAAAAGTACAAGAATTAAAGCAATGCTGTTAATTCTGGGAAGGCCTCTTTTCTTACCATAGCAGGCATTTTTTTTTTTATCAGCTGGCAAAATATCACCAAAAAGCAATCATCAGGGTCTTTGGGTCAACATATGAGGATTATATCTGGAGATGAGCCAGTAGCCTACAATGTAAGAACACAGTTCTCCTATGTAATTATTTTGGTTAATTCATTGCTATATTTCTCATCAAGGAAAGGTACACGTCTTCACCCATGGCAAAGCTCTGCTACCTTAACATGACTTATAAGACAAGAATGCTGATTGACTTGGTAACAGCACAGTGCATCACTTTTTTTTTTTTGCAGGTCCCTGAAAGAGTTTTGTTTATTATTTAAAAAAGAGATGACCAAAGATAATGAAGGTGGACTTAATAATTAAAAGCTGAAATTCACAGAGAACTTAAAATTTTGCAAAGGGTTTTATCTACAATTATCCTCCTTGTTACACAGGATAAACTTGAAAAGTATGTGTAAAAATAAAAATCATGTCCTTTTCACAAATGACAAAACTGAGACTCAGAGAGGGTAAATGAATTGTCTAGGGTCACACAATTCTTATGTGCCAAAGACAGGATTTGAGCTAAGGACTTCTGTTTGTGAGCTTATTATAGCATGCTGTGTTCCCCAATGCACAATGGAATGAGTAGTATAAAATGTCTCCGAAGAGATATATGATAGACCATACCTACAGGGTTAGAGAGAGACAAGAGCTGGATCATCCAGGCAAAATATTCCATTAAACAGTGTATTTACAGGGTTCAACTAACTTGGATAGAAAAATGGAAAAACAGGATCCCAAGATATCAAAGACATACCTACCCATTCAACTCAGGGTGGGCACTGTTCTTTCATATAGCAGACAGATTCCAGCACCATTTCTAAAAGTTCTGCTTGAGTGGAATGACAAAAGAAAGAAAGGGAAAATGGAAAAAGATGAGGAGAAAGATGGGTCACATGAAAGAAAGAAGTGTATTTGGAAGCCTTAGAGTCATTTTATTTTTCTGTTTAGACTTGACAGGTATTGCATTTGGTTCAGAGTCTTCCCTAAAATGTAACTTTATATGTCTACATTTTTTTTCAAAAATAGGTTTACATTTTCATAGGCCCTTTATAGCTGTCCTATGAGGTTGGTAATTAATTTTCTAAGTGCAACAATGGCTATTCTAGTTTCCACTGCTTAAAAGCCAGGTGAGTTATATTTTATCCCTCCCCTAGAGCTCCACAGTATTATTAAGGATGTTTGGTTGTATAACTAGGTTGTGCCATTAACTTAAGCCCCAACCTACTGCGTTCACCCAATTTTAGGGATCCAAATACTTCATTTCCATTTCACCACTTAATAGCCAGATAAGTAAATGTCTTTGCTTCGTAAATCCCCTTCAACACCTAGATGCTGGTGGTGGGGTAATGGTGATGCGGGGGGCTGATGGTGATGGTGGTACATAATGCCCTCCTGCCATCCTTTGGTTACTGGAGTGGGGAGGGGATTAGATTCATAGTTTGACCCATTTCTTTTATACCAGTAATCATACCAAGTTCCAAGTCTGAAGCCTTGGGCTTCAGTCCCAACACTTTGACATCTCAGGGCTTCCTGGCTGTCCTCCTAGCAATAACCAGCCTGGCCTCATGGCTCCAAGAGTGCCAAGGCTCAAGTTCTGGGTACAGGACTCCTCCACTTCCACCTACAACTGAAGAGGATAAACAGAACACTACCCAAAACTCCAACCCATTTCTCAGGTCACAGGGTCTCAGGTGAAGAGGAAGTTGACCCTTTCCCTCCAGTTTAGACTCCAGTGCCCCCACAGCAGGAGAACAAGAACTGCACCCCAGGATGCCACCAGAAAGAGAAAGTGACTATGCCTCTGTCAGGTAGATTTAAAGATGCAAGTGGTACCAGCTGTAAGTCGAAGGAGAGAGGTTCCTCCCACCCACTTACTCAGGCAATGAAATGTCTTCCCCCAGAAGCAAGTAGTTGGAGTATCCTAAATGGATGTCTCCATCTCAGATAATCTGGGAATGTAGCAAAGACCCATTATAGTCTTCCTCCATTTGAAATGTTTGCCATCCCTGACAAAGAAGGTAGAAGCTTACCTTGAACACAGCATTTTCAGTTCTGTGGAGGTATATGCACATATCCTTTCACTTCTTCAAAGATTAATTGCTTACTTAGTACTCAGTAGGGACAGTACTTGGTGCTCAAATGACCTGATTTCAATGTGGGGCTGTGCTAGTAAACTGGACTTAGTTGACTGCAAACTCTGACATAGATTCCAGCTCCTGGACTTCTATTGGCTCTCCTGACCTTTGAAGCTTGCAAGGTCACTGCTCAATCCACTCCATCTCCAATATCCCTTCATCTAAGACATGGTGGGGCTCAGTACTAATGGCTTCATAATAATCTGCCTGGAGAGCAATGCTGGCATCAGGATGCTCTCCTCTCCCCTCTCCAAGTTAGTTTACCTCCTCCCTTGAACAAACCAAGCAAGAGAAATATAGGGAGAAAAAAAGACAGAGAGACAAAATGAAAGACAGAGAGAGACAGAGACAAAGAGAGACAGAGACAGAGAGACAGAGACAGAGATGGACAGACAGAGAGGAGAGACATTTAATAGCTGCATGATCCTTGGAAAGCCATTTAAATTGCTCTCATTTAAGCTTTCCTCATTTGTGAAATTAGGTTAATAACATTTTCCTCACAGGAAGTTGTGAGAAATAAAATAGTGGATGTAGAGTGCTTTACAAACCTTGAACATAGATGTTAGCTATCATATATATTATATGAACTTAGTTGTGTGACCATGGAAAAGTCACTTAAACTTTCTCTTTCTCAGTTTCTCCATCTGTAAAATGAGGATATATGTATATCTGTAAACCTATATATCATGCTTATTGTAAGAATCAAATAAGATCTTTGTAAAGTCCTTTGCTAAGTTTAGTGTTCTATAAATGGTAGGGACAGCCAAATGGTGCAGTTGATAGTGGGCTGGACTTGGAGTCAGGAAGACTCCTCTTTGTGAGTTCAAATCTGATCTCAGACACTGATTAACTGTGTGTCGCTGGGCAAGAAACTTAACCCTTTTGCCCCAGGGAAATGGCAAATTACTTCAGTATCTTTACCAAGCAAACCTTAAATGACGTTATGAAGAGTTAGACACAATTGAAACCACAACATCAATGCCAGTTATTATTATTACTTTTAACAAGGGCACCTGATATTTTAATTCAATTCAGTTAAACAACAGATATGCATGCATATATGTATATATTATGTATGTATATAGTATTTAAGGCAACTAAGTGGTGCAGTGGTTAGAGCCAGGCCTGAAGTCAGGAAGACTCAGCTTCCTGAGTTCAGATCCGGCCTCAGACACTAACTGGCTGTGTGACTCTGAGCAAGTAAGTCACTTAACCTTGTTTGTCTCAGTTTCCTCATTTGTAAAATAAGCTGAAGAAGGAAATGGCAAATTTCTCCATGTCTTTGCCAAGAAAACCTTAAATAGGGTCATGATGAATTGGACATGATTGTAAAAGACTGAAACCCAAATGCTTTGATTGATTTATTGATTATGTTCACATTATGTATGAGGGAGCATGTTGTATTAGGTAGTGAGGAAGACCCAGTTTCAAATCCCATCTCAAACATATACTAACTATATAACCTTGGACAAGTCATTTAACCTCTAAATTCTGTCACAAACTCTTTAAGAATCCAAATTGTAGCAAATTCATTGTCCTGCATTGGGAAAGAGATTTTCTTAATCCTAAATTAGGAGTTAGCAGATTTATAGCCTCAAAGACAAATCTGATAGACTTCTGGGCTAAGAATTTTTTCCATATATATATATATATATATATATATATATATATATATATATATATACATGTATGTACATGCATGTATATATAAAATTTTTAAATAAATTTTATATATACATACATGTATAAAGAGATATATACAGACATACATATACATGTAATAAATAAATGTAAATAAATAAATTAGTAATAATGTTATAATATATTAATATAATATAACAATAAACATAAATGAATTAAATAAAAATGTAAAAAATATTATTAGCTCATGCAGTTCAAAGCAGATGGCTAAAGCAAGCATTACTGGCTCCTCCCAAAAGCAATGTAATCACGTGTCCACTCACTGTTGCTTTGTACCAAGCTCTAAGGTTGGTACTTGAGGAAACACATTTTAAAGGTAACATAACCCTTGCCCTCAAGAAGCTAATATGATTAGGAGAGGAGGTAAAACTTGAGTGCGAGTAAACAAATAGAAAACAATGTCAAAAGGAAGAGATTATAACCAGAAAGAAGAGGAAAGTATGGCAATGAGAGGCTATGTAGAAAAAGGAAGAAAACAACAAGCCTTTAGGGTACATACCTCCTACGTGTCAGGCAAGGTGCAAGACATCACAAGTATCTCATTCCATCCTCCCAACCATTTGTGAACTAGATGCTGTTATTATCCTCATTTTATGGTTGAGGAAACTGAGGCAGAGAGTGATTAAAGTGACTTGCCCAGGGTCACACAGGTAGTAGATGTCTGAGGTTGGAGTTGAACCCAAGCCTTTCTGACTGTAGGTTCTACACTTTATTCACTGCATCATCTAGCTGCTATTCTATTTATGAATAACCCTAAAGTAAGAATTGGAAGACCATGCCTATTTGAAACGTGTCCCTCAAGTACCATTCTGGAAGAGAAATTTCTCATAACATTGATTGCTTTTCTCAAAATAGTAAACTGAATGTATTTTAGAGAGCAGGATTCACTTTATATTTGTTCCAAGAGAAGTCACAAGGCCTTTCCAGCTAGACTTTCCAATTCATGTCATAAATCTAAGTTACTGAATTTTAGAACTGTTAGAAAATTTGAGGTAAGGTCTTCTTCTATAAATGAAGAAAATGAAGACTAGAGAGGGGAAAGGAAAGTCAGTTGTTAAACAGGGATTACCAATTCCTTTTCTCCTCCAGTCCAATACTCTTTTAATGCTGACTCCTCAAAATACCACTCGAAGCACTCTGGTCACCTTCGGGGAAATTGATTTTCCTGGAAAGATACAAATATATTTTCCTTTCAACCATTGCTTATTATAAGAATAATTACTTTTAAATATTTCTGGCTGTAGTCAGAATTTATGGATTTAGAACTACAAGGTAATTTAGGGATAATCTGGTCTACTCTAACAGCCTCTTTTTATAAATAAGGAAACTATGGCCTGGAAATGTGACTTACCCAAGCTCTCATAGATAGTAATAATAGTGATAATTGTAACAATATATAATATTAACAATAATATGACTGGCATCCATATAGTATTTTTTAGGTTTGCAAAGCACTTATTCCATCTTCACAAAAACCCTGGGAGGTAGATGCTTTATTATTCACATTTAGCAAGCGATAATAAAACCATAAAGCCATTTCATTTGTTTAACTATCATTTCTTTTGCTTACTTAAAAATTTTTATTTTGTTTTTTTTTCATATTATCACTGATCACTAAACTACCATGTCCATTTTCTTTACCTAAGAAGAAGCCATTTCTTGTTATCAATATGTATGGTCTAAAACCTTGAGGTGACATGGCCTTCGTGGTCCTTGAGAATAGATTTTTGACTGAATCCAAGTTTTACAGAGCTAATCTTTTTATTAAGGAGATTTGTTCTGTGAAGTTTGGATTCAGTAAAAAAGCTGCACTTGAGGATCTAGAGAGTCACATGTGACCTTGAAACCACAGGTTCCCCGCTTGATCATGAAAAATAAATCAACATAGTGATCATATATGAGAATGAAAATATTGCATGACGTCATGAGGTAAGAGATACATTTCATCTTCAGTCTTCTGAGGTGATGGTTATTTGCTGCTTTGAGTAAGTAGAGTGTTAGATCTTTCAAAATTGGGTTTTCTTCATATTATCAATGCTATCATAAACTGTTCTCCTGGTCTTCCTGATTTCATTATACATCAATTAATATAAGCCCTTCCCTATTTTAATGAACTGCTCTTGTCTCTAAAGTCTTATAGTTCAATATTATCCTATTATATTCATATACCAATATCTGAAAATAATCTAAAGTTATAAAGCAAGCCATACCCAACAGCATAATGCTTTACATGTATAGAGATATACATACATACATATGGATACATTACATATCTTAATAAAGATTTTCTAATGAAATCAAAGTTCATGTTGTGATCTGTCATGTAAAGACACAATCCCAATCTCATTCTTCTCTCCCTTCTTACTCCTGTTCTCTGCTTTCCTCTCAGGGAATGAATCTTACAGCTTAATCATTCTTGATAATATGGTTCTCTGGGAAAATGGACCTTAAGGGAATTTTTAGGAGACCATGCACTGCTTTATACTAAATGACTCTGATGGTTACCTAGAGGGATTAATGCTACAATTGATTAATGCTATAAGGTACATTTTATCTTTCCTACTGACCTTGACAGAGGAGAGTGTCTGGCTGGTGTAATTTGCTGGCTTTTGTATCTCCCTGAGCAGTGAGAGCAATCATTCCTGCAGCATTGCTTTACAGCAGGACAAGGCAATCTATGACCCTGATGCCTCTGCATGGTTTCTGAGTCAACTGTTGGTAACATTCTGCTACTCCCTATGGGCATTTTCTTTCCTTCTGTCTTCTACATCTCATCCTTGTCATCTGGCTTCAATTTACTTTAGTTCCTATCATAGATTCAAACTTAAGATAGTCTGGCAAGATCAGTTAACTAAATTCCTACTCAGAACATGAATCTCCTTTAAATATTTCTACAAGTAGGGATGTTTATAAATGAAGGCATCCACTGATGGAAACTTCATTTTATCCCAAGGCAGCCATTTGTTTTTTGACAGCTCTCATTTTAACAAATGTCTCTGTCCTGTGTTCTAAACTCTACCGAGTCATCCTACTTGTGTGCAAAATGTCTTCAGACTTCTCTTTCCCATGACAGCCCTGAAGACAATTATCATGCACCCTAAGCCTTCTATTTCCAAACTAAATAGCCACAGTTCCATCATTTTATAATATATGGCATACTAAGGGATGTTGTGAGGCTCAAATGAGATAATGGATGTAACATATTTTGTGATGCATAAATGATCATTACCATTATTTAGTCACCAGGCCCCAATCTGTTGATTTCATTCCTTGAGTCTTCTATTACATTCTTGCTCAAACAATCTGTACAGAGTAATTCAGGGGTGAACCAATGTTTATAAAGCAATTCAGGGGTATATGCTGGTAAATGTTTAACAATCCAGCTCTCTTAGGGAGGAAAATGTATGCACACACACTCTTGTGTTTAATTCTTAGTGTTAACACTTCTTAAGTGTTGACAACTAGATAAACAGTAAATTGAGCTTCAATTTGTAGACCAAGGATTTCTGAAAATGTGAAAGCTCATACTAAAAAATCAAACCATGGGCTCTCATAAAACTGGCTCCAATGAACCCTTGAGCATAATTTTTAAAATTCCCTCACTCTCTTGATTGCCTTCCTCTGGAAGTGCTATAGCTCGGTACTGTTTCTCTGGTATGAGGGTTTTCCAAACCCTTTTCAGGGCTGCTCATCCATTGTTGGTATCCACCTGGCACTCAACTCTTCACCTGTGGCTCCAAAAAGCATGTGCAGCAGCCACATCCTGGTAAAACCATCACAGCACATGGGCTAAACCAGGCTGAGAGTGGCTGACAGACCTCAAACCTGTTGGTGAGTTAGGGGTGGCATGGGTAGATGAAAACAATTTGTTTCAACACCTATGAAGGCAGCTGAAACAGGAACCATGAAGTGCTTACAGGTTGATCAGACATCAAAGATGCCAAGATCACTGCATCCTGGGTCATCACCAGTATTCTTGACTTTTGTCTTACCACTGGACTTCAGTAACTATGGAAGAGAGAGTGAGGCTGATGATTTTGTACAACTCTTCTTGGCTTAAATCTAATTCATGCATGAGTAAGGATGTCACCCTGTGATTCATCTGTCCTCTTCAAAAACAAAGGACCAAAACATGCATTAATGCCCATAACTGTGTATAGATAGGGAAATTTTGGAGTTCAAGGTTTTAGAAGTAGAGTAGTTTCACATGATGAGAAAGTCTAAAGAGGCAATGACCTATGCAGTTGTCTGAAACATAAAGGAGAAGTAAGTCCTGGGAGTTGAAGTGCCTAAGAAATGAAGGTTCAGAATTTTAAGAGGGGACACTAAAGTAAATCTTGAAGTAGCAGAAGATCTTGATAGGAATTGGAGTAGAGAAGAATCATAATTATACCACCTTTCCGAGGTCTAAATTAGGTGTAGAGTCATTGAGGAAGAGGAGAGAGTGTTCTGCAAGTTATGAGGTGATCACGATGACAAGGCTTAGGAGAGAGTGTGCTGAGTAGCTGTCTAGCAAGGAAAAACTCACTGCATATTGAGGTAGGTTTTATTTTAGGACAGCACACAGAATAGACATAGAAGAATAGTAACTGGTTCTCCACATAATATGATTTAGGGAATGCCAAAAGATCTCTTTGTCCCCAAACCCATAAATCAATAAGTTGACATTTATTGAGTACCTACTGTGCAGCAGACATACTTCTAGTTTCTGGGGACAAAAAGTAAAAAAAAAAAACCTAAAAGAATTCCTCTTCCCAAGAAGATTGCATTCTAACAAAAAGACAGCAATTACATCTTCAAGAATTTACAAAATAGGAGGCAGAGCTAAGATAGTGGAGTAGAAGCATGAACCTGCCTGAACTCTCTCCCCCCTAACCCCCCAAAATGCCTGTGAAATGACTAAACAAATTCTAGAGCAGAAGAAGTCACAAAATGACAATGGAACAGATTTCCAGCCTAAGACAATCTGGAAGGCCAACAGGAAGGGTCTATTTTACTAGGGTCATAGTGGATCACAATCCAGCATGGGCTGTGCCAGCACAGACAAAACTGGAGCAGGCCTCAGGGTACTGAGTCACTGGCAGCTATAGTGTTTCCAGACTTCTCAAACCAAAAATGCCAAAGACAGCTTCAAAGGTCAGTGGGAAAGCTCTCTCACTGGATGAGAGAAGAATATGATCTAGCTCTAGGTGGCCTGGCCAAGTCCTAGTTTCAGTCCCAGGATGGCAACAGCCACAGCTGCAGTAGTGGCTGCTTCTGAAGCTCTCAGCCTACAGACAATGGGGACTTCAGACAAGAACTTACCAATTGGAGGAAGAGGCTATAGTAATGGAGATCTCATCAAGGTGAATGGCAACTAGTACTGAAAGGTGAAAGATCAGCGAGTCAGGAGCAAAGCCAAGAGAAATAGGATTTAATATCTTCTGAAGATCCTAAGTAGCATAAAAACAGAATAACTATAACAACTGAATGGTGAGAATATTCCTTTGGTTTATCAGGAAATTTCATTTTTTCATTATTGTATCTTCCCTTACCATCTTTAGACTTCAAATTATATAGATGTTAGACGATGCAATGAAAAGACTGCCAGACCTGGAATCAGCAAGGTCCTGAGATCAAAATAGAGGGAAGCGAGATGGGAGAAAGCAGAGGAAGGGGGTGATAGAAGGGAGAGTAATTTGGGGAAAGGGTGATTATGGTGCATGCTGTCCTGGGGTAGATGGAGGGGAGAGATGGGGAGAAAATTTCAAATTCAAAATGTTGTGCGAGTGTTGAAAATTGAAAATTAATAAATTATATTAAAAAAAGAATATACAGAATAAATATAAAAAGAGTTAAGTATAAGAGAGTTAGAGAAGAAGAGCATAACATTTGGGGAATCAGGAAAGGTTTTGTGTAGCAGATGAAATCTGAGTCAGCACACAATATGAATTCATATTTACTGTATTTGCAATTGCAACATCTTAGTATGATTATGAAAATAGACCTTATGGTCTTGGGCAGAGATGGGAAACCTGCCACTTCGAAGCCATATGTGACCATGTAGGTCCTCAAGTGTGGCCTTTGGACTGAATCCAAACTTCTCATAATAAAAGAATTTGTCCTGTAAAACGTGAACTCAGTCAAAATTACCTAAGAACTTAGAAGACCACATGTGGCCCTGTGGCTGTTGGTTCCTCACCCCTAGATGCCCCAGGCCACACTTTGAGAAGCTCTTCCTTAGCTTAACAAAGTTCATTAAATTACCTTATGTAATAAAGAGTTAACTGAGTGCCTGGAACTAAGAAAGTCTCTGATAAGGGGTTGAGGCAAATGGAACTCTAAAGCAGCATCCTGGGTAGCCACAGTGCAATAAATATTAAGGTAGAAGGCGGCTGAGGTGGGAATTAGAAGAAAAGAAGCGTATTCAAAAGGAATGTGGACCACCTTTAGAGACAAAGCCAGTTTTGCTTTGGGCCAATCACCTTATTTTACCGGCATTGGTAGTCTCAAGAGACTGGCCAGGTAATATCTCTGGTTTCCCCCAAAACACTATTATCCTTGGCAATTGAAATGCATTTAATAAATGAATTTAGAACAATACCTGGTGCAGAATAGGTGCTTAATAAATGTTCATTGTTTGATTGTTTGGGTGGATTGATGATTGAGATTGCTGATCCTTCAATCATAAATTTTTGAAAGAATCATGAGACTGATATTGAAATCAGCGCCAATCTCAAGGTGCTTACAACACAGCCCAGCAGCAAGTCTATTTTAGGATATTTGCTTTACATCTGAAATGCTTATGTAGTAATCATGCACTAAAATGATACTTTTTAATGATCTGATGATATCTTGTTAGCCTTATTTATTGTGAATGATACATGCCCAGAGTATATAGGCCTTTGCAGAAGAAACATATTTCTACACTTCCTATCCAGATCTGCTGATATGCTCTTGCTCTTAGTTGTTTTTTTTTCAATTTATTATTATTTTATTTGTTTTCAGTGTTCCACAATCCCTTCTATATATTATAGATTTTTCCTCCCTTCCTTCCCCCCACCTCCCCACTCTCTCCCTGATACAGTATACAGTTTTATATAGGTTATACACATACATTCCTATTAAATCATTTTCACCTCATTCATGTTAGATAGAAGAATTAAAATGAATGGGAAAAATCATAAAGCAAACCAAAACATAATACAAAAGAAAATGATCTTCATTCTATGATCTAATTCCATAGTTCTTTCTCTGGATGTGGAAGCATTTTGCCTTAAGAGACCATTAGGAATTATTTAAGTCCTTGTATTGCAATGAAGTACTAAGTCTACCAGAAAAATTACTCACACACTGTGGCTGTTTCTGTGCACAAAGTTCTCCTGGTTCTGCTCCTTTCGCTCCACATCAGTTCATGTAAGTCTTTCCAGGCCTCTCTGAAGTCTTCTTGCTCATCATTCTTATAGCACATTTCATTATATTCATATAACATAATTTATTCAATCATCCCCCAATTGATGGACATCCCCTCAATTTCCAATTTTTGGCTACCACAAAGAGAACTGTTTTAAATATTTTTGTACATGTGGGACCCTTTCCCATTTTTATGATCTCTTGGGGATACAGTCTTAGAAGTGGTTTTACTGGGTCAAAGGGCATATTTCCAAATTGCTCTCAAAAATGGTTGGATCAGCTCACAGCTCCACCAACAATGAATTAGTGTTCCAACTCTCCCACATCTTCTCCAATATTTATCATCTTCCTGTTTAGTCATATCAGCCAATCTGATAGGTGTGATGTGGTATCTCAGAGTTGTTTTGATTTGCATCTCTCTAATCAATAGAGATTTGGAGCATTTTTTTCATATGACTATAGATAGCTTTAATTTCTTCCTCTGAAGACTGTCTGTTCATATCCTTTGACCATTTATCAATTGGGGAATGAATTGTATTCTTTTAAATTTGACTCAGTTCTCTGTATATTTTAGAAATGAGACCTTTGTCACAGACACTTGTTGCAAAAATCCTTTTCCAGTTTTCTGCTTCCCTCCTAATCTTGATTGCATTCTGTTTATTTGTTCAAAAATTTTTCAGTTTAATGTAATCAAAATTATTCATTCTGCACTTCATAGTACTTTCTATCTCTTGTTTAGTCAAAAATTTTTCCCTTCTTCACAAATCTGATTAATACAGTATTCTTTGCTCCACTAATTTGTTTATAGTATCACTTTATACCTAGGTAATGTACCCATTTGGACTTTATTCTTGTGTATGGTGTCAAGCATGGATCTATGCCTAGTTTCCACCACAATAGTACCCAGTTTTCCCAGCAACTTTTGTCAAACAGTGAGTTCTTATCCCAGAAGTTGGGGTCCTTGGGTCTATTAAACAGTAGATTGAGATATTCATTGTCTTTAGTACCTAACATGTTCCACTGGTTTACCCTTCTGTTTCTTAGCCAGTACCAAGTGCTTTTGATGATTGCTGCTTTATAATACAATTTGAGAGCTGGTAGAGCTAGGCTACCTTCCCTAGCATTTCTTTGCATTAGTTCCCTTGGTATTCTGGACCTTTTATCCTTCCAGATGAATTTTGATATTAATTTTTCAACTCTGGAAAATAATTATCTGATAGTTTGATTGGTATGGCACTGAATAAGTAAATTAATTTAGGTAGAATTGCCATTTTTATTATATTGGCTTGGCCTACTCACAAGCAACTAATGTTTTTCCACTTAGATCTGTCTTCATTTGTGCAAAAAGTATTTTGTAACTGTATTCATATAGTCCCTGGATTTGTTTTGGCAAGTAGACTTCCAAATATTTTATAGTGTCTACTCTAGCTTTAAATGGAATTTCTCTTTCTATCTCTTGCTGTTGGGCTTTGTTGCTAATATATAGGAATGTGGAAGATTTGTGTGAGTTTATCTTGTAACCTGCAACTTTCCCAAAGTTGTTTATTATTTCAAGTAGTTTTTTACTTGAATCTCTGGGGTTCTGTAAGTATATCATCATATCATCTGCAAAGAGTGATAACTTAATTTCTTCTTTGCCTATTCTAATTCCTTCCATTTCTTTTTCTTCTCCTATTGCTATAGCTAAAATTTCTAGTACTATATTGAGTAATAGTGATGATAGTGGATATACTTGCTTCACCTCTGATCTTATTGGAAATCCATCTAGCTTATCTCCATTGCATATAACTCTCACTGAAGGTTTTAGGTAGATATTGCTTATTCTTTTATGGAAAGTTCCATTTATTCCAATGCTATCCAGTGTTTTAATAGGAATGGGTGTTGCATTTTGTCAAAAGCTTTTTCTGCATCTATTGAAATAATCATGTGGTTTTGCTGTTGATATGATCAATAATGCTAATAGTTTTCCTAATATTGAACTAGCCCTGCATTTCTGGTATAAATCCTACCTGATCATAATGTATTATTCTCGTGATAGGTTGCTGTATTCTTTTTACTAAAATCTTATTTAAAATTTTTACAACTATATTCATTAGAGAAATTGGTCTATAATTCTCTTTCTCTGTTTTGGCTTTTCCTAGTTTAGGTATCAAAACCATATTTGTATTGTAAAAAGAATTTGGGAGGACTCCTTCCCCAATTTTCTCAAATAGTCTATATAGTATTGGAATTAACTGTTCTTTAGGTGTTTGATAGAATTCACTTGTAAATCCATCCAGCCCTGGAGATTTTTTTCCTAAGGAGTTCACTGATGAGTTCAATTTCTTTTTCTGAGATGGAGTTATGTGAGTATTCAATTTCCTCTTCTGTTAATCTGGGCAAATTATTTTTTTTTAAATAATCATTCATCTCATTTAGATTGTCGAATTTATGGGCATAAAGTTGGGCAAAGTAATTTGTAATTATTGTTTCAATTGTAAATATTGTTTCAATTTCCTCTTCATTGGAGGTGAGTTCACCCTTTTCATTTTTGATACTGGTAATTTGGTTTTCTTCTTTCTTTTTTTTAATCAAGTTGATCAAAGATTTGTCAATTTTATTGGATTTTTCATAAAACTCTGTCTTAATTTATTAGTTCAGTACTTTTCTTAATTTCAATTTTATTAATCTCTCCTTTGCTTTTCAGTATTTGTAATTTAGAATTTACTTGAGAATTTTTAATTTGTTCTTTTTCTAGCTTTTTCAGCTGCATGCCCAATTTGTTGATCTCCTCTTTCTCTATTCTATTCATGTAGGCATTCAAAGATATAAAACTTCTCTTAAGAACTGCTTTTGCAATATCTCATAAGTTTTAGTACTCATTATTGTCATTCTCTTGAATGAAGTTATTGATTGTTTCAATGATTTTTTGTTTAACCCACTCATTCTTTAGATTATTTAATTTCCAATTAGTTTTTGGTCTCTTTCTATGACCTTTTATTACAAATAATTTGTATTGCATTATGATCTGAGAAGGATGCATTGACTATCTCTGCCTTTCTGCACTGGATTGTGGGGTTTCTATGTCCTAGTACATGGTCAACTTTTGTATATATGCCATATACTGCTTAGAAAAAAGTATATTCCTTTCTATCCCCATTCTATTTTCTCCAGACATCTATCATATCTACCTTATCCAGAGTTTTATTCACCTCCCTAACTTCTTCCTTGTTTATTTTGAGATTAGATGTATCAACTTCAGAGAGGGGAAGGTTGAGGTCCCCCAGTACAGTTTTTCTGTCTATTTCTTCCTGTAACTCCCTCAACTTCTCTAAGAATTTGGATGCTGTACAACTTGGAGCATATATGCTTAGTAATGATATTGCTTCATTGTCTATGTTGTCTTTTAGCAGGATATAGTTTCCTTCCTCATCTATTTTGGTTAGATCTATTTCTGCTTTGACTTTGAGATTAGGATTTCTATCCCTACTTTATTTTTACTTCACATGAAGCACAAAATATTCTGCTCCAACCTTTTACCTTTACCCTGTGTGTATTCCCCCTATTTCAAATGTGTTTCTTTTTTTTTTCTTTTTTTTTTTTCAAATTTATTTATTTATTTAAATTTTTTACATTCATTTTCACAAATTTTTGGGTTCCAAATTTTCTCCCCTTTTATCCCCTCCCCCCACCCCAATACCCCAAGCAATCTAATTTTCCCTATCTCCAATCTGCCCTCTCTTCTGTCATCTCTCCCTTCTCTTGTCTCCATCTTCTCTTTTCTCCTGTAGGGCCAGATGACTTTCTATTCCTCCTTAACTGTATGTCTTCTTTCCTAGTTGCAACAACAATACTAAACAGTTGTTCCTAAAACTTTGAGTTCCAAATTCTCCTCATCCCTCCCTCCCCACCCATTCCCTTTGGGAAGGCAGGCAACTCAATATAGGCCATATCTGTGTAATTTTGCAAATGACCTACCTCCCTGATAGTCGTGTTGTGTAAGACTAACTGAATTACCCTCCATCCTACCCTGCCCCTCATTGTTTCTCTTCTGTCTTTTGATCCTGTCCCTCCCCAAGTGTTGACTTCAAATTGCTCCCTCCTCCCTTTGCCCTCCCTTCCATCATCCCCCCCCTTGCAATATCTCTTTCTCCCCTACTTTCTTATACTGTAAGATAGGTTTTCATACCAAAATGAGTGTGCATTTCACTCCTTCGTTTAGTCAAATGTGATGAGGGTAAACTTCTTGTTTTTGTTTTTTGTTTTTTTTTTTTCTCAGCTCTCCTCTTTTTCCCTCCACTAAGAAAAACTACCTGCCTCTTAAATGACATATAGTTACCCCCTTCCCTTTCCCTCCCCCCATTTACCCTAGTTTCTTTTAAGGTATGGTCCCATCCTATTCAGTTCAATCTGTGCTCTCTATCTCTGTATGTGTGTGCATGTGTGTATGTGTGTGCATGCGTGTACATGTGTATGTGTGGTCCCACCAACTACCCAGATACTGAAAAGTTTTAAGAGTTACAAATATTGTCTTTACATGTAGGAATGTAAACAGTTCACTCATGGTAAGTCCCTTAAGACTTCTCTTTGCTGTTTACTTTTTCATGCTTCTTCTCATTCTTGTGTTTGAAAGTCAAATTTTCTTTTCAGCTCTGGTTTTTTCATCAAGAATGATTGAAAGTCCTCTGTTTCATTGAAAGACCATATTTTCCCTTGAAGTATTATACTCAGTTTAGCTGGGTAGGTGATTCTTGGTTTGAGTCCTAGTTCCTTTGCCTTCTGGAATATCCTATTCCACGCCCTTCGATCCCTTAATGTAGAAGCTGCTAGATCTTGGGTTATCCTGATTGTATTTCCACAGTACTGGAATTGTTTCTTTCTAGCTGCTTGTAAGATTTTTTCCTTGAGCTGGGAGTTCTGGAATTTGGCCACAATGTTCCTAGGAGTTTCTCTTTTTGGATCTCTTTCAGGTGGTGATCGATGGATTCTTTCAATACTTATTTTGCCCTCTGGTTCTAGAATGTCAGGGCAGTTTTCCTTGATAATTTCATGGAAGATGATGTCTAGGCTCTTTTTTTGATCATGACTTTCAGGTAGTCCCATAATTTTTAAATTGTCTCTCCTGGATCTATTTTCCAGGTCAGTTGTTTTTCCCATGAGATATTTCACATTCTCTTCCATTTTTTCGTTCTTTTGGTTTTGTTTGGTGATTTCTTGGTTTCTCATAAAGTCATTAGACTCCATCTGTTCCATTCTAATTTTGAGAGAGCTATTAAATTCAGTGAGCTTTTGAGCCTCTTTTTCCATTTGGCTCATTCTGCTTTTGAAAGCATTCTTCTCCTCATTGGCTTTTTGAACCTCCTTTGCCAATTGGGTGAGCCTATTTTTCAAGGTGTTAATTTCCTCAGCATTTTTTTGGGTCTCCTTTACCAAGGTATTGACCTGTTTTTCATACTTTTGTTGCATCTCTGACATTTCTCTTCCCAGTTTTTCCTCCACCTGTCTAACTTGCTTTTCAAAATCCTTTCTGAGCTCTTCCAGGGCCTGAGCCCACCCACCACCCCCCTGGGGTGTCTGGGGTACTGAGGCCCCGCCCTCCACGTCTTTCCCTGATGGTAAGAATACGTCCTCATCCTCGCCATCAGATCCGAAGGTCGGGATCATTTGCATTTGTTGGAAAAAACTCTCTAAAGTCTTATTTTTCTTCCCTTTTCTAGGCATTTTCCCAGCCAGTTAACTTGTCTTCTGAGATTCCTTTCCACCCCCGCCTGGATCCGCCCAGCTAGTGCTTGTCCTCTGAGATTTAAATGGGCTTTCCTCCTGCCGGTTGTCAATCAGTGAGCTTTAGTTCAGGTGCTGGGGTGGAGCCCGGGCTGCCTCCGAGACTCTGATCCCTCGGGGGGGGGGGGGGGCTTTATGCAGAGACTCTCAAGAATGGAGCGGGTGGGGGTGGGGTGGGGGGCCCGCCTCCCAATCTCAGCTCCCCTGGGGGTCCCGAGCAGAAGTCTTCAGCAACAGAGCGGGGTGGGGGCAGGGCCGTCTCCCAGGCTCAGCTCTGTCAGGTTTTATGCGGGAATCTTCCGTAATGAAGATCCTGCCTGCTGCTGGGGATTCCTGAGTCCTGGGCCGCTGCCGCCTCAGCCCCAGCCCACGCCTCTGCCTCCGCCGCTTCCTGCCCCCATCCCCGCCGCCGCCGCTTCCTCCCGAGGGGGCCCGAGTCACGGAGACGCCCCGCTTCCCCTCTCCTTCAGCCCGGCCTCTCTCACTGACCTGCTTCTGTGGGCGGAGGGATTTTCCCGGCTGCTTCAGCTTCAGTCTCTGAAGCCTGCTCGGATCCGCTTCTCTGAGGCCTTGGCCAGGGCAGCGCTGGGGGTCGGGTTTACTCTCCGGGGCGCGCCGGACCCTGGGGACGGGTCCTCAGGGCTCCCCGGAACGGAAATCTCCTCCACTCTGCCTCTGCACACCTTGCGCTCACCCAGAATCTATGGGGGACTCTTTCTACACCAATTCCATGGGCTTTGGTTTTGGAGCTCGTAAATGTGCGTCCTTCTACTCCGCCATCTTGGCTCCGCCCCCTCAAATGTGTTTCTTGTAAACAGATTGTTGAATTATAGTTTTTAATCCATTCTGCTCTTTGTTTCCATTTTACGGGAGAGTTCATCCCATTCATATTCGCAGTTACGATAACTATCTGTATCTTTCCCTCCATCCCCCTTCACACCCTTTGTGCTTTTAGTTCTCCCTTCTCCCTTCCTCTCCATGATAGTTTTAATTTTTGACCACCATCTCCTACAGTCTTCCCTTCTTTATTTCAGCCCTGCTCCCCTTTACTCCCCTTTACCCTTTACTTCTTCCCTCCCTTTTAGTCTTTCCTTCCCTTTCTTTCCCCCTTCCCCTCCTACTTCCTATAGAGCTAGTTTGATTTGTATACACTGCAGGTCACAAGAGAGGCATAAAAAGGTAAAGAGGGGAAAAGAAAAAAACTTGTCACTCTACATGGGCAAACTGTTTACTTCCCCGTAAGGGAAGATGATACTTGTTAGTCTTAAGAATTGTATATTTATTATGAACTATAAAAGGGATATATGTTGATAGAGGGAGAGGGTATAAAGTAAATGATGTGACGATAAAAATGTGATTTAAGGGTGCAAAGGGACTGGAACAGGAGACGTGAATAAGTAGAGGCAGAAAATGGTCAATTACCATCACAGGAAGAGGCAGAAAATTATATTACAGTAGAGGGGAAGAGGGAGGGAGATGAGCATCGTTTGTGAGGTGCACTCATCTTATTTGCAGTTGTTCTCACTCAGCTATTTGACTCCGCCCCCTGCTCTGTTAGCTCTAATCTATGGTCTAGTGCAATTGTCACACAGAGGATAAATGGTAAAAGAACTCCAAGCAGAATTTAATTTTTACAATGATAAATTTTCAAAATACCTCCACAAAAGTGTAATTGACTTTGTGAATTCTTTCTAAGATCCATCTTATTTTGAAAATTGTTTTCTCTTTAAGTTTTTCTTTTTTTGGTTGTTTTGTTAGCTAAATATTTGGATATCAAAATATTTCTAAAAATCTACACTATGAAGTTAAAATCTTGACAATGTTATACATATTTCAGTAGAAAGACTAAGGTTGT
This sequence comes from Bettongia penicillata ogilbyi, assembly GCA_023548195.1. NCBI lineage: Eukaryota > Metazoa > Chordata > Mammalia > Diprotodontia > Potoroidae > Bettongia > Bettongia penicillata. The sequence continues at coordinate 588,135 of JAJHZJ010000577.1, read as the reverse complement.
ATGAATCTAGATGGAGTCAAACGTCACTTTTTGTGAATTGATTAAAATCCATTTCAACTCATTGTCTTTGTTAATCATTACTCTGAATGGAGATTTATCAATGTCAATTTTGAAATTAAATAGCTATTCTTTCCTTGGTTTATCAGTGTTGTAAATTATTTTAGGTAATTGTAATGATTGTATTTTAGGTACAACTTCATTAGTACAAAGGGAAATTTTAATTTCAAATCATTAGGAATTACACAATATTGAGAGTGGGAGGATGAGGACGTGTTATTTCTTTTGATACAGGATATTATCTTTGAAGATAGTCCTGCTCCCAACGCGTATCTTCACCTATTTTCCAATTTATGGTTTCAATTTAGACAGTGGCCTGTGCCACTGAGAAATTAAGTAATATACCCAGTAGTACAATCATTATGAATCAGATAGGACCTAAACCTAGATATTTTTGACTCATAGAGCCAGCTACATGACTCAGATCCAGGAGGCATGAGGAACTTGAGGCCTTGAGGCCACATGGGGCCTTCTAGGGCCTTGGGTGTAGCCTTTTGACTGAATACAAGTTTTATAGAGCAAATCCTTTTATTAAGAGGATTTGTTCTATGAAGTTTGAATTCAGTCAAAAAGCTGCACTTGAGGACCTAGATGTAGTCTTGAGGCCACAAATTCTCCACCCCTGGCTCAGGGGATAGAGCACTAGTACTGCTCAGGAGGACCTGAGCTCAAATTTGATCTCAGACTGAGCAGCAATGAAATTCTTGAATTAAGGCAACTTCTCTCTCTGCTACAGCTGGACTTCCTCCCAAGAATCACACCCTTTCATTATTTTATGTGACTAATACTGCTTATATGTTTGCATCATGCCATTATGATATTACTATCATTATAACAAGATAAGTAATTTGTGAAGACTCTCACGATTGAGAGTGGGCAGAGTGTTAGGCCTGGAACCAGAAATGTGTTTGAATCCTGACTTAAATTGCTATAGTTCTGTGATCATGAACAAGTCACTTAAACTCCCAGGGATCCAATATTTTCACAGTTAAATTGGAATTGATAGCACTTGCATTCCCTACCACACTGCATTGTTGTAAGGAAAATACTATAACCATGTAAGTTACTATTATATATGATCCTTCTAAAACTTGTGCTAGCAATTTTAGAGATGCCTTTGATTCCACAAACCTTTATTAATCATTTTTATTAATGATTATTTTTATTACTGATTATGTTTTATTTTATTTATGTTTATTATATATTTATTAAATTCATAATTTTATTAATGATAATAATTTATCAATTATTGTGAGCTCCAACTTCATTTGATTTTTAAAATTTTCCACTAAATTAGGAAGACTGTCCACTTAACAGCATGAATTTTACGTGCTTAAAGAACAAGAAAAGCATACATAGAAAAATTAGGTGGTGCAAAATCAAGAAGACTTATTTTCAAATCCAACCTCAGATTTGTATCTTGGCAAGTCACTTAATCCAATTTGTCTCAGTTTCTCATCTGTAGAATGAGATGGAGAAGGAAATGGCTAAATCACTCTAGTTCCCTTGCCAAGAAAACGCTATGTGGGAGAGTTAGATATGGCTGGAATGATTCAGCATAACAATATGAATGAAGAATAAATGATATATTGTTTGATTGCCTTTTTAAATTTTTATTTATTTGTTTTTGGTTTTCATCATTCATTTCCACAAAATTTTGAGTTCCAAAATTATTCCCCATCTCTTTTCTTCCTCCACTCCAAAATGTCATGCATTCTGATTACCCCTTCCCCCAATCTACCCTCCCTTCTATCACACCCCATCCTTCCCTTAGCCACATCTTCTTTCTTTTCTTGTAGAGCAAGATAGATTTCTATACCCCATTACCAGTATTTCTTATTTCCCAGTTGCATGCAAAAATGGTTCTCAACATTTGTTACTAAAACTTTGAGTTCCAACTTCTCTCCTTTCCTCCCTCCCCACATATCCCCATTGAGAAGGCAACCAATTCAATACAGGCTATATATGTGTAGTTTTGCAAAAGACTTCCATAATAGTCATGTTGTATAAGATTAACTGCACTTCCCTCCATCCTATTCTGCCCCCTATTTATTCTATTCTCTCTTTTGACCTTGTTCGTCCTCAAAAATCTTTCCTTCTAATTACTTTCTCCTCCTATTTGCCCTCTCTTCTATCATCCCCCCATTCCACTTATCTGCTTCTCCTCTACTTTCCTGTAGTGTAAGATAGATTATCATACCAAATTGAGTATGCATGTTATTCCCTCCATCAGCCAAATGTGATGAGAGTAAGCTTCACCTTTTCCTGCTCACCTCCCCCCTTTTCTTCTCCATTGAAAAAACTTATTCTTGCCTCTTTTATGAAAGATAGCTTGTCATATTCCATTTCTCCCTTTTTCTTCCCAATATATTCCTCTCCCACCCTTTAATTTTATTTTTTTAGATATCATCCCTTCCTATTCAACTCACCCTGTGCTCTGTCTATATGTATATGTATGTGTACGTGTGTGTGTGTGTGCTCGCATGTATGTATAATCCCTCCAACTACTCAAATACTGAGAAAAGATTCAAGAGTTATAAATAGTATCTTTCCATGTAAGAATGTAAACAATTCAACTTTGGTAAGTCCCTTATGGTTTTTCTTTGCTGTTTACCTTTTCATGCTTCTCTTGGTTCCTGTGTTTGAAAGTCAAATTTTCTATTCAACTCCGGTCATTTCATCAAAAATACGTGAAAATTCTTTCTTTTATTGAATGACTATTTTTCACCTGAAGTATTATATTCAGTTTTTCTGGGTAGGTGATTCTTGGTTTTAATCCTAGTTCCTTTGGCTTCTGGAATATCATATTCCAAGTCCTTTGATCCCTTAATAAAGAAGCTATTAGATCTTATTTTTTCCTGATTGTATTTCCACAGTACTCGAATTGTTATTTTCTAGCTGCTTGCAATATTTTCTCCTTGACCTGGGAACTCTGGAATTTGGCTACAATATTCCTAGGAGTTCCTCTCTTTAGATCTCTTTCAGGAGGTGATTGGTGGATTCTTTCAATATTTATTTTACCCTCTGATTCTACAATATCAGGGCAGTTTTCCTTGATAATTTCATGAAAGATGATGTATAAACTCTTTTTTTGATCATGGCTTTCAGGTAGACCAATAATTTTTAGGTTGTCTCTCTTGGATCTATTTTCCAGGTCAGTTGTTTTTTCCAATGAGATATTTCACATTGTCTTCTTTTTTTTCATTCTTTTGGTTTTATTTTGTGATTTTTTGGTTTCTCAGAAAGTCATTAGCTTCCATCTGCTCCATTCTAATTTTTAAAGAACTATTTTTTTCATTGAGCTTTTGAACCTCCTTTTCCATTTGGTTAATTCTGTTTTTAAAGCATACTTCTCCTCATTGACTTTTTTCACTTCTTTTGCCAACTGAATCAGGCTATTTTAAACGAGTTATTTTCTACAGCATTTTTTGGTTCTCCTTTAGCAAGCTGTTGACTCGCTTTTAACAATTTTCTTGCATCTCTCTCATTTCTCTTCCCAATTTTTCCTCCACCTCTCTTACTTCAGTTTCAGAATCCTTTTTTTAGCTCTTCCATTCCCTGAGACCATTGCATATTTATTTTGGAGGTTTTGGATGCAGAAACCTTGACTTTTAGGTCTTTCTCTGATGGTATGCATTGTTCTTCCTCATCCAAAAGAATGGAAGAAAACACCTTTTCACCAAGAAAGTAGCCTTCTATAGTCTTTTTTTATCCTTTTTAGGCATTTTCCCAGTCAGTTTCTTGACTTTTGAGTCCTTTGCCAAGAGGAGGGCATACTCTGGGGATCAGTAAGTTCTCATTTACTCCAGGGTGGCACAATCAAGGGAGAGGAATTTACTCCTCTCTTGGCCTACACTCTGGTCTGGGAGCAACCACAAGCACTCTTCTGCCCAGCATCTGTGAATAGGATTCCCTGTCCACAGCCTCCACTAGCTTCACTAGACCAGCACTCCTCTTCACTCCAGGACCACCACTCAGAGCTGACACTCATATTAGTTTCTCAATTCCCCCAGGGTCTTTAAGCCTTGGGCTCCAAAAATGGATGCTACTGCTGCAGTGGCTGCTGCTAAAGGGGTCAAACTGTGTTCCCTTCTCACCCAGGTGAAAGCTTTCTCAATGATGTTTTAAGCTGTCTTTGGAATTTGTGGATTGAGAAATCTGGGAAATGCTGCTGCCAGTAGTTCCCTGAAGCCTACTCTGCTCCTGTCCCTGCCTCAAGTAGCAGCCAGGCTTGGGTTGTGCTCCACTCCAAGCTTGGTGCAATAGACATTTCCTGTTGACCTTCCAAGCTATCTTGGGCTAGAAATCTCTTTCGCTCTATTGTTTTGTGGCTGCTGCTGCTGCTGTAGAATTTGTTTAGAGTCACTTTTTATAGGTATTTCATGGGCTATTGGGGGTAGCTTCCGCAGGTCTGTCCTACTCTGCCATATTGGCTCCACACTGTTTGATTGCTTTTTATCTCTTTGGTGGTTGGATGTGACTCCCCTATTCATATATTTGTATATAGGGAAGTTTTAGTGTTCAAAGACTGAGCTCCTGACCTGGGAGTAAGGGACCTCTGTGTTCCAGTTTTCTCACAAGTTACCCATGAGACTTTGGCAAGCTGGATCTCAGCTTCCTAATTTATGAGAAAAGGGAGTTGGTCAGGTTAAATTATTTCTAATGTCTTCCAGTTATAAAATCTGTATTTTTAAATTGATTTTTGTGATGTTGCTGATTCTGTTAAGACTTTACTTTCTCTCTTTTCTGGGCTTACTTGAACTGACTTAGCCCCAAACATGATTGTGAAGTGCATGAAATGTATCTTCACTTGCAACACAAATCGAACATTTTCAGACTCTCTTTTGAAAGACCATTTCTCCCTTTAAATGCCCTTCTTTCCTCTAGTGCCTAATGTTTTCATTCATGTACTAAAAAAAGAAAACATTCTAAGCAGCTACTATTTCTACTATACTTATAGAGAACACAAAACTCATGAAAGCTATATTTTTCCAATATTAATTATAAATATAAGAATAATTTGGAATTGATAGGTGATATTTCCCCAACAAATGTAATTACTTGGACATTTCTTTAGGACTGATATAGCACAAATAAGTAGGTTAGAGAAGGACAAAGAAGTGAGGCCAAGGCTAGATGTGGAAGCCTCCCTAACAAGTGAGAAATTGATAACTACACAGAGTAGGAAAATGTCTTCTGCTCGTGCTTTCTCTGGCTTTGGATTTCAAACAATGAGGTCTTTTTCTTCCCTTCTGTGTATTCTAACAGGACTAGAAAGTTTTATCCTTCAATACCAACAATGTTTTATTTGGTGGTCCAGTAGGGAAAGTTAACTTTTCTGAGATTTTAAAGGAAAAGAAAGAAGTTTTCTTAGAAAAAACACATATCAGACTAAATTTCATGGCAGCAGTGTAGGAAAGTAGCAATTTGTGGTTAATGTGAACATGAGGAAAGGAAAAAAAATATGCAAAGACAGTTCAACTGCCTGCTTCCCTCCTTCCTTGGGGGAATCTTTGACCTTTGTAAAAGGTTAGGGTCCAATGCAGTTGAGAGATCTGTTGTTGTTATAAGTTTACATTACAATGTTTTCCCTAATTAAACTGCTTAGTTTTACTACAATACAATATCTAAACGATTTAATAGCTGTATGAAAATGAAGAAAGTTTTCAGAAGTTGAGGGGCTAACTAGGGTTAGTTATGATCTGGGGTTGTAGGGGGATAAAGGTCCTCCAGAGACTGCAGTCACCAAGATCCAGTTAGTCACAATTTTGTTAAACAAATAAATTAAAAAATGAAATAAAGTTGCCAATAATGTGTCATGGTATTTTGGTTGATATATTGTCCCTCTAATTATTACTTTATGCTTCAACTCTTTCCTTTTGCCTGCCCTGGAAGCCCTGTTCTTGTTTCCCTCTGTCCTTGAGTACTTTCCCCGTGTGTCCCACGCAATCATATCTCAGTTTTCTCTACTTCCAAATTTATAAACTTATCTATGCTACAATAAAAATTGGTGATTTTGTGTTGGTGTGTTAACTCCTGTATTTGTATCTTAACAGGTATTTTCTGAAGACAATACTTCAATATAAAGTGTCAGACAGGAAATCTGGACATTGTGTCAAGTTTGTTGAGGGACTTAACATTTCCAGATGGCCTTTAAGTACACCTTGATTCTTACTAAGTTGGTTTTTTTTCTTTCTCTTTGGTAGGTGATGGATAAAATACAGTTAAGTGATACTTAAGATTTTTCTTTCCCTTGGTTCCTGGGGCAGAGGGGAAATTGAGCCCACTGATCTCATAAAGATACTACTGCTATAACATGACAGAGGGAGACAGTTTGCTTGAATTGTTGCAGAGGTGTATGGATTTCCTGTAAAAAATGTTCTCATTATTGATCCCTGATAACAAGGTCAATTTCTTTCCCTTCCTTACATAGGGAAGAGTAGATGCTCACTACAGTTATTTTCTCATGAAGCTTTGGAAAAGGAAAGAAATAAATCATAAAGCTAGGCAGGAAACTCAAAATAAAATTAGTTCCTGTTCTCTGCTAGAGGCTCTGGCTATATCTACATATATGAACAGATGAACTAGATATTAAGATAATTGTTGAAAATCATCCTAGGTAGTCCACAGAATTCTTAAACCCTCTTGATCACATATCGCTCATCATTAATCCCTAAAACAGTAAATAACTAAAGAAAATAACTACTCATGATAATAGCACTTGATAATGATAACTACACATGATAAAAGCACATTTTAAGGTTTACAAAGAGCTTCATATATGTTAATTCATGTGGTACCCAGTTAACTCATGACATGATAATCAGTGTGCTTTGCCATGAATGGAGTATTTGCTACTATATAATTCTTTCTCAAGTACCATTCTCTAACTGCTGTTCAAGTTCACTGTAAGGCTATTTAGGTCATTTAAAGTGGTGAGGTTAGATAATTAATTACCTAGGTAAACTAAGTGCCCAAATCAGAATATACCTAATTTTAAGGGGAGAAAAGAAGATGGTACTCAACATCCTTTAATTCTCATTAATTATGTTCTGGCCAGAATTATCTTTAATTGTATGCTTACATCAATTGAATAAAAGGGATGTCACAGGCCATCCAATCTGTTAGTCATTTTTTTTATAAGGAAACTGAGACCCTGACTTCATTCCATCATTCATTCAACGTTTATTGAGCACTTACTACAAATGGGACATCAAACGAGTGTATAGTAAAGCAAAGGAAATAATTTAGATCTGGAGAGAAAGTTAAAGACTTTCTAGCCTCTAGTTATATATCAGCTTTCCTTTCCACATAGCTGGAGATGGACATGTATAAGGTAATACTAATGTCCCATAGACAGTTTCTTATTAAAGAAACATGAGATTCTTCAAAACAGCTATAATTTCATTGCTGAGGGCACTCTATCTATTTATGCACATCTCAACATTTTTGTTTCCTACTAGAAGTTTTATGAGTAACTAAAAAAATATCACCACCCAGAAGCCAATCTTCTAGTCATGTACCTAGTTCATGAGGCAGAAATATGTCCCAAGTTTCATGTTCAAAGTACTTCCCATCTTTCCCATTTGATAGTCTGACAGAGTTTGCACTCCACTGGCATAGTTCTGGTATATTATTACAGGAGGATTCAGAATTTTTCGATGTCCTATTTTCCATGCTCAGTTGGTATTTACTAGCATCTCAAATTTTGATTATAGTATTTGAGCTGTTTCCTATAATTTTACTGTTCTTCTTTGGGGATAGGTCTTAGCCAGGTAATAATAAAATAAAATTTATTATTGTAAGAATTAGTATTAACTGTCCTTTAAAATATTATTTTAAAGTAAAATCAATGAATTGAAACATTGTAAAAACAAAAAGTCATTGAAAATTATTTTTAAAATTCTATGTTTCAGTAAATCTAGATTACATGAGTGGTCCCAAAACATAGCTCCCTGTGATTGGAAGACCTTCCCCCATGCTCTAATCTCAAATAATTCCTTTCAAGAGGAAGGTGACATATCCTGAAATTAATTAAACTGCTCTTTATTCTTATATTTGGAAATGATTAATCCCTGCGATGGCCTCTCATAGTAACTTGTAGAGACTTTATAAATCACTTAGCATATCTCATTTTATATTAGCTATGTATGTCTGTTTCACATACCTATAAGGAGCAATTGGCACATATATGGAGGCAGATACAATGACTGATGCAATAATATCAGAGAATAGCAATGAATTATAATGGAGACAATTTGAAGAGACTTTGGAATCTCATGTATAAGCATTCCGTAATTGGTTGAGTCTAATGGTGAAGAGACTCTTTGATCCAGAACCAAAAGTGCCTTCAAAAAGGCATTAGTCAGCCTTGGGCTGTTGCTGGGTCAGAGTTCCCCTGCTCTTGGTCTGACTCTTCAACTGAAGGTATCAGGTGAGAAATGATACTTTAAGGGCAATATTTCCCTCCAAAGTCAATGTGTAGCCCAACAAATAGGGGTTTCATTTGTTCCCTGCCTTGGAGTTTGTTCTTTTTTATTTTAGATAAAGGAAGGTAGGGGCAATGACCATGTGAATTTCAAAAGGTCAGGAGAGTTATCTTCCCAAGACTGGGAGCCCCTCAGAGTTGAAGAGTCTCTCCACTTGTAGCAATCATTGGCTCCATTCTCCTGGAATGAAGTTGACTAAATCTCCCCTTCAGGAACCTAGGGGTACTCTTGATGGTTTAGGAAATCCTTCTCTAATGCCATCAGCTCAAGCCCTAGTTATTCTAGGTGTGTTCTTTCCACTATTTAATTTCCAGTAACTACCATTTAACCTCAGTTATATTTTAACAAATTAATATCAATTAGCTTCTTTTTCTTTTTTGGAGACTGAGTCATTCTATCTTCACCATGTTAAAAAAAAAAACCAGTAACCATTTATGTCTATACTTATTAGCAGAGAAGCTTTAGTCTGCTCTGTTTCCAATGTGGGTTGGTCCATCCTTCCTTAGGCAGTCAAGTGCCCATCACCACATTGATATTAGACTTACTAAAATAACCCAATTGACTTTAGACTTTCTTCAGCTCAAAACACCTGAACTAAAATGATTCACCAATCTTTGCTTTCTGTGGTAGCAAGAATTTCACACATATATGACCACACCTGGTGTCAATTAGCTATTACAAAGCGATATTTACTTCGAATATATAACCTGAAAAGAAATACAAAAATTTCCACCAAACTCTTTGGAGGCTAATTTTCCCCTAAACTACCTCAGTCTCTGAGGAGAGTGGACTTAGACTTGGAACAGTTTCTATATTTCATTGGTTTCACTAAGTTCATATCCAAATAGACCTTCACTGCCAGATATGTCATCTTGGCTACCACTGGGCTGGGTCCCAATTATCTCTCCTTGCTTCTCAGGGTTGGCTGCCAAACCTGGCATGGTTTGGACTTCTAGACAATGGAATTCTTGAAATCCCAGGTTCAAGTAGTTCACTCTCCTGACATTTAGAAATTCACAAGGTCATTGCCCCCAACTTTCTTTACCTAACACAAAAGAAAATGAACTTGAAGATAATCAAAGAAACAAGACCTATAATCATGGGACTACATATTGATCTTTGAGGAAAGGATCAAAGGTCTTCCTTATAGCTTTATGTCTCTCCAGACGCCTATGGAAAGGAGTCATATCAAGAGCAAAGAGATAGACTGAGGATAATGTTTTCTAAATTAACTTCAAATTCCATCAATGCAGTCAATCAAACAGATCACTGTCCACAATATAATCAGCAGATTAGAGATAATCATAGAATGTCAATGAATGTTCCAAAAAGTGTCTCTAAGGAAATTCCATTATCCATCATCAGGACTGTCTCAGAAGTAGGTTTCTCCAGCCTTCCTTCTACATGGGGAATTATATAAGCAGTCTTCCATCTATTTGCCAGCCCCCTGTAAAACATTTTATTAGACTGTAAGTTCCTTGGAATCAGGGACTCCATTTTGTTTATCTTTATATCTCCTACTGTAGCTATAATAGTGTTCCCTACACTATGTACACTTCATAAATGTTTTTTGAATGACTGACTGAATAAATAGTAGAAGGACATAAAGACAAATGAAGACATAACAGAAAGACTAACAGGTTGTTATTTATAATACGAATGGAGTTTGTCTTATTCTTTGAGTAGGAATAATATCACAAAATTTGTAATACTTTTCTTTCCTATTAGCTCCAAAAATCATCTGCAAGTGAATAGTGAATAATCATATCACAATTAGACAGAAAAAGAGATCTATAAAGAGAAAATCAAGTGTGATAAACTTAATAGCTTTTTTGATAGAATTACAAGATTATAGATAAAGGGAATATATTTGATGCCATTTAATTTGGATTTCATTAATGCATTTGATACAGAGTTTTATAAGATCTAAGCTATAAAATGAATTTAAATCGACTGCAATATGAATGCTGACATGTGAACTAAGAACTATACAAAAGGATCCCAAAACAATAGTAACAGATTGCACTTGAAAGACAAGAGCTGGTTCTGGTCAGGGGTAGATGAATGTTGTGTCTGGTCTTCATTACAAACAAATTAATGACTTGGAGGAGAGACATTTTAAAAGATGACCTCCAATTGGAGGGTTTTTACAAATTTCTTTGAACTCACAAAATCCATGGCTCTGCAGGTGCAGAAACTCAAAGTTGGCATAGATAAAGTCTGGCATGTGGCCTGAACTCTTCCAGAGAGCAACCACTGCTTGGCCCACGATGATAAGGCATTGTTCCTCTTTCTGGTATTCATTACATTCTTTGTGTGTTGGACACTGACTGCTGTGATCACATGTAGCCCTTTCATCCCTATGCTTAATAAGAGCCAACTTCCACTAGCTTTGATTAAGACACTTTCTTTTGGACTTTCAGGTCCTTGGTAGTTATTTTGGCTCAATTTGGAATCAAGAAGACCTCATACTCCCACAACATAGATGTGTCACCATGGGTAAACCACTTAATTTTTTTGACTTGTTTTCTAAGGTTGGTGTGAGAAGTAAAAGAAAGAACATCTGTAAAATCCTTTGCAAACCTTTGACGACTGTTTGAATGATTTTGTCTTTGTTCACAATTTTCTTTACTACGTTAAACCTTAATTCACAGATTGAAAACTTTTTGACCCTTTTCTGGATTACAGTGAGGAAGTTAACGTGACAGATAGAATTATCATCTCCAATCCACTTATCTCTCCATAATTCCTCTTCTGAGTTCTGGGCTTGTATCTCCCACTGCCTGCTAAACATCTTGACCTGGATGTCCCATAGAAATTTTAAACTCAAGATGTCCAAAACTCGATTAGTTATTTTCTCTCAAAACCTTCCCCTCTTCCTAACTTCCATATTTCTGTCAGGGGGTACCCCCATTTTCTCAGCCATCCAAGATCACAAGTGTCATCTCTGATTTCTCACTCTCATCTCTCATGGCTGATCTGATTTTATGTATGTAACATCTTTTTCTCCTCTGATGTTGTGACCACTCTGGTGCAGGCTCTCATCCCCTCACACCTGGACTATTGTGACAGCCTTCTGTCTGGTCTCCTTCACTCAAGTCTGTACTCTTTCCAATTCATCCTCCAAACAGCTGCCAAAGTGATCTTTCCAAAATGCAGATCTGACCATGTCACCCCCAATTAGTAGCTTCCTATCACCGTCAGTATCAAATATGAAATCTCTTTGCTATTCAAAGATCTTCATAACCTTTGCCCCCACCCTACGTACCTCAATCTTCTCATGTTCTCACACCTTAGCATCTCCCTAATCCCTGCCATGCACCCTGCAATCCAGTGACATATCTTATTATTTCATGCATGTACTCTCTCTCCATACTTGTACATTTTCACTGGCTGTCTCCTTTGCCTGGAATTCTTTCCATCCTCATTTCTGTATGACTCTGCATCCTCATTTCTGGCTTTTTGACTTACTTTAAGTCCCTGCTAAAATCTTACCTTCTGGAAGAAATCTTCCTCCATCTGCCTTCCCACTGTTGATCAGCTCCAATTTATCCTGCACATAGCTTGTGTCAACTTTAGTAACAAAAGACCAAAGAGATTGTGCAGCCAGTGTTAACTCTCAAAATAACAAGAGCTTACATAGACAGGGGAAGACAATTATTTACAGGTCTCCTCTAAGAGGAGACCCAAGGCAGTGGGGCTAAACCTTGATTTGTATATTTGTGGCTAGACAGAGTCAAACAGTGTAGTACAGCAATAGGGGTAGAATATAACAGCAACGGTGAGGCAAGGCTGTCCAGGGACAAAAAGTCCATTCACAAAGCACCAAAGGACCTCTTATTGTTTACCCAGGCTCAGGGATCATCAGTTCTGTGATTTAGTTGCAGCAGAATTCATCCAGAAGGTGAGAGTAAAGGATAGTTGCTATGCCAAGCTCAGGGTATAGCTTGCTTGTTGGACCTTGGCTCTGGAAAACAAGGTGTCTCCCAATAGTAAAAAACAGAGACACACAGAGACAGATAGAGACAGACAGAAAGGGTGAATAAAGAGAGAGAAAAGAAAGAAGAGAGAGAGGAGAAAAAAGAGAGGAGTGGTCTTGATAAGGAGATCCTGACAATTGTTTGTATATTTTTTTGTATGTTGTCTACATCATTAAGACCATGAGTTTCTTGAAAGCAGGGATTGTCCTTTGCCCTTCATATTGCCAGTGTTTGTCATAGAATCTAGCACAAAATAGTTTCTTAATAAATGTTTATTGACATATTGATGGCTCTCCATACTTTCCATAAACCTAAAGTGATTGTCTAATGCCTTCAGGCATGCATTTGTCATTATTACAGATGGGTTTTCCATTTTTAATACATATAGGAAATCAAGTTCAGACAGTCCCTCTGAGGCTCTTTCATGAGTATTTCCTCTTTTCTTTGTCTGACTCATAAAACCCAGAGCTTCGTAGCGTTAAAATTGATTATCTGAAATAAAAAGAAAACTAAGGACAAAGTTACTAAGCCATCTATGATTTCATTTGCAAAACTATCACTAGCATATTAAAGCAGGTCACTGGACTCCTCACAGGTTAGAGAGATAAGGAGTGATTTACAGAGATGGTTTTTATAACAGAAAAAGAGGAACCGGAAAAATGACAGAAAGTTGTTTTGAGTATAATTCAATTGGATCAGGCAGGTCAACTGACTAGTTTGCTTCTCCCAGACTTTCTTAATGCTGTGTCAGATGCTCTTTCTTCCAAGTGGTACCTTTTGTTACCTGGAAGTCTACTAGAAAATAGAAACTTGTGGTCAGTGGTTGCAAGTGTCCTTCCCAACCCGCATCTTCCTTAGAAGAGTCCATTACTCAACTTAGACTATAGCCCAAGGGGAAAAAGAAGGAGCTTACTCACTAAGCCTGGAAAAAGGAACTTGACCTCTGGCTAATCTTCCTCCAGCTGTCAGAAAGGGGAACTTAGTCTTTGGGCAACCGCCTCTTTCTGCCAGAAATGGAAACCTAGCTTTTAAAGAGATCATTTTATGATTATTTTATTATGTCCCTGAGTTATCTGCTACTAAATGATAAAGTCTTCTCAATGGATCTATTCACTAAATCTATAAAGAAACCTAGATTTAAGAGATTATCTATGTCAATCTGGTTTATTTTAGGTCTAGTTTTTCCTAAAGAAAGGAGTTTATCCTATATCCAACTAAAAATAAATCAAAGTAATCAAAATAGCTGATTTATTTTTTAATAGTAGTGTATGCTAGCCATCTTTTACATTTGTCCTTGATTGGGTAAATAGGATTACCTGAGAATAGTAGATTAACAAGGAGAGAAAGACAAAGCATGTATTAAACACTTACTATGTGCTCTTACTATTAAGCACTTGCTAGTATTCCAACACTATAGTGCTCCTGTAAGTGCTGGAGAATAATGGCAAGTGTCCTATAGGAACTCCATCAGGTAAGTATGTATAATATCCACTTGTGCCTACACTGAGACCTATGCCAACACCTGGAGTAACAAGTATCTTTGGGACTTGGAGAATCAACAACCAACTAGCAAGCTTTTGTTAAGTGCCTTCTAAGTGCTAAACACTGTGCCATGTGCTAGGGATACAAATTCAACTAATAAAGTACTCTTCCACTGTATTAGTTTTGCAAATATGACAGTTTTTTCTTGTTTCCATAGAAAGCTTAGTTTCTTCAAGAACTTAGTTTCTGAGGAAATTTTTGTTTGACTTGTTTTCCTTCCTTCCTCTCTTCCTTCCTTTATTTCCTCCCTTTTCATGCATGTCTCCCTCAGATGTTCAGTCTCTTATTGGAAAATTTGGAAGATTCTAACACCTCAGGAAACTCACTTTGTCGTTCCTCCTTAATATTTTATCCAATATTCCACATGTGTCCACAGACACAGCAGCCCAACAGTACAATGCTTACTAGATCCATAGTCTGCTATTATCTTTATGAGGTATCCTATAAGGACTATCCTATAAGTAAAAATCAGAAAGTATATGCTTCTATGACTGATATCAGAAAACTTCCCTAAAACAAACTCCTCGTGTTAGATTCTCATAATGTGAGGTCCTTTGGGCAAGTTTTTTTCTTGGCTCATATTCCCAACTGAAGTAACTTGGCAAAAGCATGCATTTACCCAATAACCAAGAATGATGCCCCTTTTGCAAGTATATGGTTCATAAGATTACAGAAGGATATTTTAAAGAAAGGAGGAAAGCGCAATGCTGACTCAGGAATGATCCAACATTAATCCTAAAGATTTATTCAAGTCTCCTGAATATCTTGTAGTCCTGGCAAAATCTTTGCAAAATCCCCTCAGCCTTCTCTTTGTCATCATTAGGCTTTTCTCTTATTACATGCCTTTGGGCTAAGAATATGAGTAATAATGCTGTGGCATGGATGAAGAAATACTAATTATCCTGCTTCATTTAACTCTAACTTAGGTGTTTTGAGTTTTGTCTCCATTTATTTGTAATAAGTAAGGACGGATCAAATAGATGTGATTTTCAAACCTGGAGGAATATTTGGTGAAATATTCACAGTGCTCTCTCTTTTCAATGAAAATGAATAAGCTCCTTCTTGAGGCTATACTTAGGCATCTGTCTTCTCAGGGACAGCACTCAATTGAGTCTTGTACCAGTATTGACTTGGCAACAAGGTTTTAGTGGTTGTCTGTGAAGTCAACTCTGATGGAGGGGTGGAGGGAGTGTGAGTGTGTGTGTGTGTGTGTGTGTGTGTGTGTGTGTGTGTGTGTGTGTGTGTTTGATGGAGTATAAAGCAATATAGAGTGGCACGGGGCCAATGGAAATGAAATAATGCATTGCTGAATAGTTGAAGCACATTGATCTGTATTCATTTATATTTAGATTTTTTTCTTGTCACACTGAAAATGGAATAAGGTGACTATTTTGAGGTCCTCAGCATTTCTTATAGGTAACTGAAAATTTTCCTTCACAGTATCCCAAAGTAAAACATCATGCATTGTTAAGTCTGAATTTTCAGCAAGGTAAATCACATGAGACACTTGTCCAATCCATTATCCATGATTTGTGTTACTGAGATATTTACAAAGTGCAAGATTTTGAGACTTTTAAAGTAATTGTTGAAAATATGCACTCTTTTTGGAAAAGATTTCCATATCCAGCGTGTACTTTTGATGTATAAATCAGAGTAATTACAAACATTTAAAGGGTTTATATGAAATAGTAGCACAAAAAGCTTTCAAGAAGTGACCCTAATTGCCAAGGACACATTTTATGCCAAATTATTCTCCACTAAAGTCCTTCTGTGATGCCTTATCATGAAAATCCTGGTTTCTTAAAGGGCATGACACAGAAACATAAGTTCTAGCAAGTTCTGCTAAGTTGGTAAAACATCTAATATGTTTCCAATGACAGACTATACCTGTGGTGCAAGGAGTCAGTCAGTCAGTAAGCATTTATTAAGCACCTTCTATGTTCCAGAAAAGACTGAACCTCATCACCAGCAGATGAATGATGTATGTGAAATTTTTTTTAATTCACAGAAATTCACAAAATGAGAAAAATGCAAATAACTCATAGCAACTACACAATAAATGAATATAACTATACAATGAATGAATGATTATTTGTTAAGCAGTTACTTTGTGCAAATAACATTAATTCCCTTACAATTTGGCAATGATGATATTAGAGTGATAGAAAATGAGATAAAACTTACTCTCATCACATTTGGATTAAGGAGGGAATAACATGCACAGTCAATTTTGCATGACAATTTATCTTACACTGCAGGAAAGTAGGGAAGAAAGGGATAAGTGGGGGATGTGGAGGGAATAGAAGGGAGGGCAAATGGGAGGAGAGAGTAATTAGAAGTAAACACTTTTGGTGAGGGACAAGGTCAAAAGAGACAATAGAATAAACGGGGGGCAGGACAGAATGGAGGGAAATATAGTTAGTCTTTTACAACATGACTATTATGGAAGTCTTTTGGAAAACTACACATATATAATCTATATTGAATTGCTTGCTTTCTCAGTGGGGATGAGTGGGGAGGGAGGAAGGGAGAGAAATTGGAATTCAAAGTTTTAGGAACGAATATTAAGAATTGTTTTTGTATGCAACTGGGAAATAAGAAATACAGATAATGGGATAGAGAAATCTATCTTGCCCTTCAAGAAAAGTGAAATGATATGGATACGGGAAGGGAAGGGTGTGATAGAAGGGAGGGCAGATTGGGGGAAGGGGGAATCAGAATACTCAGTGTTTTGAGGTGAGGCAAGGGAAAAGATGGGGAGAAAATTTGGAACTCAAAGTCCTATGGAAATGAATATTTAAAATAAATTTAAAAACAGAAAATAAGATAAAAGTTTGCAAGAATTACAACTTTTAGACTATTTATAAATGTTCATTGTATAGTTGATACTCTAAAATGTAGGAGCACTTAGGTGGCACAGTGGATAGCTTGCTCCACTTGGAGTTAGGGAGACTCATCTTCCTGGGTTCCAATCTGACCTCAGACACTTACTAATTGTGTGATCCTGGGAAAGTCATTTATCCTTGTTTGCCTCAGTTTCCTTATTTGTAAAATAGGCTAGAGGAGGAAATGGCAAAACACTCTAGTATCTTTGCCAAGAAAATCCCAAATGAAGTCATGAGATATGCCTGAAAAATGACATGAAACAACTCTAAAACATAAAAGGCAAAATAGCAAGGGACAAAGAGAACTAGCTTCTCAAAACTGCAAAGACCTACATTCAAACCTTGTCTTTTATGCATTCTGGCTAAATGAGCCTTAGCAAGTTACCTAACCTCTCCATGTTCTAGGCAGTCTTCTACTAATATAAGTTGCAAAGGAAGTGTCTATCTGCATTGTCAGAAGAAGTCTTTGTAACCAGGAGTTCCCTATACCCAAAGTGGTTATTGGCTCATTATATTAATGAAAACTTTATCTGCTTTACTATCCCTACTCTAAAAGCTAGATTTTTTTAATTTAATGACAAAAGAGTTGAAATATATAAGAAATCTTTATGGATAAAGAATATTCTTTAGCATATAGTTGGATAGGATGTTCTTCTAGTCAATTCAGTAACAATTAGTTGTTGTACAATATGTTGTACGTATATCTTAGCCACTGAAGTTAAACAATGATTTAAATCCAATATTGAACCAAAGGTGATGGATAGATTTGATTGCATTCAAGAAATTATGCAGTCATACCCCAGTGATCCCAAGTGACTCTCTGATACAAAGCCCTATACCAAGTAATTATCATTAATGCCAATTATTATTATTGGCTATTAATGCCAATATTCTCTTCATGATGCTATGACTACCAATCATTTGACACCATGATCTTCCAAGAATTTGAATTATTATTGATCCAAAAAGCAATAGAGAGAAGCATAGTAAGTGTGAAGTCAACAAATTACATCCATAGGCATCACTTATTTTGTGAAGAAAACAGTCCCTGCTATCAAGGGATATCACATTCTAGTGGGAGAGACAACATGAAAGCAAATATGTTCAAATAAGATATGCGTAGGATAAATTGGAGACAGTCACAGAGAAAAGACACTAACGTTAAGGGGGAATGCTTCCTATAGAAGGTGACATTTTAGCCAGGATTTGAAAGAAGTCAAGGAAGAGAGGAGGCAGAAATGAGGAATGGTGATGGAAGAAAAGACAGTAAGAGTTTATAAAGTGCCTCCTATGTGCCAGGCACTGTGCTGAGTGCTTTGCAAATATTTAATTTCATCCTCAACTAGCCTTCAAGTTAGGTACTGTTATAATCCCCATTTTACAATTGAGGAAACCGAGTCAAACAGGATCACACAACTAGTAAGAGTTTGAGGCCACATTTGAACTTAAGTCTTCCTTGCTCCAGGCCCAATTCTGTATTCACTGTGCCACCTAACTACATAGGGAGAAAATGAACTTCTGGTGTTAGTAATAACAAAGGGGCCAGCGTCACTAGATAAGAGTATGTGGAAGGGAGAGTAAATTGTTGTAAAGGGCTCTAATTATGTAATAGAGGATTTTACATTGATTCTTCAAGTTCATAGAGAGCTGCTGGAGCTTACTGAATGTATATGAGGTGTGGGATGGGGGAGGGAAGAACATGGTGAGTGTGTGATGTGGTCAGATCTGTGCTTTAAGGATATCAGTTTGGCAGCTGAAAGGAGGTTGGATTAAAGTGGAAGAGATTGAAGGCAGGGAGAGCCACCAGGAGATTATCACAATAGTTCAGGCTTAAGGTGATGAGGGATTGCATCAGGTTAGTAACGGTGTCAGAGGAGAGAATGAGGCACATGCCAGAGGTGTGGTGAAGGTAGAATCAGCAAGGCTTGACAACAGATTGAATGTAGATGAATGGTAAGTGGAGAGCTAAGGATGACACCTAGGTGGTGAATAGGAGTAGTAGGAAATAATAGGAAAGTTAGGAAGAGGGCAGGGTTTGAGGGAGAAAAATAGTGAGTTCAATTTCAGATATGTTGAATTTAAGATGGCTAGGAGGCGTCTAGTTTGAAATGTTTGATAGGTAGCTGAAGATGTAAGAAAGGAGATCAGGAAAGAAATCAAGCGTGGATAAACAGATATGAAAAATTTTCAGCACAGAGTTAGTGGATCAATGAATCTACAGGAGCTAATCACATCAGCAAGTGAGGCAATTTAGAGGGAGATTCAGAGATAGCCAAGACAGAGCCCTTAGTGTGAAGAGGCTTCAGTGGTTGTTGCATGTGAAGTTAATATCTGCTATGAGGTGAGAGAATGATTGTAGAACACTTGCCCACATTGAAAAAGGTACAGGAATTGATGCTATGAGAGTGTCAGGCATAGATGGGTCTGCTGTAGCTTGTATCCCTGGAGAGGCAGACGTAGCAAAATGAATAGGATGCTACCCAAGAAACCACAACCCCTAACAAATGGAATTACTTCTCAAATCTTTGGACAATTCCAGAGTGGTAGGTGAGGGGAGCATAGATTTCAGAGTGCTGGCAAGACTCTTGAATCTGGGGCTATAAAACATTTCCCATTGATAATCAGTGGAGATTGAGGGCAAGAGTCATGCACCCAGATTTCTAATTAAATGATGATGTCATCACAGAAGGGAAAGTTCATAGGAGACTACATGAATAGGGGCACAAGGGATGGCAATGAAGTCAAAAGACAGAACAAGACTTTCAGGGAAAGACAAGAGGCTTGGTTTGGGTCAAGGTGAGTTTGGTGAGCCTGCAGAATATATAGGATGTCATAGAGATAGTTTGTGGATGTGTATCTGGAGCCTCAAACACAAGTCAGAGCTGGAGATCAAGATTTCAGAGATATTTGAGAAGAGGCAATCGTTGAAATCAAAGAACCTTTGAGTATGCCACTACTAGGTCTATTTCCAGAGATAATTAGGGCAAAAGGAAAACAATGTATATGTCCTAAAATGTTTACAGCAGCTCTCTTTTTGGAGGAAGAGAATGGAATATGAAGAGATATCCATCAATTGGGGAACGGTTGAACAAGTTGTGATATATGATTGTGATGAACACGGATGTATCTGCATGGACTAATGAATAACAAAATGAGCGCAACCAAGAGAAAATTATATTTAGTAGCAGCAATATTCTTTTAAGAATGACTTTGAGCAAGTAAGTTATTTTGACTATTATAAGTACTCAAATTAACTGTAAAGGACTTATGAAGAAAGATACTTTCTGTATCCAGAGAAAGAACTGATAAGTAGAAGTATGCGCAGCATAATTTTACATATATATTTATTGACACATATATACATAAGTATATATGTATATATGCTATACATAAATATATATATATGTATATATACCTATTTATGTCTAATGGTGGCCATCTCTAGGGTGGAATGGGGAGAAGAAAGGAAAAAAAGAAATTTATATGATCATGTTGTATATTCAAAAATAGCACTACAATTATCTTCTTTATTATACTGCCATAGAAATGATTATTTTATTCCATTAATTAAAATAAAATAAAATTTTTAAAAAAAGAACTTTTGAGTGTGTTAAGGGAAAAGAAAACCAAGAACAAAACTTTGAGCATCATTTGTTTTAAGCCATGAGGAAGAAAATTAGCAAGCCAGTGAAGG
Source organism: Bettongia penicillata ogilbyi (assembly GCA_023548195.1). NCBI lineage: Eukaryota > Metazoa > Chordata > Mammalia > Diprotodontia > Potoroidae > Bettongia > Bettongia penicillata. The sequence goes on along the minus strand of JAJHZJ010000577.1, from coordinate 567,488 downwards.
AAACTGAAAAGAAGGAGTTAAATAGATAATAGGAGAACTAGAAAAAAAATGTGTTGTCATAGGAGATAGGAGATAGCAGAGAAAAGAGTATCCATAAGGAGATGGCAATCATCAATATCAAGTATCACAAAGGTCAAGGAAAATGAGAATATTAAAAGGAAGGTGTAATTAATTGGCAAAAGCAATATATCTAAGCAGCCCGTATGGATTTAGAACATTGAATGTAGAAAACGTTTGCACTATGTGGGAATTAGTTTAAGTTTCATTGAATTCTGGAGATGGGAGGTGCCTTTGAGATCACATATCCTTATAACAAGAATGTGTTTCCTATTGACCCTTACTTTGCCTTTTCAAATTTCTAACTCATTTGATGGCTCAGTTCAGATGCCACCCCACTATAGGATCACCTTCGTAAAGCCCTGGAAATTACTTGTATATTTACTTTATATTTATCTTGCAAACATCTTGTATTTATTCCTCTGTATGTGTTGTAGTGGCCCCTTCCACTTGCTTCTTAGCTCTCTTCTAGGTGTTGTTTTACCCCATGAAAATAAGACATTCATTTCTATCTATAGAATGCAGTGATTCATATATAGTAGATGCTTAATAAGTACTTATTGGCTTAAATGCCATTGAACTTCCTCATTTTGCAGATAAGGATAATGGGCTCAGAATCATTAGTTGGCCATATCACCACTGCTAGAAAAGAGAAGTTGAATTAGTTTCCCAGCCGACAGTGTCACAAAAGGACAGCATGTTGCTATTGGGTAACTAAGCAACAGCTGGGACATGCAGAGATGGGGAGCCTTGGTATTGAGTCTGGTAGAATTCATTTAGGCTACATTAAAATGGTTCCTGAAATACCAATTGACTGACAAATAAATTCAATGGATTGTTTATTTAATATTATCTGCACACATTGACAATTTTTTTCCTTTCATTTTTCAGCTACCTCAAAGACATTTAGTCACCTTGTGCACTAAGTGGTCAAATGTAATACAGTAACACAAGCCCCCTTGACTAAACTATCTACCATGTTGATTTCCTGCAGCGTTTTAATCAGTCCATACTGATTTACAATAGCAATGTTATGAAATATTGTTTTATCCCCTCAATAATCTTACTGAAGAGGTGCTTTTATTATCCCAGTTTTACAGATGTGGAAACTGAGGTTGAGTAACTTGTCTAGGGTCATATAACTAGTGAGTATCTGAGATTGGATTTGATCTTAGGACTTCCTGATTCCAGGTCTGGCAGTTGTTTCACTTTGCCACCTAAAATCTATATGATTTGGAACCTAAAAATGGTTAAGGAAGAGACAATAACAAAAAATGAAATTTCCTGCTAAACAAAAGGAATATTCTCATCATCCAGTTGTTACAGCTACTCTGTCCTCATGTCACCTAAGATCTTCAGAAGGTATTGAATTCTATTTTGCTCCTGACTCAGATTTTTCATCCCTCAGTATCAGTTGCCATTCATCTTGATGGGATCTCCATTACTACAGCCTCTTCTTACAATTGGTGAGTTCCTGTCTGGAGTCTCCATTGGAATAATTTCCTAGGACATTTATGTCACTTCTGCCCAGTTTCCTTCTTCATCTCTTTAATAACACTTTTGTGTGTTATTAAAATGTAAGCTCTTCGAGGGTAGGGATTGTCTTTCTTTTTGCTTGCTTTTGTATTCCTAGTGCTTTTTTAGTGCAATGCTTGGTACATGATAACCACTTAATAAATGATCCATCCATCTCTCTCTCTCTCTCTCTCTCTCTCTCTCTCTCTCTCTCTCTCTCTCTATCTAACCTCAGTGTACCTTTCACACTATCCTTGGGACAGTTAGGTGGCATAGTAGATAAAGTTTCAGTCTTAAGTCAGTAAGAACTGAGTTCAAGTATAGCCTCAGACACTTACTAGCTGTGTGACCCTGGGCAATTCACTTAACCCTGGTTGCCTTAGTTTCCTCCCTTATAAATGAACTGGAGAAGACAAAGGCAAACTACTCATTTCTCTGCCAAGAAAACCTCACATAGGGTCACAAAGAGTGAGACACAAATGAAGTGACAACCACACCAATGAATACATGATTCTGCTGGGGAGGGAGAAAACCCTGGCCTTCTGTCCCTAGCCTTCCTCCTCCAACTAAGGGCCTCCCCAGATTTTCCCATTTTACTTACATTATTACTGAGTAATAATGTTTGGGCTCACAGCTCATACTGTCTACAGAATTTCACAAATCTGCTTTACCACTGGAAAAAAAAATGTCAATCTGTCCCTGCAGTCCTCTAGAGGGTATTCTCATTTTAACCTCATACCCCACTGCCTGGTGTTAAGTTATATAGTCAACTACTAAAAGCACTGACAGGAATAATCCTTCCAGCTTTGGAGAAATTCCAATTGCTTACCAGCATTTTAGCTGGCTTCTCTGAATGCTAATCTTTCCCAGAAGTTTCGTTACCAGCTCCCATCCTTCTCTCTGCTAGTTGAGACCTCATATGGCTTCCCTTTCAATGTAGTACTTCCTTATCTGGGCCCCTAATGGGATCACAAACAATTGAGGCTGTGTGGGAGCTATGAGGTATGAGGGCGGTAGGAAGGTTTAGGGAGGCAGAACCTACTCTCTTGCAGAAGATAATAGGATAAAGCACTTACGAAAAGGCTTTAGCTTTCATACGTATTCCAGGCAGCTAGAATTGGTGGCTGTAACAGCTGCCAAGGACAATCCATCTTCAGAGGAACACTTACCAGTATGAACAACTTTATATGGGTTTTCTTTCTACCCTTCAAACAAAACATGCTTAACAGAATCAATTTATCCTGCACATAAATCTCATTCCATATCATTTATTGACACTGTTATTTGGGAATAGAGATGATTTCTTCAAAGGAGATAGGACGGAAGAATGAGACAAAAAGATGAGAAACATACGATGGATTAAACCTATTGTTAATAATAAAATGATGGATTATATTGTCTGAAAGAACACAGAATGATAAATAGCTCATATATAGTAGCATGTGCTGAACAGAAACCTGAAGCTGTCAACCACTATGTTTCTTAGGCTAAGTAGTTAGCATGTTGCTTTAGCTCCAACTTTGTCAGAGCACAGTCAAAATACACCAAAGAGGAACTGTTAATTGCTGACAGACATTCTTATTCTAGGCTATCACCCTAATGGAGGTGTTCCCATCTCAGATTCCAAAGTTCTTAGGAGGTGGCTGCAAGAATATCCTATGGGTGAAAGTAGAACCAAACATACACAAGTGGAATACAGAAGCACCTAAGTGGTAGAGTCTGAGGAGTATCAGGAAGCAGCCCCTCATATGCAAGGGATAAAGTGTTGATGTACCCTAGAGGAAAAATGAAAATAATAACTTCTATATTTGGAAATATCCACAGAAGGGTTTTGAATATTCATAATAATCTATGAGCCTTGAATTATCAAATATATACTATGTGAAATGTATTATATATTATTGTTATATACCATATATTATGATAATATAACATGTATTGTATATAATTATTACATTAATATGTGATATATGTGTATATATGTAATATTATATATAAAACATATATGTAATATTGCATAAAGGGACATAGATATGTCTATATATGTAATATTAAATATAAATGTGCATGTGTGTACATATGTATGTATGTATGTATGTGTATGTATATATAATATATACATGGTGTGTGTACATATGCATGCAATGAGAGGCTATGTAGTGGATAGAGAATCTCTGAATTAGGAAGATATGGGTTTAAGTCCTACCTTTGATGCATACTATTTTCATGACCCTGGGCAAGGTAAAGTATCAGTACCCTAGGTAATTTCTTATTACCGATAAATAAAATACAAATATGACATATAAATAAAAATTCCTATAAATTGTAGATTTTTGTTGTCCAATTGTCCCCATTATGCTTGACTCTGTGGTTGAGTTTTGAGTTTTCTTGGCAAAGATACTAGAACTCTTTGCAATTTCCTTCTTTAGATTATTTTACAGATGGGGAAACTGAGGCAAGTAGGGTTAAGTGAGATTTCAACCTGCATTGGTAGGAGTTTTTTCACTCAGTAATTTCCTAAACAAATCAAATCACATGCCCCAACTCTATTTAAGAAAAGATAATAGAGAGGGGCGGAGTCAAGATGGCGGAGTAGAAAGACTCATGTATGCTAGCTCCCAACCCACAGCCCATGGATTTAATGTAAGAAGAGCTCCCCACAAGTTCTGGATCACTGAAGGGTGTGCAGAAACACAGTGGAAGAGATTTCCGTTCCAGAGAGCCCTGGAGAGCCATCCCCAGGGTCCGTGGCACCCTGGAAAGCAGAGTCCACCCCAGAGCTGCCCTGGCCGTGGCCCCAGAGAAGCTGATCCGAGCAGGCTTCAGGGATGGAACCTGTGGTGGCCAGGAAGGTCCCTCCGCCCACAAACGCTACAGGTCAGTGACAGAGACGCCTGGGCTGGCTGAGAGGGGAGCAGGGTGTCTCCGTGACTCGGGCCCCCTTGGGAGGAAGCGGGGGAGGCAGAGGCGCGAGCAGGAAGCAGCGGAGGCAGCAGCGGCGGCCCCCAGCAGCAGGCAGGATCTGCATTACTGAAGGTCTCTGCATAAAGCCCCTGAGGGCACTGAGCCTGGGAGGTGGCCTTGTCCCCACCCCAGCACCAGAACTAAAGCTCACATTGAACAGCAGTTTCATCTGCTGTGGAAAGCCCATTTGAATCTCACACTCCAAGCACTAGCTGGGCGGATCTAGGGGGGGGTGGACAGGAATCTCAGAAGTCAAGTAACTGGCTGGAAAAATGCCCAGAAAAGGGAAGAAAAATAAGACTATAGAGAGCTTCTTTGAGCAGGTGCAAATATTCCCGCCATTTGGTTCTGACAACGAGGAGATATTCTTGCCATTAGGAAAAGACGTGGAGGTCGGGGTCTCTGTATCCCAGACACCCCAGGGGGATGTTGGGTGGGCTCAGGCCTTGGAAGAGCTCAAAAAGGATTTTGAAAATCAAGTTAGACAGATAGAGGAAAAACTGGGAAGAGAAATGAGAGAGATGCAAGAAAAGTATGAAAAACTGGTCAATACCTTGCTAAAGGAGACCCAAAAAAATGTTGAAGAAAACAACACCTTGAAGAATAGGCTCACTCAATTGGCAAAAGAGGTTCAAAAAGTCAATGAGGTGAAGAAAGCTTTCAAAAGCAGAATTAGCCAAATGGAAAAAGAGGTTCAAAAGCTCACTGAAGATAATAGTTCTCTCAAAATTAGAATGGAACAGATGGAGTCTAATGACTTTATCAAAAACCAAAAAATCACCAAACAAAACCAAAAGAATGAAAAAATGGAAGCGAATGTGAACTATCTCATGGGAAAAACAACTGACCTGGAAAATAGATCCAGGAGAGACAACTTAAAAATTACGGGACTACCTGAAAGCCATGATCAAAAAAAGAGCCTAGACATCATCTTCCATGAAATTATCGAGGAAAAACTGCCCTGACATTCTAGAACCAGAGGGCAAAATAAGTATTGAAAGAATCCATCGATCACCACCTGAAAGAGATCCAAAAAGAGAAACTCCTAGGAACATTGTGGCCAAATTCCAGAACTCCCAGGTCAAGGAGAAAATCTTGCAAGCAGCTGGAAAGAAAGAATTCCAGTATTGTGGAAATAAAATCAGGACAACCCAAGATCTAGCAGCTTCTACATTAAGGGATCGAAGGGTGTGGAATAGGATATTCCAGAAGTCAAAGGAACTAGGACTCAAACCAAGAATCACCTACCCAGCTAAACTGAGTATAATACTTCAGGGGAAAATATGGTCTTTCAATGAAACAGAGGACTTTCAAGCATTCTTGATGAAAAGACCAGAGCTGAAAAGAAAATTTGACTTTCAAACACAAGAATGAGAAGAAGCATGAAAAAATAAACAGCAAAGAGAAATCATAAGGGACTTACCAAAAGTGAACCGTTTACATTCCTACATGGAAGGACAATATTTGTAACTCTTAAAACTTTTCAGTATCTGGGTAGTTGGTGGGATCACACACACACATGTACATGCATGCATGCACACACACATACACACATGCATGCACATACAGTGACAGAAAGCACAGAGTGAAGTGAATAGGATGGGACCATATCTTTAAAAAAATTGAGGTAAATGGTGAGAGAGAAATGTAGGGGGAGGAAAGCAGGTGAAATGGAATGGGGTAAATTATATGTCATTTAAGAGGCAAGCAGGAGACCTTTTAGTGGAGGGGAAAAGAGGAGAACTGAGAAAAAAAACAAGAAGTTTACCCTCATTACATCTGACTAAAGGAAGGAATAAAATGCACACTCATTTTGGTATGAAAACCTATCTTACAGTACAGGAAAGTGGGGGAGAAGGAGATAAGCATGGGGGGGATGATGGAAGGGAGGGCAATGGGAGGAGGGAGCAATTTGAAGTCAACACTCAGGGAGGGACAGGATCAAAAGACAGAATAGAAACAATGAGGGGCAGGATAGGATGGAGGGTAATTCAGTTAGTCTTACACAACACGGCTATTATGGAAGTCATTTGCAAAAGTACACAGATATGGCCTATATTGAATTGCCTGCCTTCCCAAAGGGAATGGGTGGGGAGGGAGGGATGGGGAGAATTTGGAACTCAAATTTTAGGAACAACTGTTTAGTATTGTTGTTGCTACTAGGAAATAAGGCATACAGTTAATGAGGAATAGAAAGTCATCTGGCCCTACAGGACAAAAGAGAAGATGGTGACAAGAGAAGGGAGGGATGACAGAAGAGAGGGCAGATTGGAGATAGGGAAAATTAGATTGCTCGGTGTATTGGGATGGGGGGAGGGGATAAAAGGGGAGAAAAAATTGGAACCCAAAATTTTGTGAAAATGAATGTAAAAAGTTAAATAAATAAAAAAAAGAAAAGAAAGGATAATAGAACACACATTGGAGAGCTGACATCTGAATCAGGGAGATCTGGGTTTAAATTCAGGCTCTGATACTTAAGCTCCAGGTAAGTGACTAAAATTTTAGAAGCAGTTTCTTATCTGCATTGGTAGGAGCTTCATCACAAAGAATGCTCTATAATAATGAAATAATAGGTTCAACAAAAATGAATAATGTGTTTAATAATGAATTATTATGAATAATAATTAATTTTTTTAAGAAGTATTCCTTATTGTGTGCCCCAGTATCTTGTACCACAGGTAACATCCCAGTTTACCTAAATTTAATTCAATCTTTTCAAGGAAGGCACCATATCAAGAAATAGACTAACGCTCTTCTTAGCTGGTATAGACTTGTCCTACCCACCGGTATAGACTTGAAATTTCTTTCATAAAACTAGATCTTAACTTAAGCTTAACTTCAGATTGAAATGCCTCTGGGAAAGGACTACACTTTAGGCTGATATCAGGTCCAAAAGAATGAGGCTAGTGGATCTGACTGCTTCACACATTTGCACAATCTCCCATAGAAATGAAAGAGGCATTTGTCAGGTAAAAAGGAAAAGCATCTTCCCTTTCTGTGAAGGGGCAAGAAAAATATATATTCTTTGTATATACTTCATTTCTGACTCCCTCGGGCTTCATTCACTTCCTAAGAACTTTATGATTTATGTATAGTATCTCCTTTCTTCTTATCCTGTGGGAATATATATGGACTATAATGTGGGAAAAGAAAATGGCACAAGATGTCAGTCTATTTATTTGTTCATTCATTTGCCCATTTATTTGTTTACCAATCTATTGATTTTTACTGAAACTAATTTTATGTCTAGATCTGTAAACATTACATGGAGAAAAAAGTCTCCCAGAGTCCTCCCACCTCGCTCACTGTGCCATGAAAATAACCTTGGTTTCTCTAAGTCTAGGGCAGCACACCTGAATCTTTGATCAGTTCTACCATATTAAAAAGGCTTTCTAAGTGGTTCTAATTATAGACTGTAGCTATGTTTATTTTCTAAACACTGGGATAACTAAATAGAAGGAAACATCACCAGTTGACTGGCTACTTAGTGAAAAATGCTATGATCATAGAGAGACATGAAAGAAACAAGCAAACCACAAAACTTTCTTCTGTCCCATTTCATCCTGTTCTATATGCTGTAGTGATGGTGGCGGAGTGGTTAAAAAAAAGACTAAGTATAGAAGATTAAGAATGTTTAGTGTTTAGATGTTCTGTAGACAGTAACACAGCTATTGAGTACTCTAAATGTAAGATCCTTGTCCAATGACCTGAATCATGTCCACTGTCATATTGTCACTACAAATGAACCCGAAAGAAACAAGGAAGCTACAGCTAAGTGGAAGGATGGTTCACAGGTTTTCCTTGGAAAAACATCTAAACTGAAAAGTAGTTCAGGAGTCAGGAAGACCTTAGTTCAAATCCTATCTCTGGTAGTTACTAGCTTTATGACCCTGGGAAAGTCACTTATCCTTTGTCTGCCTCAGTTTCTTCATCTGGAAAATGAGAGGATTGGACTTGATGACCTCTAAGGTCCCTTCCAACTCTGAGTCTATGACCCTATAATTTATGATCCTATAAAATAAAGAATTTGAACTGGTATAATCATGAGTCATTGGCAGCAAGATACATCTTTTCATTGGATACTTGGTTGCCTTGCATTGCAGTGCTCATCATAACCATTTGCAAAAAGATTGCCATTAAGATATTTCTAATGTACATACAAATATCCAGAGGATATGAAGAGAATGAAGAAGTGGAAAAATCATGCAAAGAGCTCATCAACATCTCACAAATTAAATGAACACATATTTTAATCCTAGGGGAGGAGTACAAAAATACATTTTGGTAAAGATAGTCTAAAATTAAGAAAGGAGAGAGCCCAAAGATTTGTGAATATTTTCTTCAAGAAGAGAATTGATGAGTACTAATGATATCACACACAGATTATACTTTAACTGACAAGCATTGACTCTAATAATGTTATTAGTTTCTCTATCAACTATCTCTGTATTCCAGCTTTCTATAACAAAGATACAACATCAATGATAAATTAGAAAAAATGAATAAAAATGATAAGAAAGCATAGCAAACAAAGCCTATTCCAACTCGTACAAATTAGACTGTTGGTGCTGAAAAAAATGGGAAAACGATAAAAGAACTGATATCAGTACCAACTATCACAATATCATGAGAAAGTTTAATCAATGTAAATAAATCACCAGAAGAGGAAGAATTAAAAGAACCTACAAATCACCTGTATCAACAGACAATATAATTTCCAAGAAGAGATATATGACAGCCAAGGATAATGTCATTTTAGGATAAAAAAACTCATTTGTAAAATTTTAAGAAGCAGAATTAGGGAAGTTAAAGAATTTTTTTTTTCAATTGGATTTGTGATTTCATTTGGTAAAGGAAGTTGCCAATGAAGAAACTTGGGAATCTACCTGCCAAGACAAACCTACAGATTTCAAGAGCGCAATTACAAAACACTTATTAACAGAAATAAAGACAGATCTTAACAATAGAAGAAATATTAATTTCTTATGGTTAGCTTGAATCAGTAACGATAACACTTCCTCATCACTTCCTTGTTCTGTACCCTAACAATCAAGCCAGCCAAGTATTATTTTATGGAGGAATAAAATATAGTAATAAAATTCATCTCAAAGAACAAGAGGTCAAGAATATCAAAGGATTCAATGAAAGAAAAAAATACGTGAAGGAAAGTGAGCTAATAGATACAGATTTCAAACTACATTACAAAGTGGTAATCGTCTTCACAATCTGGAACCAGATAAGAAGTAGAGTGGTGGATAAGTGAAATGGATTAGACACACAACTGCTGTTGTTGTCCAGTTGGTTCAGTCTGTCTGACTCTATGATCCCATTTTGGGTTTTCTTACAAAAGTTCCATAATAGTTTGCCATTTCCTTCTCCAGCTTATTTTACAGATGAGGAAACTGAGTCAAAGAGGGTTAAATGATTCGCCCGATGTCACACAGCTGTATCTGAGGCCCAATTTGAATTCAGGTCTTCCTCATTCCAGTCTCTATCGACTGTACCACCTAGCTCCCCTTAAGTATACAACATGCAATAGTATGTAGTATTCTATTGTTTGATAGGCTCAAGATCAAAGCTTTGGGGGTAAAAATTCCTCGTTTGATAAAAATTGCTGATAAAACTGAAAGAATTTTGGCAAAAAACTAGGCATAGATCAATATCTCATAACATATATTAAGATGAGGTTAAAATGAATAAATGTTTTAGACATATAGGGTCATATCAGAAGTAAATTAGGGAAACATTGAAAAATTTTACCTGTTAGATCTATGGGTAAGAGAAGAGTTTATGAGCAAAAAAAAAAAGTTAGAGAGCATCACAGGATGTAAAATGGATAATTTTGACTACATGAAATTTTTAAAAATGCATAAATAAAAGCAATCCAGTCAAATTAGAAGGAAAACAGAAAACTGGGGGAGAGGGAGGGATTTCACAGCAAATTTCTCTGACAAGGACCTCATTTCTCAAATTCATAAGGAATTGAGTCAGCTTTATAAAAATAAATGTCATTCATCATTTGATAAATGGTCAAAGGATAAGAACAATTTTCAGAAGAAGAAATCAAAGCTATCAATAGTCATATAAAAATGTTCTAATCACTACTGATTAGAAAAATGAAAATTAAAACAATTCTCAGATACCACCTCACAACTATCAGATTGGCTAAGATGACAGAAAAGGAAAATGACAAATACTTGGAGGGATATGAAAATATTGGGACACTAATGCACATGTTGGTGGAGTTGAGAACTAGTGCAACCTTTTTGGAGAACAATTTCGAACTAGACTCACAGGGTTATAAAACTATGCATGCCCTTTGATCCAGAAGTACCACTAATATGTCTGTATCCCAAACAGATAAAAGAAAATGGAAAAGTAAATGTTTCTACAAAAAAAAATAGCAACTTTTTTTTTGAACTGACAAAGAATTGGAAATTAAGGGGATGCCCATCAATTGGGGAATGGTTGAACAAATTTTGGTATGCGATTGTGATGGAATACTATTATGCTATAAGAAATAACAAACAAGGTGGATTCAGGGGAAAAACTGGAAAGAGCTACGTGAACTCATGAAATGTGAAGTGAGCAGAACCAGGAGAACATTTCATATAAAACAGTAATATTTTAAGGATGATCAACGGTGACGTAGCTACTCTGATCATGGCAATGATCCAACACAATTCCAAAGGACCCATGGTAAGAAATGCTATCCACTTCCAGAAAGAGAGCTGATGAACTCTGAATGCAATTTAAAGCATACTTTTACTCTTTGTATTTTTGTTTTATTTTGCTTGTGTTTTCTGTGGCAGCCAGACTAATATGAAAATATATTTTAAATGACTTCTTCTGTGTAATTAAAATTTCTTTCATTCTTGAAGAGGGGCATGGGAGGGAGGGAGAGAATTTGGAAATCAACGTTTAAAAAATAATGCTTAAAAATCTCTACATGTATTTGGGAAATATGTTTTAAATAATAATTTTTAATTGTATATGTGATTTTATTGTTATAAGTAGATTCCAATGAAGACACTCCCTATTCCTATACAAATATGCATTGGCCTTGCAACTTATAGATTTAAAAGTTGCCCTTGTAAGTGCTCCACTGTGTGAACATGATCATTTCACAAAACAGTCAGAAGTAGTGGAGAGAAAATCACATATACAAAAAGTTTGATAATAGCCATCATAATTCATCCCATGCACATATCAAAATCATCTAAGGTTCCTTGAAAAAGTGGAATTATAGGTGTAACTCTGTTCAACAACCCTCTTTTTTTAATCAGTCACAAAAAGAAGGCAATATATGAAAACTGTTTGCTGTAGTCTTATAGGATTTTCATTCTAGAGTCTAAGTGGAAGAAGTATTCCTTATTGATAACAAGGTCCTCCAGGTATTCCTGTTTGCAGATGCCATTTTGGATTTTGTTTCAAGCTATAGAATGTTACAGCATATCTTAAATTATATCCATAATTTCTCAAAAAAGTTTAGCCCAACTATCTATGCTGTGAAAACCAAGTGCATGAATATTATCTCTTTTTTCAGAATGTGATAAGAAATTGGATGTACAACCATTATTTCTGGCCCTTCAAGACATATATCTTGAGTAAATGCTTTAAAGGGACAACAAATTAAGTCCAGAATTAAATAAGGAGAGGAGAAAGGGCTTGACTGCCTTTGGGAAATTGTTCAGAGGTTTCAATATCCCCAAACCTCTGCCCATGCAAAGGGACCATCAACATCTTTCCTATAGGACTCTATGATTTTGAATCATGGCATACCACAATCTTCAAAGAATTTAAGTTGGCCTCTTAAAAGACTGTGCAGAAACAAATGGAGAGGGCAGGAGATATGCTCCAAAATATTATCAATGAAAAAAATAAGATTAGAAAATATGATGAATTAGTTATGTGACAATAGTGAGAGATAACCAATGGGCAGCCTAACTGTTCCACTGTTATACATACATTATCAAGAGATTTAGACATATGGTAAAGTATTATGGGAGGGGTATTGACACACTTGTAGAAGGATGTGTATTGTGACATAGCAGAAATACCATAATAATGAAAACAAAGATCCAGTAGAGTATTCAGAAGAAAAGATTGAAATGGAGCAACGACAGTACTTTTCTAGCATCTTATTCCCAACTTGGGTGGCAATAGCAGTAATACCAACACATGGCACTGAACCTCTCCACCATGCTGCCTTTCCTTTCTCTCTCAGTCATGCTCTGGAGTTCATGTCTTCATAGACTCCAGTTGCTGACACTTCAAGGTGCTTGGCTTACAAACTGTGTCAGAGACTAACAGAAGTCCTCTCCCCATCCTTGGCTCCAGATTCTTCCAGCTTTGTTCTTTTTTTTTTAACATAGTGATGACATCCTCTTTGGATATGTCTGAGACAGGGTCAGGCACTCTTTACCAGAGTACCTTGCTCACATCGCGCCTTTCTTAGATTTCTGGCTTCCTTTTCCTTCAGGAGTAGGGAGTTAGGGGAGGGGGAATTGTCATAATGAGTAGTCACAGTCTCCTGTGGTCCTTGATCCCGAAGACTCTAATGATTCCTGTAAAGATGGTTAAAGTATGTCTAGTAAATCATGTGGTTTGACAAAATGATAATAAAATTATCATTTTGTAATAAATGAATATAAAATGATATATATATCATTTTATAATATATAATTGTAATAATGTAATAATGTAATGTAATAAATGTAATAATAATATGTAATATTGTAATGTAATAAATGTAATAATAATAATGTAATAATGTAATGTAATAAAATGAATATAAAAGGTTGTAATAGAGAAGTGGATTCCTCAAAAAATATAGAAGGGTTCTTTGAAGTTGCAGATATTTTATAGTATTTTCCCCCATAAACCCAAGCAATAATTTTCTATTGTAGCCCTAGAATTCAGAATCTATGTCTGTAATGGTACTTCCTTACTCAGCCCTTTCTGTGCTGTTTGACAGGTTTGGGTGGCTTGTGCATGAGTATAGATAACTGCTTAGTTAATTAATGAGACATTGCTTCATAAAGGGCTACAGAAAACAGGACTTAAGGATGGTGCAAGTTGCTATCGTATCCATAATACCTCAAACATCACTTGAGAAAACCCAACTAATATAGTGTGAATCCAACAATCACATTCATATAGTATGAAAGGTACTGATCAAGAAGAATACAAATATGATGGTTCCTCTTTTGCAACCGTGAGGATAAATCAATATAAAATACCATCTGATCATTTCCATTTCCTCTCTATTTGTTCTACATATTTCATCTACAAATGTTTTCAAGATGATCTGGCTTAGCTTGTCCTCATATCAAGATCACTATTAATTTATCTACAAATGCTTTTTTTTTTACTGTTTCATGAAACAAGATTGACTAATGTTGAAACCAAGAAAATCAAAGAATGGGTCAAACTAATGTTGAGAGTAGATGGGGCAAGGATAACGGATGAAGGAGAAAAAAAGAATGATGACTTATTTTGCCTGATTTTTTTTCTAACAGCACTGGAAGGGATTGAACAAAAGTGATGGGGAAAAAATGACTAGCTAGCTTCCCTCAGAAAGTCTAAGTACTTGACCCAAACTGTATTCTAGGTTTATTACTGGCAGATGTGGTTACTGAGCTCCTGTTGGCATTGAAAAATTCACTGAAAAATGGAAGAAAAGTTCTGTATGCCTGGCAAATATCATCCTGAAACTCAAAAATGAACAAACCAAAAAAAAAAAAACAAAAAAAAACCATGACATTTAAAATCTATAAGCTGATTAGTCAGACTTTAATTTCTCTAAAAATTCTAGAACATATGTTAAGAGGTGGTCTAGGGGATAGAGGGAAGCCTTGGAAGTTTCAGTATAAATTCTTGCTTATGGAATATGCTGGCTATGAAATCACAGGCAATCCACTCAGCCTGTTAGTGTCCAAGGCTGTTCTCTAAGATTATAAATTACATGCCACTTGCTGAACTCCAGGAGAGAAAATTTCCCACGCTGGGACTTCCCTAAGCAAATTAAATCATAGGCAACACTCCTTCACACATACACATACAAAACAAACAAAAAAGACATCATATAGCAATATCATTTTGTTTGGTGGGGTTTGGTGTTTGTTTTGTCTAGCACCTTGAAAACTTCTTCTAAACAAAAATATTCATGATGTACAAGTGTTATGCTTCTAAGTTATCACAAACTTTTGTTTCTTTCACTTTTTGATTCCATATCATATATTTTGGCACAATTTTGCCAACTTTTCTGTGCCCATGTACATTTCCAACGATGAGACTGAGTATTCAGGTCTCTTATATGCATGTATATATGTATATGTATATGTAAGTGTGTGTATATATGTATGTATATATGCATATGTAAATGTATAAATGTACAGCTGATATACATACACATAAACACATGTATCATATACATGCATGCAAACATCAAAATATATACTTATGTTTCAATTTATTTTATTTTAAATATAAATATTTGTATTATATATAACACATTATATATTATATGAAATATTTATAAATAAATTTATATTAAATATAAATATATTTAAGTAAAAATATTTTATTTTATTTTTAACAGTTAAAAAAAATTGAGTTTCAAATTCTATCCCTCCCTGCCTCTCCTTTCCCCTCCCTAAAATGATAAGCAATCAGATATATATTATACACATGCAATCATGTAAAACATTTTCATATTAGTCATTTTGTATAAGAAGACTTGAATAAAAGAAAAATAATTAAAGAAAAAATGAAAAATAGCATACTTCAGTCTGTATTTAAACAATATCAGTTCTTTCTCTGGAGGTGGATAGTATGCTTCACTAGTCCTTTGAGATTGTCTTGGATCATTGCATTGCTGAGAATAGCTAAATCATTCACAGTTCTTCATCAAACAATATTGTTGTTACTGTGTACAATGTCCTCCTGGTTCTGCTCACTTTGCATCAGTTCATGTAAATCTTTCCAGGTTTTTCTGAAATCTTTATCATCACAATAATATTCCATCACAATCATATACCACAGTTTGTTTAGTCCCCAATTAATGGGCATTACTTCAATTCCCAATTCTAGGTAGCTCAAAAAGAGATACTATAAATATTTTGTACAATAGGTCCTTTTCCTTTTTTGATGTCTTTGGGACATAGACCTAGAAGTGGTATTACTGGTCAAAGGGTATGAATAGTTTTATAGCCCTTTCAGTATAGTTCCAAATTGCTCTACAGAATGTTTAAATCAGTTCACAGTTTCACCAATAATGTATTAGTGTCCCAGTTTCCCAACATCCCTTCCAATATTCATCATTTTCCTTTTTTTGTCATATTAGCTAGTCTTATAGGTATGTTGTAATATCTCAGAGTTGTTTTAATTTGCATTTAATTATTATTAAATGTATTTACATATAAACATATATTATCCTATACTTATATATTATATAAATATATTGATATACTTAACATATAAACATAAATTAATAATTTATAATTTAATAATAAATTTAATGTCTAATTAATAGTGATTTAGATCATTTTATATGACTATGCATAGCTTTGAATTCTTTGTCGGAAAACTGCCTGTTATATCCTTTGATCATTTAACAATAATATGTGCATACATACACATTATATGTATATTCTTTATATTATATATACTTTGAAATCTTTTCTCAAGTTTTTTATGAAATTTTGCTTTTCATCTTCTGCATTAGATGCTGGTACATAAGTAGCTCCATAATATCTCCAGAATCAATTTTTTTTTTAAAAAATCTGGCCTCTAAACCTTTCACATTCTGGGTTCAGTTGATCTCTCCATGTTTTTTACACATTGATAGAGATTATTTCTCTACATTTCATCAAAATTGCCCTTCTTATACTTCTTCCTGGAACTCCTAACTCCCTTCAAGGTTTGGCTCTGGTTTTTGCTCCTACAAGAGGTCTTTTATGATCTCCCCCAATTATTAGTGCCACCCCATCATTGGATAGTTATTTTCTACATGTTTATTACTGGCTTCTCCAGGAACTTGCATTCCCCAAGTAGAACGTAGAGTAAGCACCTTGAGATCAGGGCCTGTTTCAATTTTGTCCTTTTATCCTCCAGGGCTAGTAGAGTGCCTGACCCATAGCACATAATGAAAACCTGGGGATTGATTCAATGCTAAAGTGTGATGTTTATCATAGTATTCCATTTGGATATATTTATTTTTAGGACTGAAAGGAAAGATTAACAAGAACCTCATGAAATGCTATTAGTTATTGCCTTTGGATTCATAGCAAAGCAAACTTTATAAGTAAAGTGACCTCTTTGAAGAAAATCTACAAAACATCCTTCCTTTTGTGATTCCCTGATGTCTTTTCCTTTCAGTTGCAGCAGGAATGCCAATATGAATGTGGTTCAGTTCTTTGATTAGTTTATCAGCTCATCAGAAAAATGTCAAATGAATACAAAAGGTAAATTAATATTTATAGATAACTCATGGACTTTGTGGTTCTTAGTATGCTCTGTCCCTTTTCCTGCTTGTTTGCCACTGTCATTGTTGAAATGAAAATAATCTGCATAGGTCTAAATAACATTTTGTACATTTCATGGGTTGAAAACACTACTACCCCCTAGAAATGTAACCAATCTTATAATGACGAGCTCCTCCACAGCTAGCTAGAATTGACTAAGGGTAGCAGATAGTCTACCTCTACAGTCACACTCAAAACCTCATCATTTTGAGAAAATCTTCCAGATCTAGTAAGCCAATAGCATAATTTTGAGAATATGAAGTTAATTCTATTCATTTAGGAACAATCTAAGAAAAAATTTTTAAAATAAGATTGTTAATATACTAAAATAAAGATATGTATGTTATTATATGTCAATACATAAAAACAATAAAGCAGAAAAGTTGATAATTATTTATTTATATTAGATTTTATGCTACAGTTGATTTTTCTCACCATATTGTGATTAGTATAATATTAAAATCAGTTTGAATTGTCTGAGAAAAAATGATTTTTTGAGATGTGTGTTAATGTAAGAGGCTATAGAAAAAAAGGAGTGGGTAAGCTGCCAGTATTTTGGTGGAGAGCAGTGAGGAGTCCAAACCAAGATTTGAATTTTGGATAATTCTATAAAACGGATAATCTGGATACAAATAATAAAAAATTAAAGAATTAAATCTAGAGATCAACTTTTTTTCCTCTAGGTTCATCTTGTTTAGTTTTCTGTCACTTGAATCATATTATCTAGTAAGGTTTCTCTTGCACAAGTTCCAAAACAATAGAAGACATATTCATATGAGAAGTGAATGAAGAGATTCTGCTATGTCAATTTGTGCAACAAGAAATTGGACTGTAGGTATTCCTGCTGTTGTAGGTGTTCAAAGAGGGGCAGATGTGCACTTTTGAATGTTTTAGTACAGAGTATCACTACATTTGCTAGGGAGCTCCCCATCAAATATACTGTAAAATACTTAAAGGAGTCTCTCTGAACTGCATAGAATTCTATGTACCTACATTATGCTCGGTCACAATCCACTAAGCTAGAGAGCAAAGCCATGCTATATTTTCTAGGAAATGAGCCAAGTGAAACTATCTAAATTTACTTTCTCAGCATATGTGAAAGTAAGAAAACTATTACTTGATCCCTGCTAAAGATACAATATCAATGCTGACTCTTTAATAATGCAAACCAGTTTGTCGGAACAAGTTTTGCAAGTCAAGTGAAAACATGACAAAACCATAAAGGACTTTTCAAGATTGTCTTTCAGATAGGAATAGAATATGCACCCCATGCACATTTGTTCTGTATTTGGTTTACTAAATAGGAAAGAAAAAAATTTTCAAGTGAAAAATATCAGAGTTTAACTCAAATACTTTCAGTTTGAGTTAAGCCACTTATGGCAGAAGAAATGCATAAGTTACTTATCAATTGACTGAAAGTCAGCAGGCCTTTTGCAGGCTTATGAGATAATACCCATTCATTTCATTCCTATCTATTAGCAAAATCCTAACTACATTACCATTTTCAAGGAAAAAAATAGACACTCCACATTTTCAAAAGAAGTAGTCAAACTGTGATTTTTCCAATTTTCCCATGTGAAGTTGTAAGAGTATGACTAACTTTATCATCCATGCTAGCATGGGGAGACAAAATATGAACAGTCCAAAACAATAGGGAATCTAAGTTTCACTTTTATTTGACTTTGAAAATTTAATGCTTTGTCAAAAATCTGGGTCAGAGGCTATGTTTGAAAATGGGTGTGGCCTTAGTTCTGGGAGTTTACAATATGTCAGATAAAATAATAGAACTATGATTTGAAGATATCAACAGAGGAGTTGGAAGATTATCCAGCTTGCCCACCCTTGCAAATGTGTTATGTAAGTAGAGGAGGTAATGATCTCACAGAGAGGACAAAAGCAACAAAATTATCTCTGGACGACCAGAAGTTTCCTGTATCATTCAAGGTGAGCACATTCTCATGTTTCTGCCTTTATCACATATGCATATTTTATGTTTATGTGTATTATGAACATAGAATGTGAATTTCAATAGTGTGGATATACCTACCACCATTGTAGATCACAAAACCTCCATGCCTCAGCAGGTTATATGATTTCTTTAGAGAAAATAATTCAACATCTGTTGGCCAATATTTCTTTGATGAGCCTCTTTAAACTTATCTAGGATTATTTTTGGGCAATGGAAATTCAGTCCATTGCCAGGCTTGTACAACTGTACTATTTGGTAGGACATACTAGATTTGATGTTCTGTTGGCAGAGTCTCTGTAAGCTCTCATTCTCATTGGTGAATGGGATCCCCTAAGGACAGTTAACTAATTCTCCACCCTGGATTCTAGGGATAAACCTGAGGGTCTGAGGTTCTAGTATTTTCAGTCATGAGCCCCATTAGTGTGCTTCCTAATAATAGTAATAAGCAAGACTTCATTTAACTTTTAGGAAAGGGTGTTTAATAAGAGGCATAGTAAGCACAATACTTACAAAAACATTTCCATCCTACAAATCCTAAGGCCTTCTGGATTATCGCAATGTTCACCACCCTACCTCTTTACCATAGGCATATGTAGAATTTAGTCCAGGTGTGTCAGCTGATTGCACTCATGTTCTATGAGCACTAAGCTCCTAACTTACACCTTTCCTTCTCAAACATTCCTTCCTCCAATCCAATCTATCCTATTTAATCCTGCTGGGTTAATTTCCCTAAGGTGCAGTTCTGATTGCATCCCCTTTACCCTTTCTACTCACCATCTGACTCAAAATTATTCAGTTACTCATTTAGTCTACTGAATAAAATCCATACTATTTTTTTTTGTCATTCAAAACTTTCCACTGTGTCACTGGTAAATGCAATGAAAGTAAGCTGAGGCAATACTGCAAGTAAAATCAATTTATTAACAGTGATATATAACGATTAAAAAACTGAGTGGCCACCTCACTAAAGTCAGTAAGCCCAACGAGAAGCGGGGTAAATTTATTGACACACAGGGAAGAAGAGCGTCTAGAAACATTACAATTGGCTCTACCAGGGTTGGGGAACCTGTGGACTTGAGGCCACATGTGACCTTCTAAGTACTCAAATGTGGCCCTTTGACTGAATCCAGACTTCACAGAACAAATCCCTTTAATAAAAAGATTTGCACTATGAAGTTTGGAATCAATCAGAGGGCTGAAATCAAGGACCAAGATGGCCATATGTGGCTTCAAGGCTGAAGGTCCGCCAACCCTGGATTAAACTAAGAAAAGTTGGTTGGCATTTAGATATGCTTAATCTGGCCTCTCTTTAATGATTAAATAATGTTGATTGTTTTATGGGACTCATTCATCTGACTTTTGGATCTCCTTTGGCAAACTGTTGACTTGTTTTTGAAGCTTTTCTATAGCCTGAGACCATCGCATATTGATTTTGGAGGTCCTGGATGCAGAAATCTTGACTTCTTCTGACAGTGTGCATTGTTCTGTCTCATCTGAAAGGATGGAAGAAAATACCTGTTCTGGGGGCGGGGAGGAGCCAAGATGGCGTAGTAGAAAGACTCACTTATGCTAGCTCCAAACCCACAGCCCATAAATTTTCTGTAAAAAGAACTCCCCGCAAATTCTGGAGCAGTTCAACCCGCGCAGAAACCCAGGGGAGGAGATTTCCGTTCCAGAGAGCCCTGGAAAGCTGTACCCAGGGGTCCATCGCACACCAGACAGTGGAGCCCAGCCCTGCCCTGGCTGTGCGGGTCCACAGGAGCAGATCCAAGCAGGCTTCAGGGACAGAACCTCCAGTGGCCACAAAGGTCCCTCCACCCACAGGTGCTACAGGTCAGCGAGAGAGACTTCTGGGCTGGCCGAGAAGGGAGCGGAGTGTCTCCATGACTCAGGCCCCCTCCGGAGGCAGCAATGGAGACAGGGGTAGCAGCAGACCTGGGCTCCCAGAGCAAACAGGAGCTCTGCTCCATTACTGAAGGTCTCTGCATAAACCCCCTGATGGAACTGAGCCTGGGAGGCGGCCCTGCCCCCACCCCAGCACCAGAACTTAAGCTCAGATTGAATAGCAGCCACGTCTGGCCACTGAAAGCCCTGAGGCTGGGGAGCAGCATTTGAATCTCAGATGCCAAGCACTAGCTGGGCAGATCTAGGCGGGGGTGGAGAGGAATCTCAGAAGTCAAGTAACTGGTTGGCAAAATGCCCTGAAAAGGGAAGAAAAATAAGACCATAGAAAGCTACTTTCTTGGGGAACAGATGTTCCCGCCTTTCATTTCTGATGACGAGGAACAATGCTTACCATCAGGGAAAGACGTGGAGGTCGAGGCCTGTGTATCCCAGACATCCGAGGTGGATGCTGCTTCTGGGCATTCTGCCTCCAAAGTCTGTTCCAGTCCTGTTCCTCTTAGTGCCATGAAGCCAAGGTTGGGTTGTGCTCCACTCTGTGCTCCATGTAATAGACCTTTCTAGTTGGCCTTCTGGGCTACCTTGGGCTGGAAATCTCTTTCACTCTGTCTTCTGTGACTTCTGCAGCTCTAGAATTTGTTGACTCATTTTTTATAGGTATTTTATGGGCTGTGGAGGAAGAGCTAGAGTATGTGCATTCTTTCTACTCTTCCTTCTCGGCTCCACTCTCCATTCATCTGATTTCTAAAATCTGTTCTAGGGAATCAGTACCTCCAGGCTTGCTGTCCCCTTGGAGATCAAATCTCCCCTACTTGCACAAGGACAGATAACATATCTTTTGAAAGGTGGCCCCATACTAAGTTGGTTGAGGATTACAGACAAGGAGATGTCTCAGGAATTAATGACATAAGTGATAGCAATTTTCCTTTAAACCAATTCAGAGGGAAAATCTAAGTTCCCAAACAATGTGACTTCAGGCAAATACTAATTCAATTATAAAAATCAATGTAGCATAAAATCAATTACATTGGAAAATCAATACAGTAGAAATCAGAGATAATTTTAATTTTGATATTTTTACAATGGTTTGCATCTAACCTATGTTCCTAGCCTTATTCCAAATTACTCCTCTTCATGCACAATCTCCAAACTCCAGGCAAATAATTGGTCACCACTTAGCAATCAGAGGAGAACTCTGGAGTTAGGGAGCTCTGAGTTCAAATTTGACCTCAGACATTTCTTACTTATGTGACCCTGGACAAGTCACTTAATCTTGTTTGCTTCTGTTCCCTCATCTGTAAAATGAACTGGAGAAGGAATGACACTCCATGATGGCATCTTTACCAAGAAAATCCAAAATGGGGTCACAGAGAGTCAGACATGATTTAAAAATGACTAAACAACAGCAGATTACTACTCACACCTTCTTTTCTTCATGCTTTGCTTCTCATATTTTTTCTTTTGCCTCAACATTTCTGTTAACTGAAATTTCTAGTATTCATAGATTTTCAAGTTAGAAAGCACCTTAGAGGTTATTTTGTCTAATCCATTCATATTATAAACAAAGAAATTGAATTAAGGTCCAGAAAAGCTAGGGGATTAGTTCCAAGTTATATAGCCCACTCTTCAAAAACTCAGAATAAACCATCATTCCCAAGAAGGAAAATGTTAGTATCTTAAAGTAAGCTACCCTGATATGTACATATATATGTATATATGTATATATACATATGTATATACATATATACATGCATAGATGTATGTATATACATACATCTATGCATGTATATATGTATGTATGTGTGTATGTATAAAATAAGGCACACAGAGTATTCCAATCCACATCTTTTAATGCCAAGCCCAGTGTACTTGACACTATAAAATTCCTTCCTATTGATCATGGACTAGCTTAGACTCTCCTTGCTCTTGCATTCTTCCTTGCCTCCTCCAAACAAAAATCTACTCCTTGAATGCCTTGTATTTCTTTGCTTGTATATCTTTAAAAAACCTACTAGTTTTTATTTTGTAAACTATGAATTGGCCTTATTTCTCCTTCTGAGTTCTAAGCTCTTTGAAGATATACATCATGAGTTATTCAGGGGCAGCTGGGTGGTTCAGTGGATAGAGCACCAGTGCAGGAGTCAGGAGGACCTGAGTTCAAATCTCACCTCAGGTACTTGACACCCACTAGCTGTATGACCTTGGGCAAGTCACTTAACCCCAACTGCCTCATCTTAGGTCATCTCCAGTCATTCTGATAAATGTCTAGTCACTGAATTCCGATGGCTGTGGGGGAGAAGTGAGGCTGGGGACCTGCACAGCCCTCCATCACTAAAAACAAAGTCAAATGCAAGTCATGTCATTATTTCTCTGATGGCATGATCTTCTTTGGCAATGAAGGATGAACTCACACGAGTTATTCATCTTCTCATTCCTCAATGCGATTAGCTCAATGATTTTCACACATGTTGGGTACTTAAGAAATGTTTCTTACACTGAATTTTATCAAAAGGAATAAAATCTCACTGTGTTTTTTTAGACTTATAACTATGACTGTGACGTTTCTTTACTTATATTCCTAAGAAATAATTGTTCTTTGAGAAATAATATTGAGGCTACTTCATAATGTTAGCCTAAAAATAAATAAGCTATAGTGATGGAGCTTATCTTTGATTGATTTATTTTGCTTTATAAAATAGGTTTTGGCTCTGAGCTATGCTAATACATGTTGACTCCTCACCTCTCAGAGTCATTAGTAATTCAGGAACACTTTCATGGTTTAAGTCAAGATATTTACTTACGGTAATGTGATCCCTTAGGTATTGCAGTGGGATTTGACATTGAGATGTATGCATATATTGATTTGAGTCATATTTTAAGTCTTAAGTAGCTTGCGGTTTTCTCCCAAGCACTAAGTTGGGTCAGTCTGACCGTAGTCAGATTTTAGTTTTAGCCCATCCTTCAAAAACTCAGAATAAACCATCATTTCCAAGAAATAAAATGTTAGTATCTTAAAGTAAGCTACCCTGATTTTGAGAGAGGCTAAGAAACTTTTCCAAGATCATGCATGTGGTAAGATATAGAGCCAGTAAACTGAGTACATGTTCTGTTGTAGTAGCTGATGTTTTCCTATCATGTTTTTCTATCATTTTTTTCTCAGAGGTAATGCATTTAGTTACCTGGTGAGTCTGGTTCATACCCCATCAAGACTTATGTCTTGCCCATGGCAAATGAGGAAACTAAACTGAGCCAGCTCCTCTTAGAATAATGTGAGGATGTTATTATCTGCCTTAGGCAGGCTCCATGGCATAAAAATATAGTTATAAAATCATCATATTGGCTAGCATTTAACAAAATTAATAAACAGGGTGAAAATTGTTTCACTGAATAACAGCCCTGAGTAATATTTTCTCAAGTTTTTGGGAAAGTCTCATAGGGTCATGAGCTTAAGGAAGACATTATATTCAAACTTACCCCCCCTTCACTTTTACAGCAAACTGAGGCATAGAGAGGTGAAATGACTTTTCCAGAGTCACAAAGTTAGTGTCTGAGTCAAGATTTGAACCCAAGTCTCCCTAATGATGACAAATGCCCACTGCCCCACATAGGACACCATGCTGCTTCTCAAAGTATCAGAGTTATAATTTTAGCTCACTAAAATGGTTGGAACGCTGAAATTGAAAGAAAATGAATTTATATTTTGAAGAAAAAGATAAACTTCTATAGAATTATGTTATAAAACACACACATAGACACACATATATACAAAAACACGTGTATGTATGATATACATGCATATGTACATGTATATAGTGTGCATGTGTTAATTCCAAAAGTTTTGAAATAATCTGTATCTGTTTATATATATTGCATAAGTACATACGTACATACATATGCATGTGTATATATATGTATATGTTCATATATATGCATATTTAAAATATAGTCAGCTTCATGTTACAGTAGATAGAGCTCTGGCTTCAGAGTCAGGAAGATTTTAGTTTAAATCTGACCTCATATACTTACTAGCAAAGTGTGACCTTGGACAAAGCATTTAACTTCCATTTGCCTCAATTTTCTCCATTGTAAAATGGATATAATAACAGAACTTACATCCTAGGGCTGTTGTGTGGATCAAATGAGATAATATTTGTAAAGTGCTGAGCACACGTCCTGGCACATATAAATACTAGCTATACTGAGGAATAACTAAGGCTATTTTTAACTATGTCAGCTCACAGAGAGGAGATGTGGCATACTGGGAAAAATTGGTTCCAGGAGTATGTGACTTCAGATTCTGCCCCTATTATTTGCACTGTTACCACAGACAAGTCACTTAAGTCACTTCTAAAGTTGAAGAAGGTAGAGCGGCTTATATAATTCTCATTCACAGAGAGGTTCTGAATATAAAGTTCCTACGCATTGACATTGGTTGTCATAGGCATTGTCATTTGCAAATTTGGCCCATTTGTTTATTAAATGTCGCCGCTTAGGTAATCTGATTTAAAAGCTTTCGACAGAAAATTCTATCTTCTGGCAGTGTTGCCCTTAGTCAGTCCTTACTTTTAATGGTTTCCGAAAGTTATGAGGCTTTACTGAATCACTACAGTCGTTTCCAAATGTAATTGCTATTCTCTACTATGTTCATAAAATATATTAAACACATTCTTGGAGTGATCTTGAAAGGAGAGGATCGACACCCAAAATCAATATTTTGAGCGTCACTCCTGCCATATTAATTAGGCTCTGTTTTAAAACAGCAAGCACATCTTTCCACAATTGGCAAAAAAGAATTCTAACTGCTCTGAATCCCTCACAATCAATATTAATCACTTTCAAATAGTTTGCTTGTTGAATTTTCAAGGACGCCAAACAATCCTTGGGGCAAATTCTCTGCTTCACAGGCCAAATGTTCAGTTATTTAGAAAGGGAATGTTGTTTATTTTCCCTATGTATTTTGTACTTGACCTTTAGAATAAAATTGTCATGTATTCAGACAACAGCATTGGACTTTCAGGCACTTGGGGGTAATAAGGTTTGGTTAAACTGCTCATTCATCTTGCAGTTTATAGTAAACATTGAATGATTCTTTGTGGTTTATTATCTTCATATGCAGTTATTTTTCCTTTCCTAATTTAGGATGTGTCCTTCTACCTGATTAAAAAGAAGTGGCTGATCCCTAGGTCTTTAGGCTTTGGCTACCTATATAATCAGATGTTTGATAATTGATTAAACAGGCAGTCTAATTATATGATCTAGTGATTAAAATTCTTGAGGGCAAAGTTGTTTTTTTTTTTATTTTTGTGTATTACTAACCCCTACTATAGTGCCTAGAACATCATAGGAACTTAATAAATTCTAATTGATTAATGGATTGATAACCCAATTTACTGAGCTTATTCAATAATGGACCTTTGGAGGAAATGAGTCATTCAAGAAAGTAAGGGGTATTCAGATTTATAACTAGCTTGGAGAGAAAAGAGATTTGGTGCAAAGTGTCAGGGGAGGCACTAGCAACTGGGAGAAATCAGGAAAAGTTTTAGGTAGTATTCGAACTGAGGTGAAGGAAACTATGGATTCCAAGAAAGATCTGGAAAGGGAAATACTTTCCAGCTATGGGAGACAGTCAATACAAAGGAACAGGAAATGGGACCTCATGTGGCAGGGACAGTATAAGGATCAATTTTCTGTGTTATGGAATGCATGAAATGCACAATAGGGGCAAAGGGTAGATCTGAGCCAAGTTGCAAAGAGTGTATATATATATGATCCTAGAAGTAATAGTGGAATTTTTTGAGTGACATGATTAGATCTATACTTTAGGAAAATAACTTGGTGACTGTGTAGCAAATGGTTTGGAAATAAGGAGAAACAATAGGGAATGAGATCAATGAGAAAGCATTTGTAATCAGTAATGCTTAATTAAGATAGTAACTGAATAAAGACCGAAAAGGGAAGAGGTGAATGATGTTGTAGAGGTAAAATTGATAATACTGAGTAACTGAACGTGAGAGAGTGGATGAAGATAGATACAGTAGAGCTAGAAAAGGGAAGTGGTTTGGGGAAAAGTAACTAAGTACATACACTCACTAACGCCAAGTGACCTCCTTTTTGCCCCTTGCTGGGGTGCACAGAAAGGATCAGTTTGGATTAGCTTATATAAATTCCCTGAATTGTTTTGGGATGCCATTTCCCAGCAAGCACTATCTGGGAAGGATTGAATTATGTCTCTATCAGAAAATATTGGCCAAAAGTCAAGGGTGCTATTAACCCAGTATTTCATTTTCCAGCTTCCTCTCACAGGACTCCAAATTTCTGTCAATATCTCTCTTGTTAGTGATGATGCTAATGATTACCACACTACCCAACTCTTGCTATGGGTGATACTCATTCTGCCCTTCCCCTGCCCCCAGCCTTTAGCTGTATATAAGATGGAAGGAAAATAGATCCAAGAAGACTTCAAACCATCTCTAATGACTCCCCACCTCCAGTGGGAGTAGGATGGAATTCACTTAGATCATTAAAAGAAGCTAGCTTCTTTCATCTCCTTCCTTTCATCTTCCATGTAGAGATTTGATAAGACCTTTCTTCAGTGCCAGTTGTGAGGCTGGCACAGATGTGAAGTACAAAGTCAATAATCAAAATCATAGTTTTGTACTGTACTTCCTGTTGACATTTCTGCCAACTGGGGTTATTATGGCATGGCGGAAAACACTGGCAACAATGGTGTTGAAAATAAATTGAACTTTTAGTCTAACAAGTGTAAATAACCCTTAGAGCCCCCAAAACTATTATACATTTGGATCCGTTATTCAGAGAAAAAATTGCTCTTAATTATAATTGGTTTTCTACAGTTATCACAACTATGATTATCATAAGTTATTGTGCTGAATTAAATACAGGTTGCCCTGTAATAAAGGCCACATTTCCTAAAATGAGATTTCTTTGAGAGGAGAAAAATAAGCATATATATATATATACATATATATATATATACACACACACATGTGCATACACATAGTTTACATACTTGTATATGTACTTATATGTTTATATGTGCATATATACATGGGTATATGTATACACATGTATATGTACATATGTACTTATATATATGTGCATGCATGCATATATACACATAAAGAAAAATAAATGTTGAAATTATATAAGACAAAATATTGAGGAGGGGTGGGAGTTGTCTGTTGAACCTCAATAACCCACTTCTACAACTGGAGCTACTTAGTTTGGCTAGATAAAAAAGAAACAGGATCTTGGATTTATAACAGTAACTCTAAGAGATTACTACTAGCAAATTTAGAGATCTGCATCCCAAGTCTAGGAAAGGAAAATTCTGGTTGGGACCACTAAAATGTCATACGTAACTCCTGTCTCTTGTTAAGGGAAATTCAAAACCAAGTAGACAAAAGTCAATGGACCATGATTATATACCAAGTCTTTGGATAAGTCATTTTTTTTGGGGGGGAGGCAGTGGGATAAGAAGCAGAGACTTTATTAAGCTTCATGCAGTATTCAATACCATTGAAAACACATTTTGCTTGTTTTCACATACTGAACAAAGATTCTGGAGACTTGATTCATATTTCAACCACTGTCATTAAGAACTTTGTGTCTAAATAAATCAAAGTATGTATTGAACAACAAAACATTTAATTTGGAATCAGAAAAGACCTAGGCTTGAATTCTGCTTCAGTGAGCCTCAGTGTACTCATCTGTAAAATGGACATCATACCAGTAGTATCAACCTCAAAAGGATTCTTATGAGAATATGTACAATTGACTTTGTGTAAGAAAGTTCTTAATAGGAGTCTGACTCAAAACTTTTGATTTTTCTGAATGACTGCCAATGAATGAAACACTGGATTAGATGTGACTGGAGACAAAGTCAAATATAATTAGAAAGAAGACAGGGCATGGGGCAGAGATGGGCTAACATGACCAGGTACATTTGCCTTGTCTTTTTTCTGGCCCACGTATGTAAGAATATCCCATTCTAATGAGAGTGACACATCTGGGTGAGTGACATGCTTGTCCTGTCAAGAGGAACAGCCAGAATCATTTGATGGCAGGGAGCCAATTAATGTAGAGGATGATTTTCCAGCAGCCATCAGAGTCAGATAGAAAAACTTGCACTAATTCCTTTACTTAACCATTCTTAGGATGACTTGGGATGACAGGGATGTCATCTCCTGTGCTTTATCACCTATTTCCCTGGCAAGTGATGTAAATGTCTACCACCACAACCACCATCACCACCACCACCACCACCATCACCACCACCATCACCACCACCACCACCACCACCACCACCACCACCACCACCACCACCACTACTACCACTACTACTACTACTACTACTACTACTACTACTGCTACTAATAGTGATAGACAATATTTATGTAACTCTTTGTGGTTTTCAATGTGTATTACATGTATTATTTCATTTGATCCTTATAACCACTGTTAAGGAATTATTATTATTTGCATTTTAATGAGTCTAAGGAAGTTAAATTTCTTTACCCAGCATCACAAAGCTAGTAGACTTTGAGGCAGGATTAGAACTCAGGGTGTCCCAACTTCTACACCTATTCCTATGACCTTCTCCTATTGACCAACCCTATGGCAAGGGCACATGAGAAGTTTATACTAAAAAAACTAAGCTCTCAATTCTCTTCCTTCAACTTGGTGGCTATAGGGGAGTAAGTAAAGAGTGAAACTTCATCCTAGGGAATAAATGGAAGTGAGGGAATTGACATTTCTGACAGTTTTTGCTACCAGGGTTGTTATATTTCTCGCATTCAATAATTAAATTGTTCTGCTTTTGTTGACAATACAAGGTCTGGGAGAATTAATAAAAATTTTAGAATAAGATTAAGCATTACACCCCAGTTCTCTCCATAAATATTCTAACAAAGGTCTAAGAAAGATGCCAAACTAAGTAATAGTGAGGAAATCAAAGGAGGAACCTCATCTGGTCATTTTCCTAGAGCAGATCATGAATTTTTCCCACAAGGAAGTTATCAGGGAAGGAACTGTGGGGAGGAGAGAGAGGAATGGCCTGCTGAGAATTCACTCTGATTTCAGAGAATTGTTGATAAACTTAGGTTTAGGTGAGGGGCTGGGCAGCTATACTATCACTCTAATCTCATAGTGGTATATCGAATTCACACCTCAGGCTCAGGCCAGGGAAAAGTCTATAGTTCTGTCACTCTGAATCCGCAAAACCTTTCAGCTATGAGACAGGGGTTAGGGTCAGCAAATATTCCCTGATGCTCCACTCTTACGCAAATTTACAGTTGTGTTACCTAAGCCCAAACTGGGGGTGATAGCTTGAAATGTCCATCAGGGCAGGGATCACACCAGGCCTAAGATTAGACTGCTTGGAATCCACTGAAAGTTTATAACTCCCTGGCCTAAGTCATTTCAGTGATCCTTAAAGAGCACAGCACACAATATTGGCAGAAAACAGCAATAGGAGCTTAGAGTATGCAAATTGGGACCAGATAAAGCCCTAGCACATTCTCTAGGAGTGCTCAGGCCAAGCCACAACATAGTCTCAACCTGGAAAGTAAGGCTGGAAAATTCAATCAGTCAATAGATGATATGCACCTCCTTTGTGCCAGGCTCTGTGCTAAGCAGTGGGGACAGAAATTCAAATAAAAAGCAAAGACAGTCTCTGTCTTCAAGGAACTTACAATCTAATGGGAGAAGACATACAAAAGAAAGAGTGAAAAGTCTGGCAGTAAGGAGGGGAAAGGGATGAATGTATCCGGTGTGGGGGCATGATGATTTAGACTTCCAGAGAAGTCTAAAAGCAGTACAGCTGGTGAAAATAGGGGGAAAATGTGTTGAACCTCCTCTTTAAATAGAGGCACTAGAAAACATGAACCTGCCCTTCAAGCAAAGAATTCAATCAGAGAGGCAGAGGGTATTGATGAAATGTATCAGACTTTCAGCATAATAAGATTTCCCAATGATGAGTTTCCTCGGAAAGGAAGGCATGATGGAAAAATGAGTAAATAAGTTCACTGACTGTGAAGGTCTGTAACAGTGCTGGGGATGCTCAAGACACAAACCCAGAAGAGAAGAACAACTGCAAAATACTTTCAAGTAAAGTTTCAGAGAAAAATACCATGACCACAAAATTAGTTAGAATTGCTTGAAGAAATGATGCAAAATATTTTTAGAGTTTAAAATGATATTATATATGAAATGAAAGCAATAAAAATGAAAGCAAGAAATGATGCAAAATATTTTTTAGAGTTTAAAATGATATTATATATGAAATGAAAGCAATAGAAGAAAAAATTGGAAATGGAATAAGAGCTATGGAGTAAAAAGATTTGAAAGAAGAATTCAAAGTTTAAGTTCCATAAGAGGAACCTTATGCAAGTAAGACATCTTGAAGAGTAAAATAGATGAGGAATTGACAAACTATAGCCCAGGGGTCAAACCTGATCTGGCTTCTGTTTTTACATGCTGCTAGCTATGAATGGTTTTTACATGTTAAAATAAAATGTTACTATCTTTTTAAAATATTCCTAGGTCAAGGGCCAGGCAAAAACAGGCAGAGGGCCAGATTTGACCCTCCAGCTTATACTTAGTTGAATACTGAAATAGGTCAAACAGAAACGAATGACTTCACAAAAAAAAAAAAAACAGATATTAAAACAAAATGAAAAGATTGAAAAAAATATAAGAATTTTAAGGTATCTCTTATCAAAAACAAGCGACCATGAAAATAAGAGATAAGGAGAGATAGTTTAAGGATCATTGTACCACCTGCAAGTATGCCTACAAAGAAAAGCCTGGACCTCATATTTCAAGAAACCATGACAGAAAATTGCTCAGACCTATGAGATCAAGAGAACAATGTGAAAATAGAAAGAATGCATTGATGATTTCCTAAAAGAAATTATAAAATTAAAACTCTCAGGAATATTACAGCTAAAATCTAGAGTTTTGAGGTCAAGGGAAAAAACACATGGCAAACAAGCAAAAGAAAAATTGGGGTACCAAATAGAGTCAAAATAACACAAGAGTTAATAGCTACCACAATCGATCAACAAAGAGCCTGTAATGTGATATCCCAGAAGACAAAACATACAGACTTAACAATCAGTAACAATTTACCCAACTAGACTAAGGATAATCCTGTAAGAGAAAAAAAATGCATTTTAAACAAAATAGAGGACTTCTAAATATTAATAATGAGATCAAAGTTGAATAGGAATTTTAAAATATGAATGTGAATCAAAAGAAAATATAAATGAACAATCCAAAGGAACTATACAAGGATGAAATATTTACATCCTAATGAGATGAAGATGATGAATGTCCCCTGAGTCATTAGGTCATAGAGGGAGTTTGAATTATCCACAAATTTATGGAATTATTAATTGAATTATTGTGAAAAGGATTTTTAAAAATCATCTGGAAGGGAATACAAAGTTCAGCTATCAACCCTTGCTTTCCACTCACAAATTAATTTCTCCCAGCTCATTCAAGGTTAGGAGTGGCTATAAATAGCTTACAAACTCAGACCTGGTACTCCCAGTCTATTATCAAAGGAATAGGGCTGCTAGGAGTTTCCTCTGGGTCTAGGAAGGGGAAGGCAAGCCTGTTTTTGTTTTTTTTTTTTTTTTTGGATACTGGCCAGGAAAGATTATGATGACAGCAAGCATAAAATGATGCTTCAATGACATTTGAATAAGGCACAGAGAGTAGAGAGGCAAGCAATGTGGGGATGGGATAGGGGGAGAGTGAGAGAAGGAGAGGGAAAGACACAGAAGGTCACATACAAAACTGTGGATTAGAAGTTGGAAGCACTTGGGAAGTGTGGACCCATAGCAGATGGAAAAGTGCTTTGGGCAGGAATTTGGGTTATCATTTTTATAGGATTTTATAGTCTGTTGGGGGACAAACTGTTATTTATTAACTTTCAGGTTAATTCATTAACATAGCCACATCATTTCAAAGTTATCAATAATACCTTAGTGTTATTTCATTGATATAATACTTTACTGGTGTCCAGCTGGTCTTATTGCACATGCCTGGAACTTATGACTATGGGCACTTGGCAAGACTGAGGGGCCCTTACGGTAAAGCCTAGCTGGTTGTCCTGAATTTAGCAAATAACCTCAGGTTGTGACCTTGGTTAATTCACGAAATAGTTTCCAATAGCTACTATGCTTCCCTAACTTATGAGACAGTTTGCAAGTAACTGGTACAATTTCTTAGTTTATAGGGTAGTCTCTAAGGGACTCTTAGGTTTCCCTTTGGAATCTTACTTCCTACTATTACTACTTTATACTATTTATAAATTTATTTATTATACGAGCTAATGGTGGAGCAAGGGAACCAGAGTTAGATGCAGTTTTAACACAGTGTTAAATAAGACAAAAATTCTGAAAGAGAAGGGAAGGGGAAAAATGCACTTAGATGAGAAAGAGGGAGAAACTTGGGAACTCATCTCTTATCATAAGTATGAAAGTAGAAACCTATACAAAAGAGGAAAGGAGAGTAGGCATAACTTGAACTTTACTTTCATTTGAATTGATGAAAGAAAGGTAGAAAATAGTTTGGTATAGAAATACATTCTTATTAATTGAAAAGAAAATGAAATATATACAGGAAAAATACATACACAATGACTACTACAGTGTAAGTGGAAAGAACAGCCACAACTAAGTTAGAACTGTGTCTTGTAAAATTATAAAGAGCAAGGTGAGTCCCAAGATCTTGTCCAAATGACAAGATGTGTCTTCCCCACGGGAGGTGGAATATTGTATTTACTGTTAGATTTTTTTCATGAGTGTGGATTATTTTTGCTGATTTTTTCCTCTTCCTCTTAAAAATTTTATCATGTCTTTCTAGAATAGAGTGGGGGGAAGATATCGAGGAAAGAGAAGTAGGCAATGTAAAAACAAAAGATATAGTAAAACCTTATTTTTATTTCATGTTCTACATGCCAAGCACAATGCTGAACATTGAGTATTTGAGGAAAAAAATGCAAATCCCTTCCTTCAGAGAGTTAGAATTCTGTAGGAGACAATGTGCACACAAATAAGTGCATACAGCATTTATAGGGAGAGCATTGGGAACTGGAGGGGAAGGGATCAGGAAAAGCCTTGATAAATAAGGTAGTGAATTGAAGTAGGTAAGTGAATTGAAACTTGGAGGAAACAACAGATTCTAAATGACAGAGATTAAGAATGAATACATTATAGGCATGAGGGACAGTTAAAACAAAAGCATGGAGATGGCAGAGGGACTGTTATGTGTGACAAACAGCAAGAGTTCTAATTTGGCTGGACAAAAGAGTAGTAAAGCATAATAATGCCACTCTGTGACCATGGCGTGTGTACTCTGGCCATCCTCCTCAATGAACTTTCCCAGAAATCTGGACTTTGGCCATGGAACCCTAAGCTCTGATAAGTGACCTTATCTAAAGCAGAAACAGGACTCCACATCCTGTACTGGTCATTTCAAATGATGCTACTGCTCTTGTACTCTACCATACTCTTTCTAAGTCCCTTTTATGGATTGCTTTCTCCCATTAGTAGGGTGCTTTGAATGCTGGGATTGTTTTGCTTACTTGTTTTTCTATCCCTAATGCTAGGTGCAATACTTAATCTATGGTAATTATTAAGCATTTTTTTTCGTTAATTCATTCAAAAGTAGGTTAGGGTCAAGTTGGGAAGGGATTTAAATATCACAGAGAGGAGTTTATATTTGATCCTAAAGGTAATAGGAATCCACTATTGAATGGACAATAACATGGTCTGACATGCACTTTAGAAAAATCACTTTGGCAGGTAAAGGGAAGATGGAATGGAGAGAGAAGAGACTTCAGGCAATAGTGTCTATAGTCCAAGTGATAAGTGTTGAGGGCTGGAACTGTGATGACTGTATGAGTTGAGAGAAGAAAACAGATATGAGATGGTAAGAAAGTAAAAACAACATTTGGCCATTGATTTGCTATGTGATTTGAAGGAGCATGAGAAATCACAAAAGATCAACGTTGTTAACATGGAACCTGGAAGGATGGTGATGCTTCTGATAGAAATATGGAAGGTTGGAAGACGAGTGGGTTTGAAATGAAAAAGATATTGAGATTCTTATATAAACTGCAACCCATCCATGATTGCTCAGCCTAAATGACTCATTCTATGTCATGAAGCTCGAAAGGGTAGCAAAGTTCTAACTCACAAACCACTTCCCCAGAGCCCAGAGCTATCCAAGGGAACAACAGCACAGAGATGATCAGGGGGTAGGGTGTGGGGTACACTGAGGAAAGAATGGAATTTTCCTACCAGCATCCAAGAAGTTTGTGCTAGTTTCTACAGTATATTATGGTTAAGCTATAAGCAAATGGAGAGTGGAATGGAAGACTGTTGGGTGATAATACATAAAAATGGTAGAGTTGGTTTGGAAATAAACATCACTGGTATGGTGGAGCCATCTCAAGTAGGATTATGAGGACCAATCAAAAATTAAGGTTTGATTTATCATTTTGTTGATTGTCTGGGTTTAATAAAGTGAGGGAGAAAATATTAATGCTGCACACACATTTTTTTCCTTTACAGAACTGGTTGTTAAACATTTACTTGAACACCTCTAGATGAAACTATGTTGTTGGGTTTTTTCCTCACTCTACTGGTTTGCATATGCCCATAGTTCATCTCATGGCCCCTTTTGAATCTCCAGACATCATTGTAGAGACAACTGTGTTGAATTATAATAGTTTAGAGAAGTATTAAAAATAAGGAGGAAGGGATGAATAATAAAAATACTTCAGAAATAATCGATTTGATATATGAGAAGAAAAAGAGAAGGAAGAGCCAAAGACAACATCAAAGTTTTAAAGATACTATGATAAACTGGAAGGTACCAGAGAAGTGAGA
Organism: Bettongia penicillata ogilbyi; assembly: GCA_023548195.1. Classification (NCBI taxonomy): domain Eukaryota; kingdom Metazoa; phylum Chordata; class Mammalia; order Diprotodontia; family Potoroidae; genus Bettongia; species Bettongia penicillata. The sequence continues at coordinate 531,630 of JAJHZJ010000577.1, read as the reverse complement.
ACCCAGGAACTGAAGGCTATCAAGATGACATCACATAATATTAAGCTAAAAAAAAAATGGGGATTTTTATCCTCAAGCAGACTTTGAAAGGAACATGATAACCATCTTCAAAATTCTGAAGGATTGTCACATAGAAGAGGGATTACATTTGGTCTGCACAACCCTAGAGGGCAGAACTAGGAGAATTAGCTTTCTTTGTGGCCGCATCATATTTCTGACTCATCTTGAGGTTGTAATCCATCAACCTTTCTCCTGTAATCTTTTCCCTTGAACTTTTTTCTAGCTATATCTGCTGGCGCCTTTACTTATGGAGCTTATTTTGTTTAATCCTAGTGCAACTGGCATTTACAATGATTAAAATTTGCATTGCTAGCTTTAGCCCTCCATTTTAACCTGTTAAAATTTCTTTGAATCCCAATTCTGTCATTTAGTGTATTAGCTACCTACGCCAGCTTCATCTTCAAATTTGATATAAATATTATGTCTGGATTCAGGTTGTTAATATAAAATAAAGAAGAGAAGAGGACCAAGGACAGAGCCCTCATGTAATCCTCCACTGCAGATATAGACATCATTTCATTAATCACCATCCTCCAGTTCATATAACTCCATTTTGTCCACAAGGATACCATAAGGGGCTCATAGTTTTCATATCACTTCTCCCAAATTAATTTCTTGCCATAGTCATAAATTGCAAGCATTAACATCATCCTCATAAGGATAGAAATGAGAGTTTTAAGTGAACTTTCTTCCCTTCTTTGAAACAGCATCTGCTCCCATGAGTTCAACTTAACACAGATGACTCCCAGAGCTATGTATCATATCCAATTCAAAAAAAACCTCACATTTAAGTATCTATGCTTTGTGGAATGCAAAGCCTAAACAAAAATAGTCTCTACCTTCAAGGAGCTTATGTAAAAATTATTTTGAAACAAAAAGTCTAAGTGATTATAATTTAAGTGATTTGTTCATGATGCTGAATTTTTAAAATTTTTTATTAATTTTATTTTTAATTTACAGAATAAAACAAACATTTGTATAACAGTATAATAAAAAAGATCTTTGCACATGCAACTGAACATATATTATTTATAAATTGATATTCCATTTTAAGTGCATAGTAAAATTATCATGTCTTTTTTAATGTCTTTTTTCTTTTTCTCCTTTTTTCTTCACTTCCCCTCCCTATAGATGACTATAATTAGACATATGTGTGTATATATGTATATATATAATATATAATGTATATACATATAATGTATATATATACATATGTATGTGTATGTGTATATGTGTGTGTATAATCATCCCATATATACTTCTATTTATCAGTTCTCTTTCTGGATAAAGATAGTGTCTTCCTTCATATGTCCTTTGCAGTTAATTTGGGTATTTGCATAAGTCAAAATAACTCATTCAAAGTTGTTCTTAAAATAATATTGCTATAACTGTATCAATGTTCTCTTTTCTGCTCTTTTCACCCTTCATTATTTCATGAAAGTCTATCCATGTTTTTCTAAAAACGTCAGGCCCATCATTTCTTATAGCACAATAATATTCTATTACAATCACATACTACAACCTATTCAGTTACTGCCCAATTGGTGGCCATCTCAGTGATTTCCAATTCTTTGCCACCACAAGGAGAGCTACTATACACATTTTAGAACATATAAGGGAAAGAGCCAAAGTGGCTGAATAAAAGCAAGGACTTGCTTGAGTTCTTCCCCAAACCCGTCCATTTACCTGCAAAAATGACTCTAAACAAATTCTAGAGCAGCAGAACCCAAAAAAAATACAGAGTAAAATGCCCAAGACAATCTAGAAGATCAACAGGAAAGATTTACTGCACCAGGCTGGGAGAGGAGTGCAGTCCAGCCTGGGCTGTGCCATCATGGACTGAGCCCTAGCAACCTAGAGCAAGTCTCAGGTTAGTGAATCACTGGCAGCTGTGATGGTATCTAGACTTCTCAACCTACAAATGCCAAAAACAACTTAGAAGATCAGTAGTAAATGTCTGTTGGACCTGGTGAGAGAAAAGCACAGACCAGCCCCAGTACTGGGCTGTGGTGGTGGCAAGGGCAGCAGTTGCTTCTGTTGCTTTCAGCCCACAGACAGTGAGGAGGAGGGGAGATCAAGTGGCTGAGAAGAGGGCGATTGTAGAGATTTCTTTGTTTATGCTGAGGCAAGATTTTCTTGCTTACCCATGCTTGAATCTGGATTGCAGGCTTGGGTGGCAGCCCTGGAAGGAAAAATGTTAGCATGGCAGAGCTTGCAGCATTGGTGGAATAGAAATCCTCCTCACATTACCAAAGCAGAAAAGACCACTTGTGCTCACTCACAGACAAGAGCACAAGTCAGATGAGGAGTAAACCCCTCTCCTTAGATCATACCACCTTAGAAGAACGGAAAATTTACAGGTTCTTAGAAGTATCTCTGAAAACAGCTCCACAAAACATCTGAAGCTTGGGACAGTACACCTTCCAGCCTGGAAGCAGAAAAGTACCTTAAGTAAGAGTTAAAAAGTCAAGCAATTTGCTAGAAAAGTATGCAAACATTAGAAAAAGTCTCAGACTCTAGAATTTTACTTTGGTAATAAAGATCAAAACATAAACCCAGAAGAAGACAACAAAGTAAAATTTCCTACACCCAAAGTGTCCAAGAATCGTATGAATTGGTCACAAACCACAGAAGGACTGAAAAGGGATTTTAAAAACAAAGAAGTAGAGGGAAAATTGGGAAAGTGAGAGTGATGCAAAAAAATCATGATGAATGAGTCAACAGCTTGCTAAAGGAAACCCCCCCAAAATACTGAAGAAAATAACACCTTAAAAAGCAGACTAAACCACATGGCAAAAGAGGTCTAAAAAGTCAATGAAGAGAAGGATGTCTTAAAAAGCTGAATTGACTAAATGGAAAAGGAGGTCCAAAAGCTGGCTGAAGAATATGATTCCTTAAAACTTAGAATGGAACAAATTTTGGGAGCCAATGACTTTATGAGAAATCAAGAAATTATAAAACAAAACCAAAAGAATGAAAAAAATAGAAGACAATTTGAAATATCTCATTGGAAAAACAACTGACCTGGAAAATAGATCCAGGAGAGACAATGTTAAAATTATTGAATTACCTGAAAGCTATGAGCCAAAAAAAAGCCTACACATCATCTTTTAATAAATTATCAAAGAAAACTGGCCTAATATTGTAGAACCGGAAAGTAAAATGGAAATTGAAAGAATCCATTGATCACCTCCAGAAAGAGGTTCCAAAAGGAAAACTCCTAGGAATATTGGAGCCAAATTTCAGAGTTCCAAGGTTAAGGAGAAAATATCTCAAGCAGCCAGAAAGAAACAACTCAAGTATTGGGGAAACACAATCAGGTTTATGCATGATTTAGCAGCTTCTACAATAATGGAGTAGAGGACTTGGAATGTGATATTTCAGAGGTCAAAGGAGATAGGATTAGAACTAAGAATCACCTACTCAGCAAAACTGAGTATAATTCATCAGGGGAAAAAATGACATTCACTGAAATACTGGACTTTCAAGCATTCTTGATGAAAAGACCAGAACTGAACTAAAAAATTTGAATTTCACAAACAAGACTCAAGAGAAGGATGAAAAGGTAAACAGAAAAGAAAAATCATAAGGGACCTTTTAAAGTTGAACTGTTTACATTCCTACATGGAAAGAAGATATCTGTAACTCATGAGACATTTCTCAGTATTTGGTTAGTCAGAGGGAATATATATACATATGTGTGTGTATGAATGTGTGTGTGTATAATACATGTACACAAACATATACATACATATACATATACACATATATGTAGAGGACACAGAGTGAGTTGGATATGAAAAGATGATATCTAAAAAATAAAATTAAAGGGAGAGAAATGTTCTAGGAGAAGGAGAAAGGGAGATGTAGAATGGGATAAATTATCTCACTGAAAAGAGGCAAAAAACCATTTTTTATAGTGGAGGGGAAGAGGAATTATGTGAGAGGGAATGAGTGAACCTAATTCTCATCAGGTTTGGCTTAAGGGAGGAATAACATATATACTCATTTGGGTATGGAAATCTATCTTACCTTACAGGAAATTAGGGGGAAAGGGGTAAGAGATAAGGAAATGATAGAAGGGAAGGTGGATTGGGGGAGGGCCTAGACAGGGTGGATTGCAGGGGGCAGTCAGAAACAAACACTTTTAAAAAGGGACAGGGTCAAAGGATACAATAGAATGAATGGATGGTGGGATAGAATGAAGTAAATATAGTTAGTCTTTCACAACATGGCTATTATGGAAGCATTTTGCATGACTATATATGTATGACCTATACTGAATTATTTGCCTTCTCAATGAGGGTGGGTGGGGAGGAAGGAGAGAATTTGGAACTCAAAATTTTAAAAACCAATGTTAAAAATTGATTTTACATGCAACTGGGAAATAAGATATACAGGCAATGGGGTGTTAGGGTGTCTGAGCCTGAACTCTCAGGCCCACAGGCCTTATCTGGCCAGCAGTGTCTGTAGGCCTTGGTGGAGTAAGCTGTAAGTAATGACTGAGGTGGGAGACAAGATAGTGGACAACTCTGTTTATTGTAACAGCAAGCGGTGCTTTTATCTCTTTCCTGACACCAGAGCCCTTAGTGGACCTATCAGCAAATAGTTTGCCCTAATAAGGAAATCTTTTACCTATGACCAGGACTGCCCAGGACTGCCACATAGCCCTTAGCAAACCATCTTGGGCCTTCTTTGTTCTCCCAGGGCCCAGGAAATAGCCTTGAGCAAAACAGAGGCGGAACCCTTCCTCCCAGGGCCATCTTGTTCATACCTTACCAGTCTCCCCTCAGTTTACCTGAGTCGTGACCAGTGAATGCTGTCCAAGAGGCTGGGGGTTGGCAATTCCCTTACAATGGGGTATATAGAAGTCTATCTTGCCCTATAGGAAAACAGAAGGAAAGGGATAAGACAGGGGTGGGGTGAGTATGACAGAAGGTAGAGCACATTGGAGGAAAGGATAATCAGAATGTATGCTGTCTTGCTGTGGGGGCGGCTTTCCATTCCTATGAATATCCTAAAGTTTGGCTGGAAGTTTCTATAAAAACTATAATGGTTACCCTTTAGTACTTTTAGAGGATCTCTTTCTGTATTGTGCAGATATCAAGATCTTGATAAGAGAAAACTCCTGATTAAATATCATTGGCTGAGTCTGCTCTAAGATGAATTGCCTGTCTCTTTGCTTATAAAAGTGACATGTTAGGCTTTCTGGAAAAACCAAGACAGCTCAGAATAAAACTAACTCCAGCAAGAGGATGTGTAGAAGACAGGAGAGGTACCTGCACATAAAGCCAGGCTAGGACCATAAAGAGCTATAAAGAGATATTGACCTGTGCAGGAGGCACCTGAGATCAGATCCAGTCCATGTGACATAAGAGATGGGACATAGGTACACAAGAACGTGGAATCCTTTTCATGTAAACGTAGAGCATCTATTTGCTATTTATTGCCCAAGGATTATATAATCTGTTCACTCTGTGTTTTTTCTCTCTGAGCCCCCCACTTTAAGAAAGTACAATATACAAAAAAGACTACTTGGCCGGCCACATTCACCTATCGTAGACAAACCTAAGCCCTACCTACACACAAAGCCTTGCTGCAGATTACAGAATGAATCCTATCCCTGGGCAAAGAAGCTCTATTACAGTTACATTAAGCTTACTAAATCTTGATTGCTCTGACCTCAATATCTTAATGGAAAGAGCACTGAACACGGAGTCACAGAATCTGAATCCTGTTTTTGCCGCTTAACAACCTGCTTAATCTCTGGAAAGTCCCTCGACCCTTCCATATCTCAGTTTCCTTATTTGTAAAATGAACTAAATGTTATATGTAATTGAAATTGTAAAATGGACTAGATTATCTTCAGTTACTCTCCTTGTAGTGGTTCAGCATCTGATGGATTATTCAGGATCACTGAAAACCTGTGGGTTTAGATAAACAATCCCTTCAATAATAACTCCCAGGAACCCCCAAGAAAGGGCAAACATAAAGTGGTAAAAAGCAATCCTGTAAAGACAAAGCCACAGACAACATTAAAATCATTGGACAAGGAGATTTTCTGGGGTCTCAGGAACTTCTCTGCCAAAGTCCTAAAAATATCCTTACATTTTCTTTGGCCCAAAGGATCAATAACTAGAACCAACAGCATTGCACCTGGGGACAAAGTTAGTTCAAATGTGCTCTATAGTTTCTTAGGTCACTATAGCCTTAGTTGGTATTGTGGCAATGTAAGGGTTAACTGTAGCCTCCCTAGTCCCATTAGTGTCCTAGCCCACAACAGTCTTTTCCTAGCTTCAAGCCCATGATCCAGCTTCCTAAAATGCAGGTGCCCTCCTTCCCTGTAACAATGTGTGCTTCTTGCCCTTTACCCTGGTCCTTCCATGACTGGATTACTGTTTTTTAAAAATATTTTCCCTTAAGGCAAGTCTTTTCAAACTTCAGTGGTTCCCTATTACCTTCTGGACAAAAAATTAACTTCTCACTATTTCACAGCCTGACTGCAGCTTACCTTTCCTGACACTGCAAATTACTTCCCATCAGAATCTCTATGTCCCAGCCAAACTGACCTAAGTGTTATTCCTGGAACTGAGGATTTCATTTCCTTTCTCCATGCCTTTGCACAGGACCCCATGCCTGCTTTAGGATTCTTAGAATCCTTAGCTACCTTTACGATTAGGGCCGTTGCCAATTGTCCTGACTTCTATCTTGCCACTGGACTCCAATGACTCTAGAAGAGAGAGTGAGACTGATTCCTTTGTACAGCCTTGCCTCACTGAAGTCTAATTCACCTTCAGGTCAAGACATTGACCTCATGTCACTGGTCGTCTTTGAGAATGAAGGATAAACAACAAGAATCTTTGTGATTCAACTTAGATGAGCCTCGGTTTTTATTTTTTCAAATATTTCTATTTGTTAGTCCTTTGTCTCTCCTCAAATTACATCATGCTTCTTTATCGGTTTAGACATTTTATTCTTCCAGAGGATCATAAATTCCTTAAGGGCAGAATGTTTTTTATTTGTATCCTAAATACCTAACAGTGAGTGTCTTGCACATATCAGATGCTTAATATCCACTATGACTTGAAAGACTTAATTCATGAATGCATGAATGATTGAATGTATGAATGAATGAATTCATGGATGTATGAATGAATGAATGTATGAATGAATGAATTCATGAATGCATGAATGATTGAATGTATGAATGAATGAATTCATGGATGTATGAATGAATGAATTCATGAATGCATGAATGATTGAATGTATGAATGAATGAATTCATGGATGTATGAATGAATGAATTCATGAATGCATGAATGATTGAATGTATGAATGAATGAATTCATGGATGTATGAATGAATGAATTCATGAATATATGAACGAATGAATGTATGAATGAATGAATGAATGAGTAAATGAATTATGACCCCTGCTAGCAGATCTCTTTAGTATAAAATGCTTTCTTTCCCTGCTTGATCTAGCCACTCTTGACATTTGACTCATTTTGAACCTATTACTATTCACAATCCCATCTATCCTTTCCCTGGAGACTAAACCCACAGTTTTCAACTTAATGTCAGAATTTAGTCCCACATGCCCGAGACCCTTGACCCTGAGCAAAGCCTACAGCATTCATCTGTAGTCACTCCTAATCATCTCCCATGACTGTCCTTAGCCTTGCTCTCTACTCTAGCCATCATCTCTACTTTGTCCTCACACAAGAATCAGATTTCTCCCCCCTATCCGCCCTGGACTTCGATAGTATACATTTGCCCTTATCTTGCTCTGTCCTCCACTAGTTTTGTTGTTTTTTCACTGTTATTGTCATGTCCAACTAGTTGCGACCCCATTTGGGGTTCTCTTGGCAAAGACGCTGGAATGGCTTGCTGTTTCTTTCTCCAGTTCATTTCATGGATGAGGAATTGAAGCAAATTGGACTAAGTGACTTGCTCAGGGTCACACAGCTTGTAAGTGTCTAAGGCCAGAGTTTAACTCGAGTCTTCCTGACTCTAGGCCTAGCACTGTATTCATTGGGCTATCTAGCTCCTCCTACTAGTACATCCATGTATGCCTCGCCCTACTCCCTTTCCACAACATGTTTATGTACTATCTTTCCTTATTAGAATGCAATCTCTGAAAGCAATGACTGACTTGCTTTTATTTGTATCCCAGGCACAGTGCCTGGCAAACAGTAAATAGTAAAAGTTCCCTTCTTCTCTGCCTCCCTATCTAGATACCTAGACATCCCAATTTTTCTCTCATTGTCTATTTTATGGTTCTTAAATCCAAACAACTTCACAGTCCTGATGGCCTCTCTTCACTGGAAAAATTCTTAGGTAAACAAATAGACGATTGGTTGTCATAATTGAAGTGTCAACCTGAGACTTATTGTTCCATTTAGCTAGGCCAGTAAACAGCAGTAGTCTCAGAACTTTCCCCTCATAATTAAAAGAAATGTTTTAATTAGTTTCATTATCAAGTTTCCTTTTAACTAGTTCAGATTACTAGCCAAATATGCCATAGAGGTCAAAGATTTATAAAAATTCCATTAATACTGAAATATTTTTATCTCTATTTGTGATAGCATACTAGAAATAAATTAGTTGTCCATAGATTATTGAACTGTTAAATAAATTGTGATACGTGAATGCAATGGAATTTAACGTATCATATTGCATGATGAATATGAACAATTCAAAGAATCACGGGAATACTTAGTATGAATGATTGATGAAACAGGAAAACCAATATACAATGATGTAAATGGAAGAAACAACAGCAAAAATAATAAAAGATTGAATTCCATGTTATTTATACTTGTCCTGAAAGAAAAGGTTAACGAATGCAGAAATATATGTATCTCCTTTCTGTTAAGAAGTGGACTGTGAGTATGGATATGTTTCTGTTTATGTGTGTAAGTATGTATGTGTGGATATATGTACACATAGATACATAGACATATGTGTGTATACTAAGATGTCAGAACTATCTTATTCAGTTGATGTGATGTTTAACTTTGTTGAACATTTTTTTCTTTATTCTTTATTACAAGGGTTGACTTTCTGGGCAGAGAACAAGAAGGGATATATTCAGAAATGAATGTGATATGAAAACAAAATATAGCAATATAAATGAAAATAAAACATATAGCAGATTTATTTCCATTAGAGAAACATCTGAGGGCAACCAAAGACGTCTTTAAAATTATAAAAATAATATTTGTACGTGAAAATTCAAATGGATGCATACAAGATTTTCAGGTCTAAATTCTAAATTGTTTTTTTCGTTTTTTGACAGATTTTTAATTTTTTTAAATTTTAGACATCTTTCAAATATCCAGAAAGTTTAATGCAAGCAAACGGATTGAATCTCAAGAGCATAGATACCCAGTTTTGATGTGTTAGGAACCAATTCAAGGAATTTATTTGTTTCTAATTAGTGGAAACTTGACTTTAGAGGAAAAATATTTTTGAAAAAAGAATTAAATCCGAAAAGGCAGACAATTACAACTTTTTAAGAAGAAATAATTGCATCAGATTTGGTACCTGAGAACTGATGATCTCTTAAATGTAGCACATCCTTTCCACACATAAATCATGAAATCAGATAGTCTATTCCATGTGGTTTAAAACATTTTAGAGAGATGATAAACATGGGTGTGGGTTATTTCTTAGGATGTCATAATATTATCACAATCATTGTGACAAGATTCACATTATAACTCTATAAGAAAAGAATCAGTTTCACTGGCATCCTCAGTACTCTAAATGGGTCAATTTCATTAGAATGTCAGGAGAAAATGAAGGAGACCTCCAGCATCTTGGAGGGAAGGGACCTCTCCCTGGTGTGAAGTCATAGTGGATGTACCAGAGCTAAACAGGATGTGCAGCCATGAAGTCATTGTGATCTGCATCATTGGAGGCAACATACCAATTGATGAGGTCATAGAGGAATGTGAGTATCTAATTAAAGGATCATAAGATGTTAGAGTTGTAAGGGACTTCAGTGATCATCTAACACCATCCTTTAAGGATTTTTTTTAAGGAAGCTTTTGGACTTCCTTTTCCATTTGCTCAATTCTACTTTTTTAGGCATTCTTTTCCTCACTGGCTTTTTGGACCTCTTTTGCCATTTGAGTTGGTCTATTTTTTTAAGATGTTATTTTCTTCAGCATTTTTTTTGAGTCTCCTTTGGCAAGCTGTTGATTCATTTTTCATAATTTTCTTGCATCACTCTCATTTCACTTGTCAATTTTTTCTCTACTTCTTTTATTTGATTTTCAAAATCCTTTTTAAGCCCTTCCATGGTATGTGACCAATTCATATTTTTCTTAGAGGCTTGGATGTAAGATATGTGACTTTGTTGTCTTCTGGTTATATGTTTTGATCTTCCTTGTCCCCAAAGAAAGATTCTACAGTCAGAACTTTTTTCCCACTATTTGCTCATTTTCCCAGCCAACTATTTGACTTTTGAGCTTTTTGTCAAAGTAGTTCTCTGCTTCCAGTCAGGAGGGTTGAGTGGGGTGTGGGGTACTATCCCAAGCTTCAGAGATTTTGTGCAACTGTTTTCAGAGATACTTCTAGGGACCTGAAAATTTTCGGTTCTTCCAAGGTTATATGATCAAAGGAGAGGAGTTTACTCCTTTGCTGGTCTGTGCTCTGCTCTGTGAGTGACCTCATGCTCTCTGTTTTTGCCTTGAAACTGTGAGGCAGATTCCCTCTACATCACTGCCACAAGCTCCACCATGCCAGCACTCCTCCTTGCCCCAGGACCACACACCCAAACTTTGACCCAGATCTAAGCAGGGCAAAGCAAGAGAATCCCACCTCAGTACCAGCAAAGAGATCCCGGAAATCACCCTCTGATCAACTGCTCCATGCCCCCACAATCTGTGGGTCTAGAGCTCCAGAAAGAGCCTCTGCTACTGCTGCTGTGGCTGCCAGCTCAATTGCCCCCTTAGCTGCCCTGGGACTGGGGCCAGACTGTGATCTTCTCTCACACAGTTTCAACACACTTTTTCTACTGAACTTCCAAGTTGTCCTTGGCATTTGGGGGTTGAGAAGTCCACCAGTGGATTCAATGCCCTGAACCGTGCTTAGGCTTCATCTATGCCTGTGCAGCCAATGCTGAACTGCACTCCTCTCAACAGACCTTTCTGGTCATCCTTCCAGATTGTCTTGGGCTGGAAATCTGTTTCACGCATTTTGTGGGTTCTGCTGCTCTAGAATTTATTTATTCATTTTTACACGTATTTGGAGAGGTTTGGGGAAGAATTCAAGCAAGTACCTGCTTTTACTCCATAATCTTGACCCCCATCCTTTTATAGATGAGGATATCATGGTCCTAAGAGATTAGACAGCTTGCCCAAAGGTAGACAAGCAGTAATTAGTAGGGACAGGGGTGTAGCCTAGGTCTTTTGACTTCAGACATTATTCTTTCTCTTCTGTAACATATTGCTTCTTTTATATCACATAGTCATATGATATAATACATTTTCTGTATACTATATACGTTCACTGTATATTCTCATATACAGTTTCCTCCTTGTCTAGGACATTCTTTCACCTAGTTTTTCAATAATTCTTTATGGAACTGACAAAAAATGAGGTAAAATAACTTTTCGGAAATCTTGCTTGTTAAAACAAGAGAAAAAATAAAAAGCGTACTTAGAATATTAACTTATTGGAATCTGCGATATTGAAAAACAATATAATCAGTGCAATTTGCTATGTGGTAATATCAGAAAAAACCACTTGGAGTTCTCCTTTTGCACATAGAATTTAGCAGGGAAATCTACTAAAGCACAATCACTCTACTGAAGGATACCTAAGGCACATATTCATTTTCTAATTTCTATTTTCATTCAGAGAGCGGTATGAAGTTGCTATGATACATATGACAAAACTCAGGATGAAGTTAAGTACTCATGTGGTCACAAACCACTTAGCAGAAACAGAGGAGTAAGTAAGTGAAGCTCACCTTTATTTCTGCAAGGGGCAGAGAATAAGAACAGATACACAGAAAAAGATGAAAAATCTTTAGGAAGCCAGACAATTAGGAAAACTGAATCTTTATAAGAAAAACACTAGGTTTCTTTTTCCCTCTCTCCTATTCTCCTCCCTCTTTTGCTCCCTCTTTCCCTCTCTCTCTTTTCCTTCCTTCTCGTTTTTCTTCCTTATTTTTCCTTCTTTCTTTCCTTCCACTTTCTTTCTGTCTTCTTTCTTTCTTTTGTTCCTTTCTCATTCTTTCCTTCTTTCCTTCCTTTTCCCCTCCTTCCTTTTTTCTCCTTCCTTTCCTTCCTCCCTTCTTTCTTTCTCTTTCCCTCCCTTCTCTCTCTCTCCTCTTTCTCTCTCTCTCTCTCTCTCTCTCTCTCTCTCTCTCTCTCTCTCTCTCTCTTCTCTCTCTCTCTCTCTCTCTCTCCTTCCTTTGAAAAAAATAAGCAATAAAGCAGTTAATGACATAATGAGTGGGAGGAAATATTTTCTGTTAGGAGCCATTAGGACTGGGTTCTAGTCTTTTCTTTGCCACTGACTTAATTATGATACCTTAAGTTAAAGAAGATTGTAGGGGTACAAACACTGGGTTAAAATGCAGAGAATTCAGGTTTGAATTTTGGCCCTCCTACTTAACTCCTGTGAGACTCTAGATAGTCATTTCACTTTTATGGACCTTAGTTGTGCCTCTTGAAAATGAGCATATTAATCTAGAGCTAGAAGCCTACTTAGATACTATCTAGTTCAATTGCCTCCTTTTACTGATGAGGAAGAGGCAAAACAGCTTTACCATATATCACACACCTGGTTAAGTGTCAGAGGTAGGATCTGAATGAAGGTCCTCTGACTCTAAGTTCAACATGTTATACACTATACCATCCTGCCTTTCTAAGACCTATGATCCTATTGGATGTAACTCCTATCGGAATAGTAATCCCTTTAAAAATATCTTCAACCAAAGGTCATTTAGTCTACACTTGAAAAACTGCAGTTATGGGGGAACTCACCTTTCAAAATGACCCTTTACACTTTTGAAGACTTGCAATTACTAGGAAAGTTTTCCTCATACAACCCTTATGTCACAGGTTGCTTCTTGGCATAGAATGATCATGGTACAATTAGGAAGATTTTTCTCATTCTCTTGGATTATAGTTTTCACTCAGGAAACATGAGAAAATTGATAGATAGTGGTTTGACCCATCCACTCCATGCACCTGCACCTCAGGGTTATAAGCTCAACTTCCCACTTGGGAGGATGCAGTTCCCAGTACTACAGAGGAAAATGTTGAGGTGAAAGAAAGCAAAACAAATTATAGAATGAGCAATGAAATATGTATATAAATTGTGAGATTCAATTTCAATTCAATGCATTTGGAGATGCAAAATGTGAGGTTTCCTCCGGTTTCAAACCCTTCCTGGCCAAGTTCCACAAAGTCCTAATGATCTCTGCTAATTGATGAGGATGAGAGCAGAGAAGGGAGAGTTTTTTTAAATCTCTCCAATGTCTTATCCCTCCTTGTAGCACCCCAAGCACTTTAAGACAGCCCATTAGTTTCTTAGACAAGTAGATATCAATTCTCATCTTGTAACAAATCAAGATCTTCCTTTTCTCTTCAGTTGCCACTACTCTTACTCTGTAGGCTTTCCCCTCTTCTCAGAGACCATCAATTTGGATTAGAAGATTGTGTGAAGTTAGAACTCTAGGCCTGCTTTACTTTGCTGTGCTTTTTGGGCATCTGACATTATTCCAAAGTCCTGTAGGAAGATGGAGTACTGCTAAACTGGAAAAAAAACTACACAGAAATGTTTTTTCTGTGAAAAGAGAATGCCGTTTCTAGATACTTAGCTCAGTGCATCCAGTGCTTGGCACCATGGCTAGCATGCAATAAGCACTTAATAAATGTTTGTTGGCTGAATGACTAACTAGGCAGAACAATAAAAAGCAAATGAGCTTCAGTAGTTTTTCTTGGAATGTTACAATCACAACTCACTCACTGTTCTGCTAACCCGGCCTTCATCCATCACTTTTTGTAATTTCCTTTCCCAGTGCTGTGCTACCACTAATTTGTCTTTCAACTGTGATAAGACTGCCAAACCAGTTGTAATACTACAGACTGGTCAGTCAGAATCCATCAAGCACTTACTATGTGCCAGATATTATAATACATGCTGGGGGAAGAAGGAAGGACAAAAATAAGAAAAAAATTCTCTAAGATTTCCCTATCTAATGGAAGAAAACATACAAACAATTATGGCAAAAAGATATATCTTGAACAAACCTGAAAATTGCAGATTACAGGGTTAATTTCTCATGATGACCACAGAGATGATTAAGTTCAGTCCCTTGATTTGTAGATGAGGAAACTGGCATACAGAAAGGAAACTGAGGGTAAATTACTTTTCTAAAGTCACATAAATTATGCTTTTTAGCATAACTAATAAAAATAATAATAATAAATAAGGAACTCTGTCGAGAGCACCAGGGTGAGTAAATCACAAATCAGTTTCAGGTGTTTTCTGGTAAAAAACATATCATACTTCCTTTAAAAATTATACATACATATATGTGTGTATATACATTAATGTCCTTTACTGATCACAATGAAATAAAAATTACATTAAAGGACTACAGAAAAAAAGCATTAAAAATCAACTGAATAGTAAATAACAATCTTTTTAAAATCAAATTTAAGATGGCATTTAAAAATATATTTTCTATTTTTTGAAATGATGCAAATATTCAAAACTGATTTATTCATTTCTGTTTTTTAACATTCAATGTCATAAGATTTTAAGTTCTAAATTTTCTCTCCCTCCATCCTCTCCCCCCACCTGAAGACAACATGCAATGTAGGTTCTACATATACGTTCATATTAAACATAAGTTACCCAGTTGACCTGAGTTTTACTGCCTCCCTTCCCTTTCTTTCCCCTCCTCTCCCTTCTCCCCAAACCTTAAACCTACTACATTCTGCAACTGGGTCTCCAAGGGGCCCCTGTTAAGGGCTCCTGGATTGCCCTAGCTTTAGAGCGATTATCAATAGTAATTGTTGCTGTTTCCCACCCAGCCTGATGTCTTTGTTTTTCTTGACCTCATTAAAGGGACAATGCCCTGGTTACTTCTTAAACAGGCCTATTCAAAGAATGGGTGTTGCCTCACCCTAAGTGAGTACTTGCATAAACCTCGTCTAAAGGGGCCAAGGTCTCCCAGTGCATCCTTGGGTCATCTCCAGTCATCCTGATGAATATCTGGTCACTGGATTCAGATGGCTCTGGAGGAGAAGGCTGACCTGCACAGCCCTCCTTCACTCAAAACAAAATAAAGTGCAAGTCATGTCATCATTTCTCTGATGGCATGGTCTTCTTCAGTAACGAAGGATGGACACAATTTTCACATTTATCATGTTGTAAAGAAGAATTAGAACTAATGGAAGGAACAACAAGAAGGAAGAAATAAAAGAAAAAAAGAGAGAGAGAGAGGAATAGTATGCTTCGATCTGTATTCAGACTCCATAGTTCTTTCTCTGGATATGGATAGCACTTTCCATCATGAGTCTTGTGGAGTTGTCTTAGATCCTTACATTACTGAGAAGAGCTAAGCCTATCAAAGTTAGTCATGGCACAATATCTGGACCCTGGAGGACACCTGCTCACCCTGGCTGCTCTGAAGCATGGTAAGGTGTGGTTGCTGGAGGATGCCTGCCTGCTGGTGTGCAGTGATGATTCTCCCAACTGGAGTCTACCAGTTTCCCTGCCTCTACCAAAGCATGTGGGTGTCCTGGTGTTGGAGCATGCCTGATCCACCACCCCAGGGCTCAGGACTCGGGACCTCATCATGGTTTGCTAAGGAGTGGGGCTTACTGCTTGCTAATTTGCCTCCTGTCCTGTACTGCTTCCTTTCCACCAGAGCAAAAATGACCCTAACTGGTTAATACCCCAAGTCTCCTGGGCTAAAAGACCCATCTTTCTGCTGACTCTGCTGTTCCAGGATTTTTCTTGGGATGATATTTTCTGGATTTTTAGAGTTCAATAAGGGAGAGTGAGATCAACTTCCTGCTTACTTTGCCATCTTTGCTCCTGGAAATCCCCCCACCCTTTTCTTCCCTATATGACAGAGGCCTTACTATGATGGTGAGACCTTCAAAATGGGAATCTATGAGTAAAGCTAAAATGTGGGAGTTTCAGTTAAAGATAAAACTAGGAAACTCTGGCCCCATCTAGTCTGTGCTGGATAAAATATTTTATGTGTATTTTTGAATGCCAGCTTTTAGTCCTTGAAACTTACAGTCTAGTTTTCCCTAATAAATAAAGTTTTGTGGACTGGTATATGTAACTAGTGGGGTAAAAAAGGAAAAAAAAGGAGTCAATGTTTCAATTAGGTACCAAGATATGGCAGCAACAACCAAAACAACAGCAAAAAAAAGGGTAAAGATAATTAGAGCTCAGCAAGGTATAAAATAATAAAAATATCCAATAATTTGTAGTCTTACAAATTCTGTCCCCACAGTATCACTTTCATGAACCCCTTATCCTCTCCTCAACAGCCGCCATCCTAGTTCTGACCCTCATCCATTTTTGCCAAAATTACTGCAATAACTTGTTAAATAATCTCTGTCTTCATTTTCTCTCTACTGCAATCTACCCTTCACACAATTACCAAAGGGATATTCTTAGAGTACAAGCTCACCATGTCACTCACATGCTTGAAAAGCTTCATTTACTCCCTAATAACAGTAGAATCAAATGCAAATTTCTCAGTTTAGGAGGGAAACAAGCATGTCTTAAGATTCTACAACGTGCCAGGCACTGTAGTACCTACAGTACGATATAGGTACATAATAAGTACAAATATAGGTACGGTCTTTAGAAATATTGTCTCATTTAAACCTCATAACAATCCTAGGAAGTGAGCGCCATTGTCACTCCTATTTTACAGTAAGGAAATTAAGGCAAACAGAGATCTGTTGTCTTGTTCAGTAACACACAGTGAGTAAATGTCTAAGTTCAAATTTAAATCAGTTCTTCCTGACTCCAGACCCAGAGCTGTGCCACCCAGATGCCTTCTTTTTTCTCATTTAATGACTTTTTCAATCTGGCTCCAACCCACTTTAACCAACATATCCCAAATTCCTCTCCTTCACATATTCTATGACAGTCAAATTGCCCTGCCTTCTCTTCCTCACACATGGTCTCTTAACTGGTATTTTTTTTCCTCTGAATAGGCTGTCACTCGATGCCTGAAATGCACTGTTTCTAGAATACCTACTCCCCTTCAAAACATATTTCAGGTCTTACTAAAGGCCTTTGTTAATCCTCAAGCAGTTAGTGCATATCCCAACACCCAGAAATAACCTTGTCTTAATTCTTTCTCTCTCTGTCACCATACATGTATGTGGATATGTATATGTATAGGTATAGATATAGGTACTGGTATAGGTATAGGTACATATGAGTATATATATGCATATAAATGCATATGTATATATGTGTGTGTATGTATGTATGTATATACTGTACTACCTCTAGTAGAATATAAGGTCCTTGAAGGGATTTTGACAATTACAACATATCATATGACATTCTCTTCTGTTCTTTGCTATTCCTTCTTATCTTAATTATATCATATCATATAATGTTTTGTATTGTATGGTATATTATAGCATAAAAATTTTTAAAAGACACAATTTATTTTCCACATTAGTCAAGAAAACCTACCTTACTTGCTTGTGAAAGTACTCTGTGAACTTTAAGAAACAATACAAATGTAAGTTATTATTCTTTTAGATGAATAATATTAATAATTATAAAAATAAAATGACAATAACAAGGAAATAACTGTTCATGAGCTAATTAATTAAGATTTTGTCTACAGTTCTCCCTTTGTTCAAACCATTCATTTCTCTTAAACAATAGAATATTTCATTGAAAACTAAGGCTCTGTGAAAATATTGACTGAGATTAGACTCCTAAATAATTCAAAAGTGCATTTCTTACATACTTATTTCAATTAAATTCATAATTTTTACCCACAGGTAATAATATCTATAATTAATTAAGGACATGTCTGTCAAGGGGAAAAAAAAAAACCCTTCTGCTTCAAATGACTGAAACATGCAATATAAACTTCTTTCAACAAGCAATTGAGTGCCCATTGTGTGTAGGCCTATTAATAGGACTATGAATATACAGATTATTCTCAGATCTAATGTTTCTCCTGAGTCCTACATTGTGAATTACCCATCAGACCTTTTTAAATGAATATCATGTAGGTATCTCTAAATCAGTATGTCTAAAAAGAAACTTATTACTTTTCCCAGATAATCCTCCTCTTTTTTCAACTTTCCTATTACCATTGAGAAAATAACCATAGCCCTAGTTACCCATGTCCTTAACTTGGTGTCATCCTTTACTCCACATTCTCAATTACTCAAAATCAGTTGCCAAATCATGTCATTTATAGTGCCACAATAAATCTCATCTGCATCCCCTTCTTCCCACTTGTGTAGTTACCAAGCTAGTTAAAACTCACATCATCTTTTGCTTGGACTATGAAAATAGTCCTAAGTCATATATCTGTTTCACTCTACTCCACTCCATCTTCTACTCAACTGCCGAAGCGTTTCTTCTAAAGTTCAGGTCTGACAATGTTACCTCCTTGTCAATAAATTCCAGTGGCTACCCCTTACCTAGAAAGCTAACATCCACTGTCATTTAAAGTTCTTCATAGCCTGATCCCTTCTTATCATTCCTTTCTTCTTATATATTACTCCTTTCCATGTCCTCTATAGTCCAACAATGTTTATCTACTTCCATTTCCTCATCCAATACTCCATCTTCCCATTCTGTGCCTTTGGATTGGCTCCCGTTCCTGAGATGCTCTACCTCCTCACCTCCAGCTCTTAGAATCCCTAGTTTCCTTTAAGGTTCAGTCCGAACACCACCTTTTTCAGTAGATCTTTTCAAGTCCTCTTGACTGCTAATACTTTTGCCTTTAAACTTACCTCATATCTATTTTGCATGTGTCCTATACATACATATATATATATATATATATATACATATATATGTGTGTGTGTATATATATATATATATATATATAATATATATATACACACAGGTTGTTCTCTCCATCAAAATGTAGACTTCCTAAGGACAGGTAGAGTTTTCGCTTCTTTTCATTGCATTTCTAATGCTTAGCACAGTGCCTTAGTGCATACTGCTTTAATAACTACTTATTGATTAAACTTACACAAATGCAATTCTGCATACTTACTGCTCAGCAAGAGGAGAGACAGATGACAATGAAGACAGCGTAGGGTGACTCCGTTGGCCTTTTCACTTATAAGATTGTAACAGGCAGGGCTAGAGGTGGTTGACCATTTTTAGGTCATTTCTTGACTCCTTAAATCCTTATCATATTCACTATCATCATCATGCCAAATTTTAGGGTAATCCAAGGAGGGTGAGGTTTGTATATTTCTTCATCAAATGATAAAATTCCCTCTTTCTAACTACTTAATCAATTAATTCGGGGTTTTAATTCCAAGATAGACCGAGAGATGAATAGATGGTAAACAGAAAGAGCGTTTGTTAAGCTTTATTTTCCAGGCACTGAGCTGTTACCTTGAGATACAAATGCAAAAAAACAGGGCAATCTATGCCTTCTAATGAGAACACAATACAAGAAGGAGTGGGAAGGCAGCTTAGGGGTGGGGAGGAGACAGGGGAAGACGCATGGAGGGGAGATATGTAAATGGCTAAAAAGTGGAGTGGACATCGGGTCTGAGGTAAGATAAAGAAAAAAATTGCTATCAGAGTTAGGGGACCTATGGGTAGAATACAAAGTCATAATGGTGGGAAATGGCAGGAGGTGAGGATAGGGATGGAGGTGAGGATACAATGTAGATGGCATGAGGAAGAGATGACTGAAAGTGAAATTGCTTCTTAGCAAAGTAGTGAAGTCTCCTTTCTTCCTAAGTAGTTGCTCATATGTTTATATCAAATCCTCTGAGAAAATAAGCATTAAAGGTACTGTATATATAATTTATGAACAGTGTAATAAATAACACAAAGATGAAAATAACTATTCACAATGTTTTGCTTGTGAGATCAAATACAGCCAGAGTCATGTCATAGTAACTACAGAACTGTCCTTACACCTAAAAGTAAACAGTAAACATTTATTAAGCATCTACTATGTCCCAGGAAATATGCTTAAAAAAAAAAAGAGGCAAAAGACAGTCTTTCTCTTCAAGGAGCTTACAATCTAGTGGATGAGAAAACATGCAAATAAATATATGCATAGCCAACTAAATACAAGATAAAGAGGAAATAATCCAGGGAAGGTACTGGAATTAAGATGGGTTGGGCAAGGCTTCCAGTAAAAAATGGAATTTTAGATCAGACTTGAACAAAAGCAAGGAGGTCAATGGTAGGAATAGAGGAGGGAGAGACTTCCAGGCATGGGAGACAGCCAGAGAAAATTCCCAGAGATAAGAGATGAACTGTTTTGTTTATGGAACACTCAGGAGGTCAGGGTCACTGGATTGAAGAGTGCATGTAGAAGAATGAGGGGTAAAAAACTGGAAAGGTAGGAGAAGGTTAGGTTATGAAGGACTTTGTATACAAAACAGATAATTTTATATTTTCTCCTGGAGGCAATTGGGAGCCACTGGAATTTATTGAGTAGGATGGTGAAATGATTAAATTTGCTCTTTAGAAAAACCATTTTAGTTAACCAATGGAAGATGGATTAGAGTGGAGAGATACTTGAGGCAGACAGATCTACCAGCAGGCTATTGCAATAGCCTAGGTAAGAGGTAGGAAGGGACATATTTTAGATATTGCAAAAGTGAAATCAACAGGCTTTGACAACAGAATGGATATGAGAGGTGGGATGGGATGAGAAAGAGTGAGGAGTTCAGAATGACTTCTGTCACAAACCTATGGTAATAGGGAAAGCAGGAAAAGGTAGGGTTTAGGAGGAAAGATAAAGACTTCAATTTGGGATACACTGAGTTAGAGATGTCAGAAATGCAATTGAAGATGTGAGCTGGGAGGTCAACAGAGAGCTTGGAGCAGGATAGGGAGATTTGAGAATTATTAGCATAAAGATGCCAAATCTCAGAGCCGATAAGATCACTAAGTGAAGTAATATAGAGAGAAAAGAAGAAACAGTCACGATTTTAAAAAGTCTCTCCTTAAGAATTTTCTTCATCATTCTTGCAAGATAAAAGATAAATGTGTTTCATCAGGAAAGGAGATCCTTCACTTTTCTTTTTCTCTTTCTTTTCCAACTTTTCTCTAGATGAAACAGGAAAACAAATCCCTTCAGTTTCCTATTAGTCTTAAAAATCTGTCTCTCTAGACTCCCCATACAATTCTCTTTATATTAATAAGCTGATAGTTCTCTGAATAAATATATTTTTCTCAACCTTTATCTCTTTGTCTCCTTCACAGAGTTTCTCAAATGATCTCTACCATTTTTCTTCCGTTCCTCAAAAAATACCACCCCCCTCAATGGCAAAATCCTAGATCTTTCATGTTTCTTTAGGCTACAAAAAGCAGTGACTATAGAACTTGTATAGAGGCTTTTGAAAACCAGGTTAACAGGATTGCAGACTCATAGATTTAGAATTAGGAGGGACCTTAAAGACCATCTAGTCAGCTCCTTCATTTTGGAGGAGGTTGGGGGAACAACATCCTAGAGACGTGTAGTGATTTGCTCTAGATGACAAATGGGTAGCAGTTCTGAGATTTCAACCCTGAGCTTCCACCTCCAAATTCTTAGTTCTTTCCAAAGAGGATATATCCATAAATGTGTGAAATGGGAGAAGTGTTCTGTAGAAGAACAATACAAGAATCTACTATTCCATAATTGACCTCAATTCCCATAGACCATGCGATAATTTGATAAATTGTGAAGAATGTCTGTTCCTATGGCCTCAAACCCAAGTCAGAGATTGAAAATAAATAATAATCAATCTGCCAGTGTTGTATAGATAAAGTAGAGACTAGAAATCTAAAATTTAAAGGATGATTGAAGGGTCATACTCCGAACTCCCCTAGTAGTGAAAATACCTAAAATATCCAGAAAACTAAATCAAAAAAACATTTTTTTCTTTTCATTAAAATCATCTGGACAATATATCTTGTACATAGCTAAGCAAATATTTTTGTATGAATAAATGAATGAATCTTTTATTCTTCTTTTTAAGGTTTTATTTGACAAGTATCCCAAAAGGCATCTATTAAAGTTTTCTTCCCCAGTTGCCTTGTTGGATATAGTCGTATTTTTGTTTGTGTTACCCAATACTTAACCTTGCCAGTCCATTTCTTCTTTTCACACTTCACTCCTTTACAAACCTATGGTCAGAGTCTAGTTAATTTAAACTGCTACCCCAGACCACAATAAAAGCAATTTCATCAAGTCAAGCCTTTGGAAGTCTTTGGAAACTGAATCTGAGGATATGATGCATTTATAGCCTTCTCTCATCACTATTTGCTCTGTTTCACTTGCATTAATGTACTGGGAAGATTTGAATCCTATTTTCTTTTGGAGTCTTATCTGAATTGGGCAGCCTTCTGTACACTGCATGGCATACTTTAAAGGATTACAGAATGTAGGTGGAAATTTCCAACTTGATTTTTGAAACCCTTTGAGGAAGATCTGAAAAATCTTTTCTTCTCTTTCCTTGTGACATTTCTCTCTGCATTCCTTTTTTAGAGGGTAAGAAAAATAGCACATTTTCAAAATGGTTTCAAAGGTGGGAGCTGCATAGCATCACATTATTAACACCTTAGTGACCTCGGGAAAGCAGTTTTGAATCTATTGTTAAAAGACTTTCAGGGAAAGAGATTCCACCTTTTCCCTTGAGAGATTTAAAATTAGGCGGATGGAACATGAGGGAAGAGATTCTCATGGGGTGTAAAAATGAAGGATGAGTAATTGGATTACTCATATGATTTTTTCATTCATAATCTGACACGATTCTGTGAAACTATGGAATTTTTAAAATTATTCCAATGGCACAACAGGAAATTCATTACCCTAAATGTTGGCTCAGGATAAACAACATCTGTGGGGAACAATTTCCAGGACACATTCATCATTGAACCTTTAGTCGGTCATCATTTCTATTGCTTAGATTTTATGTTAAAAGCAAGGTGTTGTTAAAAATACTTTCCCTTATGACTATAGAAAAAGAAAATAACTTCTTACAAGTGGAAAAGAGAACAGAAATATTATATTGTCTACTATGGAATCTTCTGCCTTGAATAGCCTCTTTTCCCATTAGATTTATCCTCTTTGTGGTGGAGAATACTCAGGTAGCCATCAGTATGTACTCTCAGTTTGTTTTACTGCACTCCCTGTCTTCCGTGCAGAACTATAAAATGTTATGCCTGAAACTTCCTCAGATATACCCCCAAGCCATAGGGAATAGCCTGAGAAAACTGACTCAGAGTGCAACTAAACTGAGTTTGAAGTGTGCTAGCATTCTTCAACCTGCCTCTAAGGTGAGATGCTAAGCACATCTATGGTATATGAGAAGCAGGACGGAGAAGGGAGCATAGACAAGCTACAATTCCCTCTCCCTCCTACTACTTTCTCTTTTGTCAGCAGGTCAGTGCAGTAGTAGAATGCATACAACATACCAAGGAAAAAAAGGCTGTAGGTCACCCAAACAGCTGTGGTCAAAGCAGATTTTATGTGGATTTCCTGGTTCTCTCTTGCTTCTGGAAAAATATCCCAGTATAAGTGTTTTAAAGTCAACCTACGAGCCTTTGGCAATAACAGTGACCTCTTCTCTGATATAACTTAGATGAATGCTGCTTTAACATGTTGGAAATCATGGCAAAATCACTTCTAAAGAAGCAAGACTCACTGCTTTTTCCTTTTTCAGCTTCCCTGTGTTGACCCTTTTATTATGGAGCAGTAGTAGGTAATGGATAGCAGAATCACTGTCAGACATATCACCAGCTCTGACCTGTTCCAATCCTACATGGTTCTATCTATGCCTCAACTACAGGTCGTGTAAGCCAGCATGGACAGTATGTTATATAGTTATTATACAATAATGTAGCCACCACTATCACTATTACCACTTTTATCATCACCACCAGTGTCTAAATGTATATGACATTTTATGATATCAAAGTGCTTTCAGATTTTACCCAAACCATAACACATCTATCTTGAACTCTGGGGCAGATGAATTCTGTAAATTTCTCAATTAAGTTCTTGCCCATGGAGCATGTTGCATCAATCAACCTTTTGTTATGTTGTCTATACAATCCTAGACATCCATTATCGTTGTGTAAGTCGCTGGCAGCATTCACATATAATACTATATGAAATCCCATGCTTCCCATGATAATTTCTTAACTTCTATTTTTCACACCCTTATTCTGCTAAATCTATCTTGATCTTTATTGCGACCTTTAGTTCTTACTCATCCAGTCAAAATTCTGGAAACCAACTTTAGTTGCCTTGATTAGCGAGCTAGTCAACTACCGATGTTTCACTGATGTTTCACTGACTCACCCTTATTGACCTACACGTCCTTAACCTTGTGCCTAAGTCATATTCTCCACTTAATCGCTCAGTTCTTACTGTAAGGCAGGCCGATATCACTGAAGAAATTAATGAAATCAAGCCAATTTAACATGAGACAAATTCATAATATATAACATCAACTAGAGCCCTAATAATTCTTTTATGACTTCATCTCTTTTCCTACTGCAACTGTTCCAAATATTATCTTCCCTATTGGCCCCCACTATACCCCAAATTTCATGCTTATAGCAGATTACCACAGTCCTCTATTTCACTGAGAAATTAAAGCCATTTGTTGTGAATATTTTCAGCTTTTATCTTCCTTTCCTCATAACCTCGGTATCATCATCCATTTTTCCTCCTTTCCTCTAATCACAGAGGCCAATCTGATACCTGAATTCTTAATCCTATGTCTAACTGCTTCCACAGGACCTTGCTCCAGAATGTTGTTCTAGCTCATAAATCTTGATTCTACCTCTAACTGCTAGCCCTCATTCATCTGCCAACTTGAAACTTCCCAATACAAGAGAAAACAAAAATCCATTCCCTTGGCATTTCTAGCCCAGGAAGGTAACATTGCTAAATCTCTTTTTAAAAACTGGCTGCCACCAGAGGCAGCTATGTGGTACATTGGCTATAGTACTAGACATGGAATCGGGAAGATCTGAGGTAAAATCTGGTCTCAGAAACTAAATATGTGACTCCAGACAAGTCATTATTATCAGTTTGCCTCAGTTTTCTCAATTGTAAAATGGGGATAAGAACAACACTTATCTCATAGGGTTGTTATAGAATCAAACAAGATAATATTTGTGAAGCACTTAGCACAGTGCTTTACACATAGTAGGTGCTACTTCAATGCTTATTGCATTCATTTGCGAAAATTAAGAGGATAGCTGGGGAGTATGTGCAGATGAGCTTCCATGACTTTTCCATGACTCATGAGACTTCCATGACTGTTTCATTAAAACTGTTCTCTAGAAACTCACAAATTACCTTCTAATCATCAAAACTTTCTTTCAGTCTTCATTTGCCCAGACTTCATTATAGCTTTTGACACATATAATCTTCCTTCATACTGGATAGTTCCTTCTCCCTTAGCTTCAGAGATACCATACTTTCCTGACTTCTTTCCTACTTAAACATTCTTTGTCTTCCCTATTAATTTCTCCTCCCCCCCCAAAAAAAACTCTTAATATGATTGCTTGCAGATATGACAAGTCAATAAGCATTTGTTAAGTACCTACTATGTGTCAGGAATTGTGTTAAGTGCTGAGGATACAAAGGAAGGCAAAAAAGTAATCCCTGCCTTCAAGGAGCTCAAAAATCTAAGGAAGGAGACAACATGTAAGTGAATATGTACAAAGAAAATGTAGGCAGGATCAGTTGAAGGTAATCTTAACTCACTTCTTTCTCTACATTCTCTCACTTAGAAATATCACTAACTGCCATAACTCCACCTATGTAATAATTATACATGGGTTCCAAAACGCCATCTTTTTCTCTAAATCTGTTCTTTTTTATGATTTTACATTTCTGTCTATGACATCACCATTCACCTAAGTGTCCCAAGTTTGTAACTGTGTGGTTTACCTTAACTCTCTTTCCTTTGCCTCACTTTACCTATGCAGTCTGTTGCCAGATTCTATTGAGCTCCCCTCCCCCAAAATTCTCATATTCATCTCCTTTTCTTTTTTCTCTACTGCCACTAGCCTGGTACAGGATTTTATTTTCACTCACTTGAATACTAGCATTCTAATGGTCCTTTTTTTTTTTACTGTCTTTTCCTTTTCACTCCATTATTCAAACAGTTATGAGTGGATTGTAATAAGTAAAGATGAAGTAACTTTCTGCATGTCCTTATGATACTCTACATTCTCTCTGTGTCAGTAAAATAATTTAGGTAAAAGAACAGAATTTGAAATTAAGAATTATTTGTGTATTGAAGACTACAAGTTATATTTTCCCAAGTCTTTGTTTTCTTAAAGAGGAAAATGTATTACTAGAAAAACCAATAACATTATTTTTATAAAGCTGTTAATAATAAATACTTAAAATTAAAAACATTCTCAGTCTATTGTGGTTGAATATCTTCAGTTAGATAGAAAACTCCAAAATTAATGATATTAAAAAATATTGCATTCAGATGAATGCAAATAATTCCCTTGAAGGACTATAAAGTACTATATAGATGTCTATCCAATGAAGCTTCCATTTATATGGAAAATAGCACATTTCTTTTTAGCAGATACTTTGATATGACATGAAGATACATTTCATTTTTTGGGGAATACTGCCAATACTGATGGGCTAGTTCATCATAGACATTTATCCAATAAATTATTGTCTTTCTTAGGTTTCCAGACTGAAAGAGATCCAGAAGATAGAATTCTCAAGTAGAGCTTAGTTGACTCATATTGTCTTGTATATATGCTGTTTTTCAAAAACACAACCATGATTAAATAGCCTCTCAAGTAGGGATCTACAATATTTGGCTATCTAAATAAAGCATATAGAACAATACCCATGATGTTATGCAAAGTGGTTTCAGGTCACTGTTACTCTCTTTCTCCTAAATGTGCAATAGTGTAAATTGGAAAACTTCAAAAAACTACTCTTGGACTTGGGCAGTCATCAGGACAGAGTACAACTTTCCTGTCTGCTAAAACACTACAAATCAAATTTCCCTTTTCCCTCACTACATTCTCCCAAAATTAGCTCAGGGTACTAGTGTCATGGGCATATTAAATTAGCACCACAAAGAAGAATGAAAAAATTTCCATGATGCCACACAGAACTACAATGGTGATAAATCACCACTGTTTCTACTATTTATAGTAGCCATAATGAACCCCACCTTAGAAAATTATAATTTCTATGCCTCAGTTTTTTGTCTATAAAATGGTAAAATAATAGTACCTACCTATAGGACTATTGTTAATATCAGGTGAAATATTATAAGTAAATCATTTTGAAAACCAAGTTCTATGTAATTGTGAGACACTATCAATATTATTTGGTATAGGTTCTCATCTATTTACTAGAGTTCAGATAAAAATGATCAGGAAAAAAACACCATCTTAACTTCGTTCTTTTAATGTTCTGTCAATTATTGCATAGGTGATTAAGGTAACTTTCTGTAGTTAATTAAGAATTTAGAGGTGTAAATTTATCTTCCATAGTCTCATTGAAAGCATCCTTTGTAAAAGAATACAAATAATACAAATGGTATGATATATGACAAGATATGGTATGAACCTTAACAGGTTTCCATATGATTTTGATTTCTTCTGCTGTCATAATACTTTAAAAACTTTCTCTAATGTTCACTGATCAGTATTATATGTGGGTAATTATGTACAACAGTTCTTTCTATAATGATGCTCCATTTCCAGTATAATCCAATTACTGAATACATACTGTAAATCAATTTAGAATACTATTTTATTATACCATTATTATACTGACATATAATAACAGTATTATATTGTGCATCCAATCTTAACTTCTGTCTCCAGTCTTGAATCACCAATTGCTTCTTGGATATCTCAAAATGGATTTCCCATAGATATCTTAAACTCACTATGTCTATATGGAAGTCATTATCCCTTTTCTTTAAACCATCTTCTCTTCTGAATTTCCCTAGCACTTTCTATGGCATCCAAAATGTCCCAGTCACTCATTCTAAGTTTCACATTTGACCACTGATTTGTACTCACCCCACTTATTCAATCTGTTGCCAAATAATGCCATGTCTATTTTTCAGATTTAGTATTGTATAGATTGCTATTTTAGCACCATCTTCATCTATTTTCCTATTTTTTATCATGCCAAGGTACACATTAAGACTCAAATTACATAGGCATTGGTTGCCTTAAATGTTTTTTTCCTGTTGAGTTTGGACTTCAGAATGCCAGTAATATGCAAAGCTAGCACTTTCTTCTTGACTGGCAAGGTCAAGATGGCAGAGTAAAGGGATTGACTTTTCTGAATTCCTCCAAATTTCCCTCTAAACAGTTTTAGAATAATGCCTCAAAACAAATTCTGGAGTGGGGGGAGGCAAGATGGCGGAGTAGAAAGACTCACATATGCTAGCTCTGAACCCACAGCCCATATATTTCCTGCAAGAACTCCCCACAAATTCTGGAGCACAGCAAGGCTCACAGAAACACAGTGGAAAAGATTTCCATTCCAGAGAGCCCTGGAGAGTGGTCCCCAGGGGTCCATCGCACCCCAGAAAGCAGAGCCCACCCTTGTGCTGCCCTGGCCACGTGGCCCCAGAGGAGCAGATCTGAGCAGGCTTCAGAGACGGAATCTCTGGCGGCCGTGAAGGTCCCTCCACCCACAGACACTACAGGTCAGTGAGAGAGACCTCTGGGCTGGCCGAGAGGGGAGCAGGGTATCTCCGTGACTCGGGCCCTCTCGGGAGGCAGCGACTGAGGCAGCGGCGAGGTAGCGTCAGCGCACCGGGACTCCCGGAGAAAGCAGAAGCTCCATTACCAAAGGTCTCTGCATAAACCCCCTGAGGGATCTGAGCCTGGGAGGCGGCCCTGCCCCCACCTACTCCATTACTAAAGGTCTCTGCATAAAGCCCCTGAAGGAAATGAGCCTGGGAGGCGGCCCTGCCCCCACCCTAGCACAAGAACTTAAGCTCACATTGAATAGCAGCTGCTCCTGCCGCTGAAAGCCCATTTGAATCTCAGACCCCAAGCACTAACTAGGTGAATCTAGGCGGGGGTGGACAGGAATCTCAGAACTCAAGTAACCGGCTGGGAAAATGCCCAGAAAAGGGAAGAAAACTAAGACCATAGAAGGCTACTTTGATGGGGTACAGATGTTCCCGCCTTTCAGTTCTGATGACGAGGAACTATTCTTATCATCAGGGAAAGACTTGGAGGTCGGAGCCTCTCTATCCCAGACATCCTAGGTGGATGTCTGGTGAGCTCAGGCCATGGAAGATCTCAAAAAGGATTTTGAAAATCAAGTTAGACAGGTGGAGGAAAAACTGGGAAGAGAAATGAGAGAGATGCAAGAAAAGCATGAAAAACGGGGCAATACCTTGGTAAAGGAGACCCAAAAAAATGCTGAAGAAAATAACACCTTGAAAAATAGGCTCACTCAATTGGCAAAAGAGGTTCAAAAAGCCAATGAGGAGAAGAATGCTTTCAAAAGCAGAATGAGTCAAATGGAAAGAGAGGTTCAAAAGCTCACTGAATTTAATAGTTCTCTCAAAATTAGAATGGAACAGATGGAGTCTAATGACTTTACGAGAAACCAAGAAATCAAAAAACAAAACCAAAAGAATGAAAAAATGGAAGAGAATGTGAAATATTTCACTGGAAAAACAACTGACCTGGAAAATAGATCCAGGAGAGACAATTTAAAAATTACGGGACTACCTGAAAATCATGATCAAAAAAAGGGCCTAGACATCATCTTCCATGAAATTATCGAGGAAAACTGCCCTGATATTCTAGAACCAGAGGGCAAAATAAGTATTGAAAGAATCCATCAATCACTGCCTGAAAGAGATCCAAAAAGAGAAACTCCTAGGAACATTGTGGCCAAATTCCAGAACTCCCAGGTCAAGGAGAAAATATTGCAAGCGGCTAGAAAGAAACAATTCCAGTATTGTGGAAGTACAATCAGGATAACACAAGATCTAGAAGCTTCTACATTAAGGGATCGAAGGGCATGGAATAGGATATTCCAGAAGTCAAAGGAACTAGGACTCAAACCAAGAATCACCTACCCAGCAAAACTGAGTATAATACTTCAGGGGAAAATATGGTTTTTCAATGAAACAGAGGACTTTCAAGCATTCTTGATGAAAAGACCAGAGCTGAAAAGAAAATTTGACTTTCAAACACAAGAATGAAAAGAAATGAAAAAGTAAACAGCAAAGAGAAGTCATAAGGGACTTACCAAAGGTGAACTGTTTACATTTCTACATGGAAAGACAATATTTGTAACTCTTAAAACTCTTCAGTATCTGGGTAGTTGGTGGGACCACACACACACATACACACACACACACACGTACGCATGTGCACGCACACACACACATGCACACACACACACAGAGACAGAGAGCACAGAGTGAATTGAATAGGATGGGACCATATCTTAAAAGAAATTAAGGTAAATGGTGAGAGAGAAACGTAGTGGGAGGAAAGAGGGTGAAATGCAATGGGGTAAATTATATCTCATTCAAGAGGCAAGCAGGAGGCTTTTTAGTGGAGGGAAAAAGAGGAGAGCTGAGAAAAAAAAAACAAGAAGTTTACCCTCATCACATTCGACTAAAGGAAGGAATAAAATGCACACTCATTTTGGTATGAAAACCTATCTTACAATACAGGAAAATGGGGGAGAAGGAGATAAGCAAGGGGGGGGGATGATGGAAGGGAAGGCAATGGGAGGAGGGAGCAATTTGAAGTCAACACTCGGGGAGGGACAGGATCAAAAGACAGAATAGAAACAATGGGGGGCAGAATAGGATGGAGGGAAATACAGTTAGTCTTACACAACATGACTATTATCAAAGTCATTTGCAAAACTACACAGATAGGGCCTATATTGAATTGCCTGCCTTCCCAAAGGGAATGGGTGGGGAGGGTGGGATGGGGAGAATTTGGAACTCAAAGTTTTAGGAACAGCTGGTTAGTATTGTTGTTGCTACTAGGAAATAAGAAATACAGTTAATGGGGAATAGAAAGTCATCTGGCCCTACAGGACAAAAGAGAAGATGGGGACAAGAGAAACTTGGGATGATAGAAGAGAGGGCAGATTGGTGATAGGGAAAATTACATTGCTCGGTGCATTGGGGTGGGGGAAGGGGATAAAGGAGAGAAAATTTGGAACCCAAAATTTTGTGAAAATGAATGTAAAAAGTTAAATAAATAAATTAAAAAAAAAACCAAATTCTGGAGTGACAAAACCAACAAAAGAATGGTGTGGAATACCTTTCCAGCCCAAGATCATCAGAAAAGGTTTGTCTCACTGGAATGAGAGTGGAATGCAGTCCAGCTCAAAACATACCTCAGCAAACCAACAGGAGGCCTTGAAAATGACTTAATTGGTTAGGTCAACGGAAGTGGCAGTCAGCTTCTAGAGTTCTCAACCCACAAATGTCAAGGAGGTCAGACAAGTGATCAGAAGGAGATTACAGGGGTCCCTTTGCTTGCACTGGGTGTAAGACTCTGTGGCATTGCCCATACATGATTCTGGGTCAAAATTCCAGGATGAGGAATAGGAAAATTAATACATAAGAGCATGTGGAGGCAAAGTTGCAGGGGCCCTGGTCACAATTCCAAGGAGAGGAAGAGTGCTTATGCACTAGCAGAAATGTGACCTGGTCACAGTTCCAGGAAAGAAAATAGTGCTTGTGGTAACTCATACCAGAGCACAATCTGGGAGAGCAGTAAACACATCTCTCTTTAGATTATACCACCTTGGAAGAACTAGAAAATTATAGACTCCCAGAACTACTCCTGAAGAAAAGTAGTGCAAAAAACCCTGAAATTGGGAGAGTGGATCTTCTACATTGGGAACACAGCACAACTTTAACATAAAATTAAATCAAGAAATAGCCTCAAAAAATAAGAAAACAGTAACAGAACCTGAACATAGAAAGTTACTGTGGTGACAGGTATGATCAAAATACAGACTCTGAAAAAGACAACAAAATTAAAACTGCTATATCCAAACCTCAAAGAAAAATATGAATTTCTGTCAAGCCCACAAAGATTTCCTGAAAGAGCTCAAAAACCTTGTAAAAATCAAATAAGGGAGGCAAAAAAAATTGGAAAAAAAATTAAAGTGATACAAAAGAATAATGAAAAAAAGAGCCACCAGCTGGATAAAGGAGGTACAAAAATTACTGAAGAGAACTCATTAAAAAGTAAAATTGGACAAGTGGAAAAAGATAAACAAAAATTCCCTGAAAAGAAGAGCTCATTAAAAAGCTCAACTAGTCCCTCACTGATGCTAGGCAATCCTATTATAACTTTGCTATCCACTCACTATCCCACTGCTCAGAAGAGCTCTTCCAAACTTTCCATGGATACCCCTACCCTGACCCTCTCAGTTGAAAATCTTTCCTCATGCTTTACTGAAAAAATTGAGGACATTTAGTATAAGTGCCTTCTTCTTCCTTCATCGTCATTTTATATTATATGACTTTTTTCTCCTTTTTTACTCCTGCCTTTACTTTTTACACAGTCTAAATCTTCTGCCTATTCAAGTGATCTCATTTCATCTTGTCTGCAACAGAGTCCCCCTGTTATCCCCTCTCCAACACTTATCAATTTCTTTCTGTTTACTTGCTCATTCCCTATTGGCCACAAACCTAGTTAAATCTCCCTCATCCAAAAACAAAACAAAACAGAAACAAAAACAGCTCAAGTCCCAAAACTTTACTTGACTCTTCTATCCCTGTTACAACCATCATGTATTTCTTCTTCTATTTGCAGTTAAACTCCTGGAAATGACTGTTTACAATAGGTTTCTCCACTTCTTTCCTCTCATTTGCTTCTTAATTCCTTGTCCTTATCATTCCACCAAATATGCTCTCAAGTTACCAATGATTGCTTAATTGTCAAATCCTTTTCTCAATATTCATTCCCTTTGACCTCTTTGCAGCCTTTGATTCTGTTGATTACAATCTCCTCTTTGATATGTTCTTTTCTCTAGTTTTTTCGGACACCATTCTCTTCCAGTTCTTCTATTGATCTGACCTCTTCTTTTGCTAGATCATCATCCCCTCTTACTGTAGATGTCCCATATGGTTCTGTCTTAAGTGCTTTTCTCTTTCTATAACACTTCATTTAGTTATTTTATCAGCCCCTATGGATTGACAAAATGAAATAGTATTTGTAAAATGCTCTATAAGCCTTATAATATTGAAAAAAGTGTGAGCTCTTATTTTTTGTGAATGAATAATAATAAAAACTCATTTACATGAGATTTTTGTGCTTTATTAATTTGTTTCCTCACAACACCCGCTATCGGGCAGCATCTGAGTGAGTGTGAGCTGCTGAAAGAAATAAGATATAAATGTGTCCTAATAGGTAGGATTCATCAACAGGAGAAGACAAGGAAATGTTGAGCACTCTTCATCTATTACATGTCAGATAAAAAGGTTGGAAGAGATCAAAAAATGTCCAGGAGCTAGGATAAAAATTCTGAAATTTGTTTTAATTTTTTAAATTTTAATTTTACTGGTTTTTTTTTAGTTCTAAATTCTCTCCCGCTCCCTACCCTTACCCACGCCCATTGAGAAAGCAATAAAAAACCCATTACAAAAATGATACAATGCAAATTAAATATAAATACAATTTTAAATTTTGTTGTGCATCCAACTTCTGTACAATGAGAACATGAATGAAAATAACCATGATTCACACTGTTTCTCCCAGTAAAGGCAAAGCTCTATGGGTATACCCAAAAAGAAAATACATAGTAATTTTGAGTGGAATCTTGGGGGAAGCCAGGACTTCCAAGAAACAGAGGTGAGGAGGGGGAGGCATGGGAGACGCTCAGTGCAAAATCATGGAGATAAGTGATGTTGTATCCTATTTGAAGGACAGCAAGAACAGTATGATAGGATTGTAGAATGTCTAGAGGGAGAGCAATGTGTAATAAGGGTTGGTACCAGATGGGACCAGTTTACCAAAAATTATAAATACCAATGAGAAGAGTTTACATTTGATCTTAGATGAAATAAATGATTCTTTGAGTTTATGGAACAGAGAGTGGGGCAGTAACATGCCCAGTCAAATCTGGGCTTTAAAAGAATTTATTGTGGCATGTATGGAGAACATATTGGAGTTGAAAGCCTTAATGTAGGGACCCCCAAATATGTGGTTATTGAAATAGGTCTAAAAGATGTGTGATGAGGCCTTACTCTAGGGTTCTGGTTGTGTGAGTGGAGTGTAGGCACATGGCTGATGCTGGAGATAGAAATGGCAAGATTTGACAGTGGATTAGATATGTGGGGTAAGAATTAGAAGCTGAGAATGATGTTGAGGTTATGAATCAGGGTGACTAGAAAAATGGTGTAGCCTTGACAGCACAGGGAAATTGAGTGACTCCAAAAGTCACAAGTTACGTGACTTGCCCAATGGACACAGTGTCCATGTTTCAGAGTCTGACCAGAATCCAGATCTTCCTGATTCTGAAATCAGCTCTCTACCTATTCTACGGCAGTGGTGTGATTTGTCTAAAAATACACTGGTTCACAGTATATCTGATATTTCAACGCAAGTCACCTGGCTCTCTGTCCAATACCCTTTTCTCTACTTAGGCATGTTGCCTTTTAGTCATTAGGTTCATCATCTATTTCTTTTATTGTTATAATAACAGGACTGTTAACATGCAATCTAACTAATTTGTTTCATTTATTATTACTTTCTTATTATCTGATAGAGTTGATAAAGATCAATGATAAGAACAAAAACTAGAGACAGCAAGCTATCTATTTATTTAATATTCATTATTATTTATTTATTTAAACTGCATGTAAAAACTTATTAGAAAAATTTGGAGAAACAATCTACTTCTATTTTTCTCCTCATTCTACTCCTATGTAATGGTTTTCTATTAAATCGTGACATGTCTGCTCTTTTAGATTGTTACATGCGTTAAAATGTCAAATCAGAAATTATAATTAAAAGCATCTTTCACTGGAGACTAAAAGAAAAATCTCATGATAGTCTCTCTTTACCATGGAAAGGCTGAAGTAATAATTCTAATTTAATTTTCCAATTTTAGAATGTGAAGGTGGAGAAATTAAAACCAATATTATAATATGAACTTTCATGAATATTTTGGGTTCATGCAAATTTAATTTTAAACATATAATATTGAGTCAGCTGTGATTGTTGATTTTCCAGCTTTTCATATAGCTCTCATCTCTAAGAAATCATCAAAGTGCAATTGAAAAAGTAGTCTAGAATAATGTGGTAATTCAGCAACAAAATCTGCAAATTCAGTTCACATGTTCATAGAGTTTTTTTCATGCACAGAGATTTTTAGGAGCTTGCCCCTAGCATATTATTGCCACTTGTGAAATAGCGATTTTATATCTTTAACTACCAAATAGCAAAGGATGACCTGATGGACAGTAGAAGGTATATTTTATATTTGTAAAGGATCAAGGAATTAATGATTATCCTTAAATACATAATAGTTAAGGCTATATGCCTCTTGCTACTGCTAAAGCTACAGAGAGCAAATACTGAGCAAAGGATCATGGTCCCTTAATTTACAAAACAACTTCTATTTAGCAGTACAAACTGGTCTTATGGGTAGGTGGAATGTGAGACTGCCTACCTAATGCGATTTGAAAAGTGACAAAAAGCTTTTCTTTTCCACCTCAATATAGACATACCTACATATACATATACATACATACAGCCTAGCATCTTAATATAGTGCTTATAATTCTATCATGCATAAGACCATTGAGC
Source organism: Bettongia penicillata ogilbyi (assembly GCA_023548195.1). Taxonomy (NCBI): domain Eukaryota; kingdom Metazoa; phylum Chordata; class Mammalia; order Diprotodontia; family Potoroidae; genus Bettongia; species Bettongia penicillata. The sequence continues at coordinate 495,549 of JAJHZJ010000577.1, read as the reverse complement.
TCACCTTTTCATTTTGCATATGAGGAAACTGAGGTGCTACAAAGATAAATGAGTTTACCAGGGTTATACATCTAGCAAATGTGTAAGGCAGAATTCACATCTAATTATGGCTGACTCCAAGTCCATCACTGAATTCCAAGTTTTTACTCTGAGTTAAGGGACTGTGTATCGTCCACATTATAATAGAGAGCTTGATACACAACATACAGAGTTTACCCTTAAGTACACATATTTAGGATAAACTCATCTTTTTTATGACACATTTCCATCAAGACATCTTTTATTCTAGTATTATATCATAGATCTTTGTTAGTAATGTGTTGCTACTGGCTCACATCCAGCATGTTGAATAAACACTAAAAATGGAAAAGTCATTGAGTGGAGAATTGAACAGGAGAGAAGAAAAGTTTGATTGATTTTTGGAAATGGCAAAGTTTGATTTCTTTTTATTGACCCCAACTTCTCCCTGGAAAAAAACTCACCTTTTTAATGGAAATTTTCTTTCAGTGCTCGGTTTGACTATTAGTTATTCAACAAAGGATTAATATGGAGAAGTAGCACTTGGATAAAGGAAAGACTCATCTTGGGAATGAGCAGGTTTAAAAACACTACAAACAAGGAATTATAACAGAGAAAAATCAAAAAAAAATATTACAGAATGCAAAATGGATAATTTTGATTACATTAAATTAAAAAGGGTTTGGGTGAATAAAACCAGTGCAACCAAGATTAGAAGGAAAGTAGAAAACTGTGGATGGGGTGATTACAAGTTTCTGTGATAAAGACCTCATTTCCCAAATATACAGAAAACTGAATCAAATTTATAAGAACACAAGCCATTCTTTAACTGATAGATGGTCAAGGGATATAAGCAAATGGTTTTAAGAAAAATCAGAGTTATTCATAATCATATGAAAAAATGCTCTAAATCACTTTTGATTAAAGAAATTCAAATCCAATCAACTCTGAGGTACCACCTCACACTTATCACATTGGCAATATCACAGAAAGGAAAATGATACATATTAGAAGGGATGTTGGAACATTGGTACACTAATGCGTTGTTGGTAGAGTTGTGAACGGATTCAACTGCTCTGGAGAGCAATTTGGAACTATGCCCCAAACACTACTTGTACAAAAATATTTATAGCAGCTGTTTTTGTGGTGGTAAAGAATTAGAAATTGAGGGGATGCCCTTTAACTGTGGTATAGTTGAACAAGTTGTGGTATATGACTATGATGGAATATTATATGCTACAAGAAATTGTGGACATAAAAACCTGTAAAGACTTACATGGTTAGAGGCAAAGTAAAATGAGCAGAACTAGGAGAACATTATACATAGTAACAGCAATATTGTACGATGATGAATTGTAAACAACTTATACTATTTTCAGCAATATAATGATCTGAGACAGTTTTGAAGGATTCATGATGAAAAAATGCTATCCACTTCCAGAGAAAGAACTGATGGAGTCTGAATACAGATCAAAGAATACCTTACTTTTCTGTTTTTTGGTCTGTATTTTCTTTCACAATATGAATAACATAGAAATACATTTTGCATTACCACACATGTATAACCTGGGATCATATTGCTTGCCTTCTCAATGAGGGGGGAGGGAAGAGAGGGAATTTGGAATTCAAAATTTTTTTTAAAATGTTAAAAATTTCTACCTGCAATAGGAAAAAATATTTACAAAATCTAAAAGAAAAAAAGGAAATTTCTTCACCTTGTGTTGATAAGGATATATATATATGTATATATACATATATATATATATATATATATATATATATATATATAAATTTGCTAGCTTCTAGGACCTGCAGTTCGGAATACTGATTTGGAGGACTGCCAAGGATATGTGCAAATGAATAGTATCCTAACTAAAGAAACATCTTAGAACCTTCCCTAGAGGCATCTTATTAAGAGGAATGGGAAAAAAGACAAATTACTACAATGTGTAACTCCATATGGACATGGAGGATGTCTGCCTTCTCTTTGAAATGAATAGGCAAAGTGAATTGTAAGAAAATGATTATACTCTTTTTCAAGTCCTACAATTGAATCAGCAATACCTTATGACTATCTAAACAAAAGGACAGATTTTTATCCGTTAGAATCAGCAGAAGAATTTTGACCAGAATTCCCTTATCTACAAGAGTTCTTTCCTCAGATATATCAACACTCACTTTGTGTTGATTTGTAATGTTCCTGGTGGTGCAGGGATAGGGTATCCAAGGTAAATCAAATCAACATGACTGCCACCTCACTCATAACTTAGCCCCTGAGCAATGACAAAATTGAGAAACATCCCAGAAAATCAAAACTGTTTGATGCTGTTGGGCTTAGATGGTTCTGTTAGAGAACTGTGAGTTTCCTTTCTCCTTGTCTCTAAAGGGAGGAGGGAAATAGATTCAAAATCAACATCCTTAATAGTGTGGCAAAATTACTCCATGACAATTACTCCATGAAGCACAACTGCCTTTAATTTGGATTTCTGAAGGACAGTATTGCCTTACTGATGAAGGAAATGATCTGTTGTTATTTATTGCACATGTGAGCATTTATTTTCCTATTCTGAATGAGGACTATTGAAATCCACAACTCTATGGAAAGGACACAGGGCAGAAAGGATATAGCAGGCAACTGGATCAAAGAAATTTATTTTTTACATAGGTAACATTTATTATTTCAGTTATGCTCAGTTATTGGGAGTCAAGGTAGTCCCAAAAGGGACTATTACAAGGGGAAATTGGGTCACTGACATTAGAGATCAGTTTGAACTGATCGTTAATGAAGGAGGACAGGCTGTGGTGGATAAATGATGAAATGACTGGGGAAACAAAGGTTCAATCTTCTGAGCACATTGATTTATTAAGGAATGCATGCCAATTGCCTAACTAAGTAGGACCAGACCTCCTCAGCTGGATTCCAAATACAGGGGGAGACTGACTACATAAAAACAAGTAATTAAATAAGACCAATTAATTCAAAGTACAACATTAGGTAACACAACATTAGGTAATCTGATTTCTAATTGGATGAGAAACTATCCAAGTTGGAAGTGGGAGAATGAACAGGTGCAATTTCCTGAAACCAGAAAAGGAGGTATCCCCACTTCCAGCTCCCCTACCAAGTGGCTGTATGAAATCAAAAGAACATGCCAACAGTATCTGATTAATCAGTATGAGACTTGATTTTAGATGAGACATATGGGTTGCTTGAGATACACAATTTGTGAAAAATCCTTCCATCAATCTTTGGGTCTGAATGGTTTTCTGGTTGGCATAACCTAGGTCCTTGGTTAAGCATGCCTAAGCAGTAGAGAAAGGTGATCCAGTGTCACAAAGATGCAGGGCTAGGTTCAAACAGTGCAATAAGGTTTTTTTCCCAATTCCCACCACTGAATGAAGTTTTCTCACAAGACAGAATTTGGATTGGACTCATAGTTTAATTGAAATTAAGCTAGCTTTAGACTTTGGTCACAATATGGAGTCACTGTGGTTCGCTCAATTCCCACAATTAACCCCTTCCTGTCCTACTCCCTTCAGTTCCTTCAAGGTTCAGAGATTAAGTCTTAGGACTCATGGGATCAAGATAAGGTTTCTAGGTGGAAAAGTGAAAAACAAAGTGCAAAGGACAGAAATAGTTGTTATAAATAGCTACTGAGCATATTTTGGGCAAATTAATCAAGACAGAGATTAATGGAGACAAAAGTTAACCAAATAACAAAATGAAAAAAAATGAAGAGTGGGTACAGGAGAGTTCCAGGGTCCAGAGTGAATAATATCTTCCAGCTGGGAAAATGCAGAGGGTTTTTCTTTAATTGATCCCAGACTTCATCCTGGAACAAAGATCCATTTTCCCCCATATAAATCTGTGTCATTATCTATCTGTGAGTCATTGAGCAAACACTGTATTCTTTAATGAATTCATATAGAGGACCACCAGACAGGTAATAGAAAGGCTCCTGGTTAGTTCAGGAGATGTAAAAGGCAAGGAACATTTCTGAAGGCCAGACAGAATTGATCTTCCTATAAAGGGAACCAAAAGAAAAAGGCATGAATGACTTTTATCCAGTGATTATTAGGTTGGAAGGACACCTTGGGGAAGTCAGAAAATGAAAAATCTGATGCACAGTCTAGGACTCTGTCTGGAGATCAAAATGAGGAAGCAGATTCTCAAAGTACCAAGACAGCTTAAACCTTTGCCAGAGTGACTTTTACTCTCCCAAAAGTAGACAACTTGGCCCTACATTTTGCCCAGAAAAAATTCAACATTCACATTGTGAAGATAAGATCTGAAAGAAGGGCTATAGTCAGGCAACAGAGGGGGGTTAAGAATGATTAAGGTCCAGTTCTATATCAGTTTGCAAGTAGAACAATTACGACCTTTCTAAACATATAAAATTTCCCTTTATTTGATCAATTCATACCCTATGCTTCCACCTGTATGTTTCCAAGTACCTTAATTTTTTGGAAGGGCTAGGTGAGGCAATCGGGGTTAAGTGACTTACCCAAGGTCACACAGCTAGTAAGTGTCAAATGTCTGAGGCCAAATTTGAACTCAGATCCTCCTGACTCCAGGGCCTGTGCAATATTCACTGTGCCACCTACCTGCTCCCCAGGTAGCTTACTATTAAACCCTTTACCAACCTGAGGAAGGACAGTGTCTTGTTTTCAGAGAGCAAGGCTGTTGTTATTGTTTGCTCTCAAAGAGAACCAGTGACATCAGGAGGTTGATGTCTTGACTTGCAAATGAAATGGGTTTAAGTGAGGCAGGGCTAGGCAGAGAGTAAGGAAAGAAGGATAGGAAAAGTCTGCTTCCCATTTCATAGACAATCTGGGTAGTGAGGAAAAGAGGGCTAAAATAAGAGATGGAAAGAAGAAGAAGCCAGTATAGGACACCAAGGAGCCAGTCTTTGAGGCTTGTTACTCAAAAGAAAAAAGTGAGGCTAGTAAAATACTTTCTGGCAAAATGGCATAAAGCAGAATTGTCAAAGACACAGTCCACAGGCCACGTGTGACTTGCAACACTGTTGAGTATGAGCTAAACCACATGAAAATTGGGAAATGCCTAACAAAATGGAAGTCCAATAAAACGTAAACATTACATTTTAAAACTAGATCAATATGAGACCTGCAGGGATCCTTATGTGAGATTAGTGACCTCCATTTTCACTTAAGTCTGACAGCTCTGATATAAAAGATGGAGGACTGCCTCGGTCAGAAAGTGCTGGGTTCAAGTCTCATCCCCGCCACATATTGGCAACACACCCCTCCTCTAGTGATCTAGGTGAGTGACTAAGGCCATGATAAGGTCATTACTCTGTTTCCGCTATAATGTCTTGAATATGGTGGACATTCAGTAAGTTTTGCTGAATGAAAATGAATATCGTTAATATATACTTGGCCTAGGGCAAACACTTTTTTGATTTGGTCTATCAAGAAAATAGCTGTTCATAATACCTATAAGAGTTAGCCCTACAGGAATAGTGCATAAAAGGCATGCAGTAATAAATCTATATAAAATTTTATAATCAGGATTTTAGACAGTTTTTAAAGATCGTAATTTGAAACAAATGACAAAAATGCATAAAACTTGTCTGAAGCAAACAAAAATTTAAATGACGTTTTTAAAAATGTTAAAAAGTTATTGAGCGTGGTAACTCACTTCTGTAGCCCCTAATACAAGAAGGCTGAGGTTTACGTGATCTCTTGAGCTTAGGAATTCTGAACTACAGTGATCCATGCCTACCCAATATCAGCACTAATTTATGTATTAGGTAATTATGTAAATCTCTGGGAGCAGGGGACCATCAGTTTGCCTAAGGAGGATTAAACCAGGCCAGGTCAGAAGTCAAGCAAGTCAAAACTCCATGTTGATTATAATGAGACCTGGACTGTGTATAACCCTTGCACTTTCAACCTGGGTGAGATATGGAGACCTAGGTTTTTTGCTTCATTTTGTTTTATTTTTAAAAGTCTATTTTGATCCAAGACAATTCCAAAGTACCCATGGTGAAAAATGCTATCCATCTCCAGAGATAAATCTGATAAACTTTGAGTGCAGATTGAAGTATACTTTTTCACTTCTTTATGCTTCTTGGGGTTCTCTCTCTCTCTCTCTCTCTCTCTCTCTCTCTCTCTCTCTCTCTCTCTCTCTGTGTGTGTGTGTGTGTGTGTGTGTGTGTTTGGAGCATGGCTAATAAGGAAATATTTTGCATTGCTTTACATGTATAATTGATATTGCCTTCTCAATGGATGGGAGAGGGGCAAAAGGTAAGAAGAAAATTTGGAATTATAAAAGGAATTTTAAATGAATGTTAAAAGAAATGAACTTTACATATGTCACCTATGGGGGCTATCTATGATGTGTTAACATCATGATGATTTTTAAAATAGTTAAACGAAACAAAATATTCTACAGCACCTCCAGGGGGAAAAAGTCCATTTTCAATATATGCATTAATTTATTCCAATTCTTTATGTAAAAACAATGCCTTTCTTAGCTAGATTTGGTATATATCTAAATCAATTATAACAGCAAGCAAAGTAGAATTTTTTCTTGTTTACTTTTTGGAGTTTAGTTTCCTAGGCTCAGGCTAAATTGTGAGCCTCTGAAGGTTCAATCTCCTTTGGACCCTGATAATTCACAGCTCTGTTGAGTCATGTGGTTTCCTGCCTACTGACCCCAAGACAATCAGGGGTCGAGTCTTTGCTATATGTACTGGGAGGTTGGTATTTTACTTTGGAGGTTTGTTTATGAGATTCTGAGTTCAAACCCCTCTCCCTCCCTTTCCCCCCACCAACTGCTCATATTTAAAGACTCTCTCGATCCACAGATATATGTAAAGTGTATAGTAATATTGGTTTGACTCAGGCAGTAGAGTCCTGTTGGTATTTTTTTCTCTACTTATATTTTCTCTATTTGTTGAATGTAATTTAAAAAAGATTGTTGAACCCTTAAATGGATATCTTTCCTAGTAAAGCAGATCTAAGACCCTGTGCTAGCAGCCTTCCTGGGTATGCCAGCGTGGCTGTTGTTGCACTAATTTATATCTATATATGATATCTCAGGCATATAGTTTCAAAAGAGAAAGAAAAAGAAAGAAAAAGTCGTGAAGTACACAATTATTTCAGTCTGTTTCAAAGCATATCTAGGAGCAGCTAAATGGTATAGTGGATAAAAACATGAGGCCTGGAGTAAGGAGCATTTGAGTTCCAATCTGGCCTCAGACACTTAGGGTTAAGTCACTTAAACTTTGTTTTCTTCAGTTTCTTCATCTGTAAAATGGAGAAAATAATAACACCTCTCTCCCAGGGTTTTTGTGAGATTAAATAATAATTATGAAGTACCTAAGGACAGTGCCTGGCATATAGTAAGTACTATATAAGTATTAGCTATTATTATATCTAAACAAAACATAAGAACTAAGTCATTGCCTTTGGATCAACTGCTGATTTCATTAACAGAGGTGTCATCTTGGTAACTAGTAGACAGTGACTCAAGAAAATGTCTATCCTCCTGAGTCACTTCCTGGCTATAAAAAAAATGCAATTTTGGGTTTTGTCTGTTTCTTCCATAGTCCACATGTTGAGCTGAGAATCATTGGCCATACCCAGAAGCCTCCTTCAGTGCTGTAGCAGGATGCAGCTTAGTGTCCCGAGGCAAACTATTTCCCATGATATATCACTACATCAGACAAATCCTAGATAAAGGAAACTGGTCTGAGAGATTTTAAAGGCTCCAGGACAATTGGGCACAATGCTTAGAATTTCATCAAAACTGACATGTATTCCTATTTTTCTAAAATTGTATGCTGACTACCTTAATTACATAAGGCAGCAATTCTCAAAGCATCATCTGCAAATTCCTTGGGGTCCCAAGACCATCTCGGGAGGTTTTCAAAGTCAAAACTATTTTCATAATAATACTAAAATGCTATTTGCCTATTAAAATGCTCTTCCTTTTTCCAACTATATATCTGAGTGAGGCCAGATTTTCTTCATATTTTTCAACCAAAACAACATATTGCAACAGATGGAATACAGAAGCAGCTATGAGAATCCCAGCTGTATTTCATTGGGAAGAGATCATTGGTGAGGTACCAAGAGGGAACACAAGCATTCAACAGATCACAGCTCAGGCAGTTTATTACTCAGAGCATGCAAGTACATGTGGCTCCCCAGATCTTATCTACAGATAAGCATGGGTAATATGGACTTATGGTGAGATGAATACCCCAATCAAGAGTTGTGAGTCTGCTTTTATATCTGATTGTCTGTACTGGGCATATTCACAAGGACTGAGTGGGGAGTCAATCACTGGGTGCCCTTAATTATGATACCCCCCTAACTATCACCAGATTATTGTGTTTAGGAAAGTTTGCTAACATTGCATAACTAGATCAGACAAAGTTTACCAAACTGATGATAATCAGAAGAGCCTTGCAATTCATTACTAGATGAAGATGATCAAACCACTTATTTTAGGTAAATAGGAACTTTCTGGTACATAGATAGTCAATATGGTCAGATGTGGAGTCATTTCTGTCAACTAAAGCCTAGTAATAGACCAATCCTCATATCTAATAAGGTAATTATTAAAGAAATCTGCAAAAGTATGTAACAATGATACCCTTCTCACTTTTTTTAATTTTGGAAGATAGTTATTTTTTCATAAAATGCTTACAGTAATGTAATAGGTTTATTACTGTTTTGTAATGAAATAATTAAATAGTTGAAAAATGTATCCGATTTAATTTTGAATAAAGTAAATATTGATAACTATAACTCATATAAGCAAAAACTCTTCAGGGGTCCTATATCATTTTTAAGAATATAAAGGGGCCCTGAGATAAAAAAAAGTTTGAGCTCTCATTTTAGGTACAGAGGCAGTGAAGTGCAGACTAAATTAAGCTTTGGGCCTGGAGTCAGGAAGACCTGGTTAAGATATGACCTGGGCTTTTACTGGTCAACTTTTCAGCAAAAAAAAAAAAAAAAAAGCAGGAAGGATATTGGAAAATCATTTTTTTCCATTGCTAGTGGCATCCTTCTGGAAATTCCAATGATAGGGGGCAGAAAAATTCTATAGTATTTGACCTGTTATCAGTTGGAGCTGCCATGTTGCTTTCTACCCCTTATTTCCTTTAAGGTCTATCCTTTCAATAATTCTTATTCTTAGAAAGATACTCCTCATATTGAACTTAAGTATGTCACTGACATTCTAGCCCATTTTCTTTTGTCCTACCATGGTATTAAGGAAGGAAGGAAAGAAGAAAGGAAGGAAGGAAGGAAGGAAGGAAGGAAGGAAGGAAGGAAGGAAGGAAGGAAGGAAGGAAGGAAGGAAGGAAGACACTCAGAAGTACATAGGAGACAAAATCTGAGAACAGAACCAGTACTGAAATTCAGAGCTTCAAAAGTCCATACAACAATACCCAAAGTATAGTCAACAATCAAGAAGGAATACAGGTTATTACAGAAGGAATACAGGTTATTACATAAGGAGGTTAACTTGACCTTAGAGATATCACTGAGACTTGGTGTGGCAAAACCCACAGCCGTAGTCTAGATAGGTATACAATATTCAAATAATTCAGGATACTTTAAAATGTGCATATATAGGAGTAGCATTATATATTAATAAGGAATACTCATGTGAGGAAATCCAGGAAGTAGGTCGAGAGTATTTTTATGATCATCCATGGAGGTAGAAATTAATGATTTTGCCATTGGAGTATGCTATAGACCATCTGAACAAAAGGAGGAAAGGGATGATGAATTTGGAAAACACATCCTACATCTACTGCTGGATATTATACAGTAATTGTGGGGAATTTCAGTTATCCAGATGTCTGCTAGTGCTCTCAGGCAAAAAAAAAAGCTAATAATAATATCCAACATTTATTTAGCACGTTAAGGTTTGCAAAGTGTTTTATAGATATTTTTGCATTTGATCCTCACAAAAAAATCTCCATTTAAAAATGAAGAACCTGAGGTAAATAGAGGTTGATTGACTTGCCCAGGATCACACAGATAGTAGGTGTCTGAGGCTAAATTTAAACTCAGGTCTTCCTGATTCCAGATACAGTTCTATGTCATTGTGCTACCTAGTTATCTAAAAACTTCTTGAATTGCTTTAATCACTTCACCCTAAAAGTATACTAACTTCCAAGGGGAAATTCTATCCTTGACCTGACCCTCACTAAGAGAGAAGAATTGGTTGAGGAGGTAATAATGATGGGAAACCTTGGAGGTAAGAATATTAGAGAACCCTGAGGTAAAAATGTAACAGCTGTATTCAGACTGCAGTGCCAAAGAAAAATCCACATTACAATGAATTCTCCATTGTCTACCAATATATGCTTAATTAAAGCAAAACAACTCTTTTTATTTTCCTTAGTTTCCCTTACCAGACTCACTACTCCTAACAGTATTATAGAGGACTATATCACATTCCATAATTGTATCCTGTTACCAGGCTTGCTTGCTTCCGTCTTCTGTGCACAGCATTCTAGATTTTCAAACCCTGAGAGATCTCAGTCACTATTCTGCTACCAATTTGAATCTCTGATCAATTGTGTTTATTCTTTAGAGATTCATTGATGAGAGTCCCATTTCCAATTAATCAGTTAACATCAAATTAGATGTTACAAAGGAATACTTACTTCAAAGGTATAGAAAGAATAAACATACACACATTTCCCCCAGTACTTTGGAGGCATAATTTCTATCTACACCCCCTCATTCTCTGGGATGGTTCTACATAGTATTAGTATTACCAAGTTCAAGTCCAAAGTCCAGTCAGGTAGCATCTAAAACCACTCCCTTTCAAGGTTTCCCTGCAAGGCTCACTGAAACATCTGACCTGCATTCCTAGACTTACAAGATTCATGTTTCAAGTTTCTGTTTAAAGAATCTATCTATAACCCAGATATGAAAAGGACAAATGAAATAGACCAAAAACCCATGGTCATTTCTCTGTGACCTCATAGGCTAAGGAGGTGAATGGAATTCAGGCCTCGCCCCACCCTTACTATATATACTCATTTGCTATGAGTGAATTTCACCCCTAGATATGGATGCAGGAAAAAGTGAGACTGCACTCAATCAATTAGCTTAAAAAACACAAGACAGTTCTGACTAGGCAGCCATTTGAAAAAAGATTGCTCTCAACCACATGATAGATCAACACAAAATGTCCACATATATGCCAGTACTCCTGTCTTCCAGGATTAGCTCCCAAATATATCTCTCTTATGAGTAAAATCATTTTATGTGTTCTGAGCATGTGCCAAACTGTATTACATAGAAGTAGTAGCTTTTTTTTGAATGGACAAGAGAGAGAAGGCAAAGCTGATCAATTTTTATTCAGCTTCTGTTTTCTTTATCAGGGGTTATCCATAGATTGGAAACCACAATATAAAAATTACTAATGATGAGTTGATACCCAAGATAAATAAGAATTGAGTAAGAGAGTACCTAACTGCCCTTGATAAATTGAAGTCACCTGGCCCAAATAAACCCTATCTTGAGATTTTGATTGAATTGGTAAATGTGATTCCTGAATCACTGTCAGCAATATTTGAAAGATTATGGAAAATGGGAAAAGAAGGACAACATTTTCAAAGGAGTAATTGTTTTCATGATCCTTAAAAAAAGGAAGGGGAAGAGAACAGAATTTGCCAACTATAGGCTAGTAAGCATGATGTTGATTCCTTAGAGGGCTAGAGAATTACACATTAAAGAAGTGGTTGATGAGAACGTTTGGAAAGGTAAACAATGATAATAAAGAATTGCCATGCTTCATCAAAAATGGACCATGTAGTCTAACCTTACTTCTTTTTTAGGGCAGGATTACTAAATTAATAGAGGAAGGGAATGCAGAGGGTATACTTTATCTAGATTTTATCTAGACTTTTGATAAATCTGTCCACATTCCAATCATCATCCTCAATTCCCCACACCTGTGTTTCAACTTTGGCCTCTGCCCTTGGTTTTCCACTCTGGTAGGTAAACATTTCTGTATATGGCCTAGAACCAGGCCCCTGGGCCATTTTTGCGCAATATTCTACCTTCCAACTCCCTTTGAGGTGTTATTTTCCCCATTAAAGTGTAAGCTTCCTGATCATAGGGACTACCTTGCTTGTTTGTCTTTGCATCCACAGAGCTTAGCATGCTGCCTTATATGGTAAATCCTTAATAAACACTTTTTCTACCTCCTTATCTATCTATACAGGTTGTCCCAAAAGTCTTAGTGCAATCTTAAGCTTCATGAGATTAAGACTTTTGGGAAAATCTGTATATTATTTATCTATCTAAATATGCATGGAAATAATGAAGAGACATGAATTAGATGATAATTCAATTAATTGGAATGAGGAATGGTTGAAAGGCTATATTTCAATATCAACGTGGCAGTTGGTCTGCAGGCATCTATGCCCATGGCCTTGATGGTTAATATTTCTCATCAGTGATTGACAAAGACATCAATGGCGTGCTCATCAAATTTCCAGATATCACAAAATTGGGAGAAATAGATAACACTGTGGATGACATGATTCCTGACAAGTTCAAGCTTTGGTTGAATTTTTGGATTTTGAATTTTGAATTTTAGAAAATGAAGTTCAACAGAGATAAATGTAAAGTCTCTCACCCAAGTACAATAAAATCAACTTTGCAAGTATGAGAAGAGGGAGGCATGAATAGCCAGAAATTCCAGAAAAGATCTGAATATTTTAGTAGACTTTATTAAAAAAAACTCAATATGAATCTTCACTATGATGAAACATCCGCAAAAAAGCTGAGCATTAAAAAAGTGTAGCTTTCAGTAAGAGGGATTTTACATTGTATTCTACTCTCATCAAACCTCACATGGAGTATTGTGTTCAATTCTGAATGTCATGGTTTGAGAAGAATACTGATAAACCAGAAAATATCTGGAGGAAAAGGATCAGTATAAGTGAAAAGTCTTGAGTCCAGGATCAACTGAAGGAATTGGGTATGCTTAGTCTGGAGAAGAGAACCATTGGTGGGGTCTTTGTGTATATGAAAGGCTCATGGAGGAAGGATCAAACTTGTTCCCTTGGGCTTCAACAATAGGACCAGTATTGATGGGCAGAAGTTACAGAAGGACAAATTTAGGCTTGAGGTCAGGAAAAACTTCCCAATGATTTGAGCTGTCCAAAAGTTGAATGGGCTTTCTCAAAAAGTCATGGTTTGCCCCATCTTGGATATCTATGAGCAGAATCTGGATAGCACAGAGTATTTTATAGTATACATTTTTTATTGCAACAAGTCTCACTGGATAATTATTTAGGTCCTTTCTGGTTATTCAAATTCAATGATTCTGTAATACATAAGGACTACTTTTTTTTTGTCTCAATCTAAGTTCAAAAAAAAGAGGGCTCTTGAATCTGTGTTTTTATAAGAAAGAAACTATTTCTACCAAATGACATTTGACACCTGCTCTGCAGCCTATAGTTAGGTGCATAAAGGAATAAGTTCTCCTTCATTGAATGGGAACCAGTAATTGCCACAGGACACATGAGATGCTATGATATATATATATATATATACAGTTGTAATCCTTTCCTATGCAATTCATTATTTTGTCATCAGTACTATTACTCTACTCACAGAATGAAAGTAATTCCCAGCAAACCTCTGGACCATGGGAAGATCACTATTGCTTTGAGTTTCCAAAAATTAAAAAAAAAATCACATCAATGTGTCTCTTTTCCAGTATTCTGTGAAAGAGCTTACGAGTGTGTGTGTGTGTGTGTGTGTGTGTGTGTCCATGTCCTCATTACCTAGATACCTAGAGTCTTTGTGGCAGCACTTGGTACAGTTACTATATTTAAAGAGGTCAATCTTTTCTGGCAAGGTCCTTCAGTGAGAGGCTACTCTGTGTTTTGGGCTCATTATTTTTTTGAGATAATATTTATAAAGGACTTAGTATAGTGCCTGACACATAGTAGGTATTTATAAAAATACTCATTCCTTTCCCTTTCTACCTTCTGAGATTCCTCTCCATCATCCTAAGGACACATTTAAAAGGATAAACATAAAAGATATAGACAGAATGGAAACCTATATGCTTAATGAACCCAAGAAGAAAGGAAATCAGAAACCATAGTTCACCAGACTCACTACAGCAAAGGAACTATGGATAAAAGACACTCTAGCTAACTTGAAATGATAGATCTTTCTTCAATAACCTGTAGATTCCATTGCTTTTGGTCTCACAGAATCATTTTCTGAAGTGACAGCAAAATAGTATAACCTTTAAAAATACTTCTTACAAAGTCATTTTTTTGATACAAACATAAAACACACTAACGTAACAACCAAACTTCCAAATTCATAGTTTCAGGTGGGTCAACAATGTCCCTTGGGACTTTTAAAGTGCTGATTTCCTTCCCTCTCCCTCACCCTGGGGTTAAGCCTCACTAATTCCTACAGAAGTGGAGACTCAAACTTCCTCTTGGAATGTAGCCTTCAAAGACTGGATTTTTTTTTTGGAGTCAGAGGACTGGGTTTTCATTATGACTGTTATTTTTACCTGTATGGTACAAAATGGTCTTGCGCAAGTCAGTCCATATTTCTGGGTCTTGGTTTTCTCATCTATAAAACTAAGGTTTCTTTCCTAGTTCTGTCCCTTCATCCTAGTTCCCAATACTAAAACCAGGATAGGAGTCTACTTAGACAACTTTCCATTTTTTCCAACTCTCTATAAAGCCTTTCTTTCTTCTTCCTCAATAAATTTTTAATTGGTTATGACAAACTGTGAAGCTGGTTTGGCTTTTGCAAGTAGAAGCAGTTGTAATTTTTTCAAGAATAATTCATCATCTTGAGACCTCCTGAGCACACTTGATATGGTCCACAATACTCTAAGATAACTGTACTTGTAATTATCATTTACTTTTAACCTCTTTAAACTTGAAAGATTTTTTTTTTCCTCATCTGGGGTTGTAGTAAGGAAATCAACATGAAAGTGCTTTGCTCTCTTCATCAACCTATGGTGATTATTCAGTGTAATCAAGTAATCCTCAAGTAATCATACACTATAACTGATGGATTTTCAATTTTTAACAGGAACAGCTTGTCAGACACCAGCCCTCTGAAACTGATCATAAACACATTCACCTCTAGTACACTCGCTGACTTTATAACTTATCATTAATATATGTCCAGCATTGATGTTTCCTCTGTCATGCTATGTGTCTCCAAAGAATAATAGCTAGGGATCCATTAATAGCACAGCTTTAGCATTTATCATGACTTGCCTAAAGGTGTGGGATCCTAATTTTGGTAACATGACCACATTTGAAATTGGAACAGTATTCTTCCATTCTAGTGATAATATCATATTTGATATAGCTCCTACTTCCTTTCCAAGATAAGTTGATATCTTTGTGTCTCAAGTGAGAAGTTTTCTGATCATTTTCTTTATTCTCCATCCCAATACCAGATATCTTGCTAAGGAATTTGGAAAGTTTTACATATATATATATATATATATATATATATATATATATATATGAAAGTTACATATATATGTGTACATATATATAAAGCTTTATCTTCTCTTCCGTAGTCTCTATCAACTCCTCATTCTATACCTGATCAGATATTACAAATAAATATAGAAAAAAGAAGAAAAGAAGAAAGAAAAAAGAATAAAAACTGAGAATTAAAGACAAAAAAATAGAAACCAAGTGATGATTTAACTGACAAAATATTTTAAAGATTAAAAAAGTTGATAAAATATTAGATAATTTGATTTTAAGAAGAGTACAACTGATTTATCAAGATAAAAATAGAAAAGGAAAGATTAATAATTGATGGAAATAAAAAATAAAGTATCTGAAATTCCAATACTCATTGAAAACAAAAAAAATCAATAAATATTTTCAAAAATAAAAAATATGCACATCAACAAAAAAGAAACCTGGAATTTCAATAATTCAATCTCAGAAAGAAAAATTAAATAAACTATGTACATGATTTCAAGGGGATACAAATCCCAAGAACACAATGAATAAGAAATGAATTTCATCAAATATTCAAAAAATACCTCTCCTTATACTAAATAATCTGTTCTGGCGGGATGGAGCCAAGATGGTGGAGTAGAAACACACATATACTCTAGTACTTCCCCCACAGACCACAAAAAACCTCTAAAAATTAACTCAACGAATTCTAGAGCAGCAGAAGCCAAAGAACAAAAGAGTGAAAGAGGTTTCCAGCCAAGGGTAACAAAGGGAAGGCCAACAGGAAAAGTCTACCTCATGGGATGCTGAGGGGAGCAGAACCCAGTCCTGGTCATGCTGCACTGGAAGAAACAGGACCTGAACAGACCTCCAGGGGAGACTTCCCAGCAAGGATGGTCCCAAATACCTCAATCCACAAAGAAAACTCCAAAGGTCAATGTGGGAGGGCTTTCCAAGCTGGGCTACAGGGGAACAAGGTTCCCCCAGCATTAGTTCCAGGCAGCAGCAGGAGGCGAGCAGCTATGGTGGCCAAGGAAACAGCCTGGGTCCATTGACCAGGCAGCTCAGCTTAAAGCCTCTGGCAAAATTGAGTAGCTTATCTGAACCTCAACCTTCGGTGGCAGCCCTGCCCCAACCCAAAGCCCCTGGGGGAATTGAGCAGCAGATTTGAATCTCAGTATTGTACTGGGGAGAGGAGAAGCACTAGGACCCTCCTCTTGACAAAGGATTCATAAGTCAAGTAACTGACTGGGAAAGTGCCCAAAAAGGGGAACAAAATAAGACTGTAGAAGACTACTTTCTTGGTGAACAGAGGTCTCCTTCCATCCTTTCAGATGAGGAAAAACAAGGCATACTGTCACAGGAAGTCAAGGCCTCTGCCTCCAGTACCCCCAAAATGAATGTGAAATGGGCTCAAGCCATAGAAGAGCTTGAAAAGCATGTCAGCAGCCTGCTAAAAGAGAACCAAGAAAATGCTGAGGAAAGTAACACCTTTAAAAAAGAGGATAACTCAACTGGAAAAAGAGGTCCAAAAAGCCAGTGAGGAGAAGGAGGCTTTATAAAGCAGAATTAGCCAAATGGAGGAGAAGATTCAAAAGTTCACTGAACAAAATAGTTCTTTAAAGGAGAGAATCAAGTTCAGGGAAGCTAATGACTATGAAATAAAGCAGGCAGTTAGAAAATAAAACCAAAGGACTGAAAAAAATAGAAGATAATGTGAAACATCTCATAGGAAAAACAACTGACCTGGAAAATAGATCCAGGAGAGGAAATTGAAAAATTATGGGACTACCTGAAAGCCATGATCAAAGAAAGAGCCTACACATTATCTTCCATGTAATCATCAAGGAAAACTGCCCTGATATACTAGAACTAGAGGGCAAAATAAATATTGAAAGAATACCCTGATCACCTCTGAAAAGAGAAACTCCTAGGAATATTGTGGCCAACTTTCAGAGTTCCCAGGTCAAGAGGAAAATATTGCAAGCAGCTAGAAAGAAACAATTCAAGTATTGTGGAAATACAATCAGGATAACACAAGATCTGGCAACTTCTACATTAAGGGATCAAAGGGCTTGGAATAGGATATTCCAGAAGTCAAAGGAGCTGAGATTAAAACCACGAATCATTTATCCAGAAAAACTGAGTATAATACTTCAAGGAAATAAATGATCATTCAGTAATATAGAGGATTTTCAAGTATTCATGAAGAAAAGACCAGAAATGAATAGAAATTGACTTTCAAACACAAGAATCAAGAAAAGCATGAAAAGGTAAACAGGAAAGAAAGATCATAAAAGACTTTCTAAAGCTGAACTGTTTACATTCCTACATGGAAAGAGAATATTTGTAACCCTTGAGACTTTTCTCAGTATTTGGGTAGGTGGAGGGATTACACACACACACACACACACACACACACACACACACAGACAGAGAGTACAGGTTGAGTAGAATCAGAAGAGATGACATCCATAAAAAAAATAAAATAAAAATTAAGGGATAGGGGAGAAATGAAATGGGGCAAGCCATAACTCATAAAAAGGATAAGAAAAGTCCTATTCAATGGAGGAGAAAAGGGAGAAGATGAGAGGGGAAAAGTGAAGTTCACTCTCTTCACATACAGCTTAAGGAGGGAATAACATGCTCACTAACTTTGGTATGAAAATCTACCTTACACTACAGGAAAGTAGGGGAAGAAGAGACAAGTGGGGTGAGGGGAATGATAGAAGGGAGGACAAATGGGAGAAGGGAGTAACTAGGAGTAAACATTTTTAGGAAGGGACAAGATCAAATGACAGAATAAAAAAAGTGGGGTTACAGGGTAGAATAGAGGGCAATATAGTAAGTGTTACACAGCATGATTATTATGGAAGTCTTTTGCAAAATGACACATATATAGCCAGTATTGAATTGCTTGCCTTCTCAGTGGTGATGTGGAGGGAGGGAGGGAGGGAGGGAGAGAGAAGTTGGAATTCAAAGTATCAGAAACTAATGTTGAGAATTATTATTATATGTAGCTGGAAAATAAAAAACACAGGTAATGAGGTATAGAAATTTATTTTGCTCCAGGAGAAAAGACAGAAGATGGGGATAAGGAAAGGGTGGGGTGTGATAGAAAGGAGGTACATTGAGGGAAGGGGTAATTAGAATGCAAGTTATTATGGGGAGGAGGAGGGGAGAGACGGGGAGAAAAATTGGAACTCAAAATTTTGTGGAAATGAATGTTGGAATCTAAAAATAAATAAATAAATTCAAAAATAAATAAATAAATAGAATGAAAATCTATATGTCTGTTCATATGAATGGATATATATTTATTTATATATCTATGTGCATAGACATATATATATAGAAAACTACCAAAAAAGGTTTTCATTTGATTATACAGATCTATCTATATATAGACATATATAGATATAGATAAAATCTATATATCTATTCATATGAGTGGATATATATTTATTTATATATCTGCATGTATAGACATAGACAACTACCAAAAAATCATATGGAAGAATACTCCAAATTATTATTAAGAAAAATGCACTTTCAATTTATATCCAGGCAAATTAGCAAAGGACACACACAGAGTATTGAAAGGGTTGTGGAAAATGGGTTGTAATACTTTCTTGGTCGAACTGTGAATTAATACAATCATTCTAGAGTGTAATTTCTGCTTGTTCAAATAAAGTAACTAGAATATCCTTGAAAAAAATTAATTAATAATCTATTCTCAAAAAAGAATGTTTTCTAATGTGCAAATATTAGAAAGTACAAATATTTAAACCTAGAAGGTATAAAGCAGAGAAAGGTAAACAATGACCAATATATCATTTAATATTGATGCAAAATAAAATTAAATGCTGATGATACATGAAAACTTATTAATCATGATGGAGTTGAATATATATTTCAGCTGAATATATACTATTTCAGTAACAAAAACAAAAAACATATGATTCTATCAATAGATATTGAATAAGGCTTTAGAAAAGATACTTTATCCACTTATGTTTAACTCAACTATATGGAGATAATTTCTAAAGATGATTAAAAACATTTAACTAAAACCAACACCTATCATTACTTGTAAAAGAGAGCAACTGGAAGCTTTCTTAATGAAAATGAGAGTGAAATAAGCATATCCAATGCTACCAGTACTATGTGTGGAAGTATTGGATAAATAAATTTTAAAAATCATCTTGGACAACATAAGAAATCTAAGGCATTCCCCCCTCAATAAATGAGATGGTAAATCTCTTCCACAAGGCAGTTAAATGTAAAAAAATCCATAAGATCATTAGAACTTTCATATATTACCAATAAAACCTAGGGAGAATGAGTATGAAAATAATTAGTCTTTAAGGGAATAGAAAAGTGGTTGAAGTGTTTCGGAATCCGTCTACAATGACACACATGGGGTTCATATAACTACTACTGTAAGATTCAATAATCATGGCTGGATCATGCCAATGGAAAAAGTACCCCCCCAATTAATCTAAAGTTTTCATCAATCAAATTCAACAAAATAACAGCAAATTTTATGAAACAGAAGGTAAAGTAATTCATCAAAGACAGAAGGAAAGAAGAGAATGGGATGCTACCAGATTTTAAATTACTTGCAAAACTATATGGTAGTGGACAAAACAAAGTACATCACTGAAATAAATTAAACAAGCCTAAACCAAAGGCAAATACATAGAATAATCTAGTATTTGCTAAACCCAAGAACATAAATTACTATAGGAGAGACTTATGAATGTTCAGTTGAAAAATGGTTGTGGCTCAGCATTTTATACCACAAACCATGGTAAAATCTAAATAGACATATTATATGAGTATAAAAAGTAATATCAATGGAAAATTAAGAGAGAATGGTTGATCATATATTTCACATTCATGGATAAGAAAGAATTGATAAGAAACATTAGGATAGAGAATTTATGAAAGACAAAAATAGTTTTAATTGTGAAAAATTTTAAACCTTGTATAAATGAAAATAATGCAATTGGATTGAAAATAAAAGATATAGATTAAGGAAAATATTTGCATCAGATATCTCTGATATAGATAGATAGATAGATAGATAGATAGATAGATAGATAGATAGATAGAGGAAATTGACAAAAATTTGTAAGATTTATTAGCTATTCCTAAATAGATAAACAATCAAGAAGATATGTACATATATATGTATGGTTCAATGATTCTGGAAAACACCTTGGAATTTTGTGATAAAAGTCAATAAATTTTTCTATCTTTTGACCTAAAGATATAATTACTGTCTATATAAAATGAAGTTATTGATATCAAGAAAAGATCGTATGTACAAAAATATTCATAGTAACACTGTAATTGAATAAAACCTATAAACAAATCACCTGTACAATTATTTGGAGATGATGAAAGAAACTGACATATTCCAAATATTCCATTATGGACATAACTATGAGCATAATGGAATTAATGATAGTTTTAAAGAACAGTAAATGAGAATTCAGAGAAATATGGGAAAATTTTTAAGAAATAATGCAGGATAACGAATACAACATTGTTCTTTAAATGTTGATGAGAGCAATATTAAATAGTGACAAATTGGATCAAACAACATAAACGATATTGATATAAATCATTAAATTGGAGCACCAATTTTTCTTGTGTATTATAATATATCTTTACCAATAACAATGAAAAGTGGCATATTATAGTATATATAGTATAGTACATACTATAATTTATAATGAAACTTTTAGACGATTTTTTCTTAATTGCCATTAGTACTTTGGTTAAAGTGTGGTGTCACAATTATTTATGGGATGTCTGCTAGATTAAGCAAGATATAGCAATAAAGTAAAATTAAAAATTCAATAATAGGAGGTGTACCCAGGAGGAACCTGGAAAGACTTTCCTAAATCCCTCATATTTTCTTAATTCCATGTCAGTCAGTCAGTAAGATTAGCTCTTTAATAAGCAGTTAACTGACTGAGAAGTCTTTTCAGGAGGCAAAACTGGGAGCATGATGCTTTGCTAAATAGAGTACTTTTCCCTTAGATGGTAAGGAGGGGTTTCGTATTATAAAACTAGGGATCTATAACATGTCCCTAGGAGATGAGACTTACTGGGAGAGTGGGCTACTAATTTTATAATACCTTCCTGAATAAAATTCAGGAAGAAGAGAAAACTTACAGATGGGAGAATGTCTCTCCTGGATGAGGAGACACCCTATTTGGGGCTCAAGTGAAGGGTAGAATTTCAATAGGTAAGAATGGAGAACCAGGAGGTAGCTCTTATAGGCATGGTAGCTGGGTGTGATTCAGTGAATAGTAAGATGAGGAGAGAATGGCGAATGCAGTCTTTTGGTTGTAACAGAGTGAAATAACCCCCAAGGGGTAGGCGGAACACAAATTGTGAATAGCTTTGAAAGTCAGCCTGTGTATAATTTATTTGGAATACATTGGGGAAACAACTGTATATTTGCTGCATGGGGGAGTAATGTAATCAGACCTATACATTAGGCAGAAGAATGAAGGATTAGAGTGGAGAGAGACTGGAGGAGACAGAAATGCTAGTTTGGAGTCAATTAGAAGAATCCAGATAGAGGCAATAAGGGTCTGAACTGAGGTGGTGACAGTGGGAGCAGAAAAGAAGGGATGAATTCTAATTAGGCTGACAAAAGTGCTGTTTCTCTGGAGTGTACATAGTGTAAGAGTTATTGAACCATTAAAAATTAATTTGATATCCATCATAATAGAAGCAATCATAATAAACTCATTTGCTATGTGCACATGACATCCATTCCCAAAAGGCTTTCTGGTAACACAGCTGAAGTATTACCGAACAGACACCAGAAATGAGTTGACATTCTGAAAAAACAGAGAATTGGATCTTGATGGACTGTCAAGGGAAGTTGAGGCTCTCCCTTCCTTGATTTAAGTCATTACTTTTGCCAACATTAGTTATATCCTCCCTGGATGAGGTCTTTGCTAAAATGATCATTTTGAGAGGAAACATTTCATATTCTTCTAGAGAATCGTTATCGTTTTACTGTTAGTGTTCTGAATTAATTGTCAGAGCAATACAGCTTTACTCTGTCAGTCATGAGTATTCATACTTTGGTAATCTCAGGACATACCTTATTTCAATATTTACTAACTGCCTTGTATTTGCAAAGTACTGAGGTAGGAGGTGGGGAAACAAGTATAAAAAAAGGAACAAGTCCCTTTTGTCAAGGAATTTAAATCTTTCTATCAATCATCCACCTTTCTATCTATCTATCTATCTATCTATCTATCTATCTATCTATCTATCTATCTATCATCTATCTCTCTACCTATCTATTTGTCTATCTATCTACCTTTCTATCATCTATCTGCACACATGTGTAAAACTCAAACTTCTGATGAGAGAGCATTACCTTTGGAGACGTCAGACTCTGCAAGTGGAGACTATTCGTCGGTCCCGTTAGATGTCATTTGAACTTGAGTTTTGGATGCTTAAGAGCAATTTAGATCTTCCATCTTGTTTCAGTCATGTGGGAGAAAATAAAGCATATGGGGTCAAGTGGTACATGTAATTTCTAGATGATGTCTTCATGCCCTCCCCCATGTCCCATTCTTTAGCGGTGTTGTGAGTTCCTCTTGAAGAGGGTGAGTAACCGAAGTTGAGAAGCAACCCTTCCGTAAACTCGCAGAATTGACAAGGAGTGCTGATGAGATTGTATGGCAGCTAGAAGGAGGTTTGTAGCCTGAGTATGAAACTGACTTCCATCTTTTCCTAGGTTCACTTTCTCACCAGGCTAGGGTTGGCTGGCTCACTTTGGTGACCTGCTGCTATATTTCAGTTCTCTGGGTCAGAAGACAAAGGGGAGAATGAACTCATTTCTCAACACTCTAGCTCCTGAATACTCACTGATGTTTATATGAAATCCATCACAATGATATAAAATAATTATAATAAGTGACTTAACAGGGTTACACAGCTGGTAAATGTCTGAAGCTGGATTTGAACTCAGGTATTTCTCACTCTAGGTTCACTGTTCTATCCATTTGTACCATCACCAATACCAATTGGATATCCCAGAAGGAAGAGATATATCCTACTCAAACTCTTTGGTAAATGCAAGTTTCCTATAAATAGAGTAGAGTGTAAACAGATACAATACTGTATATGCATATTATATATATATATGCCTATATATATATATATGTGTGTGTGTGTGTGTGTGTGTGTGTGTGTGTGTGTGTGTGTGTGTGTGTATCCCAAGAGCTAACATAATCAGGTTCTTAAAGAAAACAGGAGACTAGAAAGGACAATAAAGCATGTTCACTATTGTATTACAAGTAAGATGCCTAGCCATTCAATATGACTAATGATAAATATATAAAATAATTTCTTAGCACAGTGTCTGCTACAGAGTAAAAACATTATTAATGCTTGTTAACTGGTGGAGACGACGTAAAGAGGAAGTATGTTCTGGAAGTGGGGAATAATCTGTGCAAAAATACAGAAATGGAAAATTGATTGTCCTATGTGGAAAACATATGGGTAGGCAGGTGATACAATAGATAGAGGGCCAAGTCTGGAGTCAGGAAGTTCAAATTCCACCTCAGACACTTACTACATGTGTGACCCTGGGCAAGTTGCCTAATCCTGTTTGCCTTGGTTTCCTCATCTGTCAAATGAGCTGGAGAAGGAAATGACAAACATCTTTGCCAAGAAAACTCCAAATGTGGTCACGAAGAGCCAGACACAACTGAAAGGACTGAAGAACAACAAACTATGGGAAACAATAAGTAGGTTAACCATATAAACTACCTCATAATCTTAGGAATGAACAGGCAATCAGAACAGAATTTTTGTCCTATTCTCCATAGACATCATTTGACCAGAAATCAGCGCAAAAAGGTAATAATTTAATTAAACTTCAATTTCTTTGACTATAATAAATACAATAACAACCTCTTAATAGTGAGGATTAAGAATTACATTGGAGCTGTCTCCAAGGTCAATGCAATAGTGTAGACAAAACTCTTGGATGAGACCACCATAGAATGAAATTCTTTGTGTTACCTTAACAACTAAATTCCATTGGATAATTGCCTTAAAATGAAGCTCATTTCCCCTTGTAATCAGAATTGTATTACAATGAGATTCTAGTATGTGGATGAAAAACATGAAAATATTATGGGTTATTTATTCTTTGTATATACACACATACACAGATTTTTGATTTTTTAATACTGTAGAAGATGCCAAAGCAAGTTAATGTTCTCTGGGATTTTAAAAACATTAGGTATTAAAGCCTGTGTTAACAGAAGGTGTTACTAATTCAGAGAGAGGTGGCTCATTTTATCCATTTCACCGCATGTATTCTCAAATGGATCATTAAAATGAAAATGACCTTAATGCTGGTCCCTAACCATTTACCTCCTCACAAAACGCTTCTCAAAGTCTTTTTGCTGCTAAGTATGCAGTCTCAGCTTCTCTTTAACATATGGTTTACCAGGTATTTAATGGGCTAGATTCTCTAAAACCACCTTTAAATTAAAGTTTAACAGATGTAGCCATCCACTTTGGGAAAAAAAAAAAAAACATTCATGTTGTACTATAGTAGAAAGAAAGGAATTACTGATATTCTATCTCCTGGCAGCACCTTTTAGATTATATATCCAGAATATATCTTGATAAGGCTCATTGATCTTAAGATATTCATTTTCCATGTATTAGACTGAGTTTTCTATGTTTTTTTCTATGAATTTACAAATTATGTCGTTGCCTATATTGAGAATTATACTCATTCAAAAACCTCTATGAAAGTCCTAGCAGATCAACAACTTCACTAGGGGAAAATGTCTTCTCATTTTGTTAGTTTTAAATGGTTATGACATATTAAACTCAGAAGTCCATAGTCCTAAGTCTTTTTTACATACTATGTACCTAACAAAGGCAGTATTTTATAGTGGGTAAAGGACTGTCTTCTTATAAAGACTATGGAAGATCTAACTAAATTAGCTGTGTAATTCTAGGTTTATAACTTAAACTCTCCATGATCTCCATAAAACTAAGAAATGAGCTTCCAACCCATAACAGCAGAGGGAGTTTCCACGCTATGAGTTCATTGTGCCGACGAAATCTGGCCCTTTACTGTGATCCCCCTACTCTTAAGGGAAAAAAAAATCATTAAACCTTCCATGAAAATCCATGGAAGGAGACACAGAGGCAGATTGCAAATAAATGTGATATTGACACCATCCCTTAAGATTAGGGAATCAATATTTACAAAGATGAAGCTATTAGCATCTAAAATTATTTTCAAGGCATTTTTTCTATTATGAATTCTCAGCTTTACTTTGCAATCTGGATTCCAATCATATTGTTCAACTGAAACTACTCTATCCAAAGTTACTAATAATTTCGTAATTGAGAAATCTGATGATCTTTTCTCAGATCTTATCCTTTGCAACCTCTTGGCTTCATTTGACTTGGTTAACTACTTTCTCTCCCTTCTAGATAATCTCTTTCTCTGAGTTTGCATGACTGTTCTTTTGGTTCTTCTTCTATTTGCTTTAATACTCATTCTCAGTCCCTTTACTGGTACATCACCCAGCTCAAACCCCCTAACTGTAGGCATTCCTCAAAGCTCTGTTTTGGACCCTTCTTTCTTTTCTCTGTAGCACAGGCATAGAATTGTCTCAAGGAAGACAGGGTAGCCAGTGGCATGATGTCTAATATACACCTACCACTCACCACTCTATCTCATGAACTCCTACTGGTGTGCTTTCAATTCAAATAAGACAGTCACAATGATACCACTAACTCTAAAGCATAAAATATTTATTAATGAGAAGGAAAAAGCACTAATACTAATAATATTTGCTAAATAGACAGAAAAATCAGCAATAATCAAATTTAACTCTCCACCCGTACTCCTTAATCACAGTTTTACCATCAATACTTACTCAGTGTCCATGAGGGAGAATGGACACAAATTTACAAAAACCTAATAATGAGACCCATGAGTGGGAAAACCCATGTGCCTAGAGTAGTCCATGATCCTGGGCTCTAAGTCTTGATATTAGCAGTCTGTTTCAGGGAACAATCTGCATTATGTGTCATCTGATCCCCTTCTAAGTCTCTTTGTTCTCTCACTGAACAAAGCCTTTACTGTGATAGCCTAGGACCACTGAGGCAACGTTAAGCTCTTTTACAATAACATCAGAATGTTTCAGTGAAGTAGTATTTCCCTTAAGACTGGAATCTATCAAGATAATCAATTCTGTTCTCTATAGGCTATGAGGGATTTCCCTTCTCTCAAACTTTAGATAGGGAGAAGGCAATGCAGTTTTTCCCCCAGATAGCTCTTAAAATAACAGTGGATTATGTTTTCCCTGGCCACCTCTTAGTAAAGCAATATTTTTTTGTCCAATCAGCCAAGCAAAGAAGATTGAAAGATTTGTCCACCTCTATTTCTACCTCTCAGGCCATCAGAGGCAGTAAAAGACAACAAGAGCAAACCTTAGAGAATTTTCCCTTTTGATATGAGATCCCAGTTGCAGAGGCTGCTTGACTTCCATCATCACTCTTACCATCTTCCACCCAAAGCAGCTTTCGCATCTTCTGATGTTTTTGTGCACTGCTTCTTTCAAAACACAGGGAAAAATTCCCACCATCAATTTCTTTTTTTCAGGTGACTGCTGTGTCTGTAACTAGGTAAACTAATTGTTACCTCCAAGAGAGAAAATATCTTTGAATTGAAAGCATGGTCCTGGGAATGCAGAATAACTTGGAGCCAAAGGATAGAAAGCAGTGGGTTTCTTGATTCATTTTATCAGTACAGAAGGACCAAGAGACACTTTCCTAATGAGGCCAAGAAAAGCATGAACTTTCTTAGAGGAAATCCTATCTTTTATCACATCCACCTGTACTCACAAACCTACTCACACCAGAATATCTTAAAATGTCTCTTATAGAGGATAATGCTATTTGGGCTTATGCTATGACATAATATTATATAACTTGACATTGCCATATTATGTTACAATATATAATCATGTTATATCCCTAAACTCTTCAGTTTAAGCTTAATCCCTCATAATTTTTCAAAATGTTATCTTTATTGAATTAGTCTTAATCAAAAGCTCTGTCCAAACTTTTCTTCATTTCTAAAATAATACACACTGAGCAAGTTAATCACCCCCTTTCCCTGTATACTGTCAGTCTGTCATGGACCTATTCATAGTGCCTGGATAGGGCTCCAGCAATGAACTCTATCTAGAGAGGGATTTTTAACCTTTGTTTTTTTATGTTTATTTCTTTACTTTTAGTTTTCAAAATTCATTTCCACAAAATTTTGAGTAAATTTTCTCCCCATCTCTCACCCCCCACCTCATAACACCTTGCATTCTTATTACCCGCTCCCTGGATATACCTTCTCTTCTATCACACCTCTCACTTTCTTATGCCCATCTTCTCTCTTTTCTTGTAGGGTAAGATAGATTCCTGTACCCATTACCTGTATTTCTTATTTCACAGTTGCATGCATAAACAATTCTCAACGTTTTTCTAATACTTTGAATCCCATCTTCTCTCCCTTCCTCCCTCCCCACCTATCCCCAGTGAGAAGGCAAGCAATTCAATACAGGCTATATATGTGTAGTTTTGCAAAAGACTTCCATAATAGTCATGTTGTGTAAGACTAACTATATTTCCCTCCATCATATCCTGCCCCCCATTTATTCTGTTCTGTTTTTTAACCTTATCCCTCCCCAAAAGTGTTTACTTCTAATTACTCCCTTCTCCCATTTGCCTTGCCTTTTCTCATCCCCCTCACTGAACTTGTCCCCTTCTCCCCTACTTTCCTGTAGTGTAAGATAGATTTTCATACCAAATTGAGTGAGCTTGTTATTCCTCGCTTAAGTCAAATGTGAAGAGAGCAAGATTCACTTTTTTCTTCTTACCTGTTCCCTTTTCTCCTCCACTGAAAAAGCTTTTTCTTGCCTCTTTTATGAATGATAATTACCCCATTCCATTTCTCCCTTTCTCCTCCCAATATATTTTTCTCTCACCTTGTAATTTTATTTTTTAAATATCATCCCTTCTGATTCAACTCATCCTGTACTCTGTGTGTGTGTGTGTGTGTGTAATCCCACCAACTACCCAAATACTGAGAAAAGTCTCAAGAGTTGCAAATATTATCTTTCCATGTAGGAATGTAAACAGTTCAACTTTAGTAAGCCCCTTGTGATTTCTCTTTCCTGTTTACCTTTTCATGCTTCTCTTGATTCTTGTGTTTGAAAGTCAAATTTTCTATACAGTTCTTGTGTTTTCATCAGGACTTCTGGAAAGTCCTCTATATCATTGAATGACCATTTTTTCCCCTGATGCATTGTACTCAATTTTTCTGGGTAGGTGACTTTTGGTTTTAATCTTAGTTCCTTTGACTTCTGGAATATCATATTCCAAGCCCTTCAATCCCTTAAGGTAGAAGTTACCAGATCTTGTGTTATCCTGAATGTATTTCTACAATACTCAAACTGTTTCTTTGTGACTGCTTGCAATAATTTCTCCTTCACCTGGGAACTCTGGAATTTGACTTCAATTTTCCCAGGAGTTTCTCTTTTCAGAGCCCTTTCAATTTTTAAATTGTCTCTCCTGGATCTATTTACCAGGTCAGTTGATTATCCAATGACGTATTTCACTTTATCATCTATTTTTTTCATTCTTTTGGTTTTATTTTGTAATTTCTTGGTTTCTCATAAAGTCCTTAGCTTCCATCTGCTCCATTCTAATTTTTTTTGGCATTTAGTAAATGTTTATTTGCTCCCTTCCCACCATTCCTGCCCCATGGCCACTATACTTTTTAATGGCTTTTTTTTGTTTTGTTTTGTGTTTTTTTCTAATTTATTTATTTAACTTTTTACATTCATTTTCACAAAATTTGGGGCTCCAAATTTTCTCCCCATTTGCCCTCTCCCCCCACCCCAATACACCAAGCATTCAAATTTCCCCTGTCACCAATCTGCCCTCTCTTCTATCATCCCTCCCTTCCCTTGTCCCCATCTTCTCTTTTGTCCTGTAGGGCCAGATAATTTTCTATTACCCATTACCTGTATTTCTTATTTCCTAGTAGGCAGACCAATACTTGACAGTTGTTCCTAAAACTTTGACTTCCAACTTCTCCCTATCCCTCCCCCCTCACCCATTCCCTTTGGGAAGGCAGGCAATTCAGTATAGGCCATATCTGTGTAGTTTTGTAAATGACTTCCATAATAGTCGTGTTGTGTAAGACTAACTATATTTCCCTCCATCCTATACTGGCCCCCATTGTTTCTATTCTCTCTTTTGATCCTGTCCCTCCCCAAGAGTGTTGACTTCAGATTGCTCCCTCATCCCATTGCCCTCCCTTCCATCATCCCCCCCACCCTACTTATCCCCTTCTCCCCAACTTTCCTGTATTGTAAGATAGGTTTTCATACCAACATGAGTGTGCATTTTATTTCTTCCTTTAGTCGAATGTGATGAGAGTAAACTTCATGTTTTTCTCTCAGCTCCCCTCTTTTTGCCTCCACTAAAAAGTCTCCTGCTTTCCTCTTCTATGAGAGATAATTTGCCCCATTTCATTTCTCCCTCTCTCCTCCCAATACATTTCTCTCTCACCACTTAACTTCATTTTTTCTTTTTATTTTTTATAAAATTTATTTAACTTTTTACATTCATTTTCACAAACTTTTGGGTTCTAAATTTTCTCCCCTTTTATCACCTCCACCCACCCCAATACACCGAGCATTCCAATTTCCCCTATCACCAATCTGCCCTCTCCTCTATCATCCCTCCCTTCTCTTGTCCCTATCTTCTCTTTTGTCCTGTAGGGCCAGATGACTTTCTATTCCCCATTAACTGTATTTCTTATTTCCTAGGAGCAAGAACAATACTAAACAGATGTTCCTAAAACTTTAAGTTACAAATTCTCCCCATCCCCCCCTCCCCACCCATTCCCTTTGGGAAGGCAAGCAATTCAATATAGGCCATATCTGTGTAATTTTGCAAATGACTTCAATAATAGTCGTGTTGTGTAAGACTAACTATATTTCCCTCCATCCTATCCTGCCCCCCACTGCTTCTGTTCTCTCTTTTGATCCTGTCCCTCCCCAAGAGTGTTGACTTCAAATTGCTCTCTCCTCCCATTGCCCTCCCTTCCATCATCCCCACCCCCTTGCTTATCTCCTTCTCCCCCACTTTCCTGTATTGTAAGATAGGTTTTCATACCAAAACAGTGTGCATTTTATTCCTTCCTTTAGTCGAATGTGATGAGAGAAAACTTCATGTTTTTCTCAGCTCTCCTCTTTTTCCCTCCACTAAAAAGTCTCCTGCTTGCCTCCTGAATGAGAGATAATTTACCCCATTCCATTTCACCCTCTCTCCTCCCACTACATTTCTCTCTCACCATTTACCTTAATTTCTTTATGGTCCCATCCTATTCAATTCACTCTGTGCTCTCTGTCTCTGTATGTGTGTGCACGCACGCATGTAAATGTGTGTGTGTGTGTGTATGTGTGTGTGTATGGTCCCACCAACTACCCAGATACTGAAAAGTTTAAGAGTTACAAATATTGTCTTTCCATGCAGGAATGTAAACAGTTCACCTTTGGTAAGTTCCTTATGACTTCTCTTTGCTGTTTACTTTTTCATGCTTCTTCTCATTCTTGTGTTTGAAAATCAAATTTTCTTTTCAGCTCTGGTCTTTTCATCAAGAATGCTTGAAAGTCCTCTATTTCATTGAAAGACCATATTTTCCCCTGAAGTATTATACTCAGTTTTGATGGATAGGTGATTCTTGGTTTGAGTCCTAGTTCCTTTGATTTCTAGAATATCATATTCCACACCCCTTGATCCCTTAATGTAGAAGCTGCTAGATCTTGAGTTATCCTGATTTTATTTCCACAATACTGGAATTGTCTCTTTCTAGCAGCTTGCAATATTTTCTCCTTGACCTGGGAATTCTGGAATTTGGCCACAATGTTCCTAGGAGTTTCTCTTTTTGGATCTCTTTCAGGTGGTGATCAATGGATTCCTTCAATACTTATTTTGCCCTCTGGTTCTAGAATCTCAGGGCAGTTTTCCTCGATAATTTCATGAGAGATGATGTCTAGGCTTTTTTTTTTGATCATGGCTTTCAGGTAGTCCCATAATTTTTAAATTGTCTCTCCTGGATCTATTTTCCAGGTCAATTCTTTTTCCAGTGAGATATTTCACATTATCTTCTATTTTTTCATTCTTTTGGTTTTGTTTGGTGATTTCTTGGTTTCTCAGAAAGTCATTAGCCTCCATCTGTTCCATTCTAATTTTGAGAGAACTATTCTCCTCAGTGAGCCTTTGGGCCTCCTTTTCCATTTGGCTAATTCTGCTTTTGAAAGCATTCTTCTCCTCACTGGCTTTTTGAACCTCTTTTGCCAATTGAGTGAGCCAATTTTTCAAGGTGTTATTTTCTTCAGCATTTTTTGGGTCTTTTTTAGCAAGGTGTTGACCTGCTTTTCATGCTTTTCTTGCATCTCTCTCATTTCTTTTCCCAGTTTTTCCTCCACTCCTCTAACTTGATTTTCAAAATCTTTTTTGAGCTCTTCCATGGCCTGAGCTCATTGAATATTTATGTTGGATGTTTGGGATACAGAAGCCTTGACTTCTATGT
This sequence comes from Bettongia penicillata ogilbyi, assembly GCA_023548195.1. Taxonomy (NCBI): domain Eukaryota; kingdom Metazoa; phylum Chordata; class Mammalia; order Diprotodontia; family Potoroidae; genus Bettongia; species Bettongia penicillata. Next base: position 463,359 of record JAJHZJ010000577.1, on the reverse strand, counting down.
CTTTCCCTGATAGTAAGCACCAAGAAAATAACCTTCTATGGTCTTATTTTTTTTTCCTTTTCTGGGCATTTTCCCAGTCAGTTACTTGACTTCTGAGTTTCCTCTCCACACCCACCTCACCTCCAGATCCTCCCAGCTAGTGTTTTGGGTCTGAGATTCAAATGCTGCTTTCCAGCCTCAGGGCTTTCAGCAGGGGCAGGGCTACTATTCAATGTAAGATTAAATTTAGGTGCTCAGGTGGGGGAAGGGCTAGTATTCAGTGTGAGATTAAGTTCAGCTGCTCTGGTGGGGGCAGGGTCACCAGGGGCTCTATTCCCTCAGGGGGTTTATGTGGAGACCTTCAACAATGGATCCGAGCTCCTTTCTGCTTGGGAGCTCCTGTTCACTGCTGCCTCCACTACTGCCTCCTGAGAGGCCCTAAGTTATGGAAACACCCCATGCCCCTCTCGGCCAACCGAAATGTCTCTCTCACTGACCTTTGGCACCTATGGGTGGAGAGACCTGTGTGACAGCTGGAGATTCTGTCCCCGAAGCCTACTCAGATCTACTCCTCTGGGTGCTGCACGGCCAAGGCAGGGCTGGGCTCTGCTCCGGGTCTAGTGCGTGATGGACCTTTGGTGTTGGTTTTTCAGGTCTCTCTGGGACAGATATCTCCTCCACTCCATTGCTGTGTGGCTTCCGCTGTTTCAGAATTTGTTGGGAGTTCTTCTTTACAGGTATTTTGTGGGCTGTGGGTAAGGAGCTAGCATATGTGAATCCTTTTACTCCGCCATCTTGGCTCCTCCACCCCCATTCTAATTTTTAAAGAACTATTTTCTTCAGTGAACTTTTGATCCTCCTTTTCCATTTGACTAATTCTGCTTTTTAAAGCATTCTTCTCCTCATTGGCTTTTTGGACCTCTTTTGCCAATTGAGTTATCCTATTCATAAAAGTATTATTTTCTTCAGCATTTTTTGGGGGTCTCCTTTAGGAAGTTGTTGATTCCTTTTTCATGATTTTCTTGCATCACTCTCAATTCTCTTCCCAATTTTTCCTCCACTTCTCTTACTTGATTTTCAAAATTCTCTTTGAGCTCTTCCATGACTTGAGCCCATTTCGTATTCATTTTGGAGGTTTGGATGCAGAAGCCTTGACTTTGTCTGACTGTATGCATTGTTCTTCCTCACCCAAAAGGTTGGAAGAAAATATCTGTTCACCAATAAAGTAACCTTCTTTTCCAGTCTTTTGAGTCAACTTGACTTTTGAGTCCTTTGTCAAGAGGAGGATATACTCTGGGGACCTGTAAGTTCTCACTTCCTCTAAGGTGGCACAATCAAGAGAGAGGAGTTTACTCCTCTCCTGGACTGTACACTGGTCTTGGAGCAACCAAAAACCTTTTCACCCAGAATCTGCAATTAGAATTCCCTCACCACAATCACCTCCAGCTCCACCATAGCATCACTCCTCCTTACCCCAGGGCAGAGTTTAGGGCTGAGATTCAGATCAGCTGCTCAGTTTCCCCAGGGACTCTAAGAGGAGGACTACAAAAATGGAAGCTGCCATGACAGTGGTTGCTCCCAGTGGTCCAGATGGCACTTCCCTGTCCTGGGTGAAGGAGCCCTCCCACTGACCTTTGAAGCTGTCTGTGGTATTTGTGCATTAAGCAGTCTTGGAACTGCTGCTTCCAGTGGCTCCCTGAAGCCTGTTTCATGTCCTGTCCCTGCTGTGCCACATGGCCTGCCCTGGGCTGTGCTCCACACTGGGCTGTTCTCTGTGCTGGGCTAGTCTGTGCTCCCCCTTTTTAACCTTAGGGAAAATGTATTAATCTCCATTCACCTTTATAAATTTCCCCAAAAATACTAAGAAATAACATTTCTCTGTTTTAAAACACCTTTTCACACTTTTCTGTTTGAAGGTGGGTTAGGTAGAGATCCAAAAACCTCAAAGAAATGGATTAAGGATGAAGTTCTTGTCCTACTTCCTGTCAGGTTAGGAACTCCTGATATCGATAAAGCTCTAAAAGAAGGTCTGTGTGGTCTAAGGCACATCAGGAAAGAGGAACTCAAGAGCCCAAGGTAAATGAATTCTCCAGTAACATCCATTGGCTTTCTTTGTGCCCAAGCATGGGTTGAAAGAATATGGAAAGTTTTTCTGCCAGTGTATGGAGTTGGTGAAAGGAAACACTAAGCTGGAGAGAGCAGGTATCATTTGTTTCCCCTCTGTGTCCAAGGCACCACATAGTTACTGTCCTTTTGTTTTCAAAAGGGAAATTCTGTGTACTTTTATTTGAGGAATGTGAGCTGGATTCAAATTGAAATGCACAATACCTCTTTTTGTTTGTTTTATAGATGTTGTCAGTTAGGTAGTACAATGGATAGAGCACTGGCCTAGAGTCAGAAAGATCTGAATTCAATGTTCCTAGTACTGTGAACCTAGACAAATCACTTAACTATTTACTTCAATTTCCTCAGCTATAACATGGGGATAACAAAGTCACCTACCTCCCAGGTTTGATGTGAGGATCAAATGATTTAATATTTGTAAAGCATTTAGCACAGTGCCAGGAACATCATAGATACTATATAAATATCAGTTATTATTTTTACTGTTTTGGTTTTATATTTCAAACATTTATAGATTACTCCCACTTGCAAGTGGTCTTTTATAACAAACTAAAACCATTAAGTAGAAGGAATAATAATGACTTCATCTGAAAGTGAATTCAACATTTCACATCTGTCCACCTTCCCCCTCTATTTTCTATTTTCTCTATTATCTACTTTCTCTGCCTCCCACTCCCAACCTTTTATCAAATGAAAAGAGAAAAGAAAAGAAAAGACAAAAAGTTAAATTTATTATTACAGATATGTATAGTTGAGCAAAACAACTCTCCTCAATGGCTATGTGCAAAAATCAGTATATTTCATTTGACACCCTAAATCTATCACATCTCTGTGATGAATAGCATGTTTTACCCTTGCTCAAATGGCTATTATGGATATAGATGAACCAATAGAACACTGATCCACTTTGATTAAGATAATTAAAAGGAGCAGATTGGCTGGTTTGTGTTCCATTCACTTCATACTTATGCAAACAGCCATCAGGTTCTATATAGGGATGCTATGCTGATTTTGTTTGGAATTTTAAATAGCATTAGAAATTTTATATCTCTTTGGAGGAGTGGGAGGATGGGGAGGGGTAAGAGGGAAGGGGAAAGAGGCCATGTATAAAATCAATCCAAAAAATATCATGAATTGCTGAGGAAGAGAACAAGATTTCCTATACTGTATCCTAAGCTGGTCCTCTACTGAATAGCACTGAGATGAAGAGGCAGTGATGATGGAAATGATGCTCAAAGGGCACCAGACAAAAATAAATAAGTTCAATTCAAAAAATATTTATTAAGCCTCAATATGCAGAACTCTGGTAACAACATCTCTTCATCTGTATGCAGGTATCCAGATATATAGGAGAGCAGGAAGTATCCTTCAACAGTGGTTTAAAAAATTAGACCCACAAACAAAATTACAAACTGACTTTATAGGGCAGTAGCCCATAGGCATAACAGAAAAATCAATACTTCATAGTTTGCATCGATCCTATTTTAGAATGGATTGAGGCAGTCCCCACTCAGAACAACATTGCTACAACTGCCAGGTTGTTGGCAAAGAGAAATTTTATCTCCGAAGGCCCTCCCCAAACCTATTGATTCTTGTCAGCCTTCTCAGTTTATATGGGAAATTTACACAAGACAGGCAATGAAAACTTTAGGAATTAATCAGAGGTACCAAATTCCCTAATATCCAAAGTCCTGGGGACAATGAACTAACAGAATTTCCAAATGGTATTAGAAAATGGGTATTGAACAAATGTGAAAAGAACAGGGAAAAGGAGAAGAAGAACTTGAGGGAAGTTTCCTTTAAATTAGTTAATATATCAATGCCTTAGAGCTACCATGGCTAGGACCTTGCTCAGAACATGACTCTTTAGCAGTTGTCTCTGAAACAAAGATACCACAATTGGTGGGTTCACCAGTCAAGACCTGGTGTTCTACTATGTTGACAGATTGTGAGAACATGGCAAGTTATAGTATAATAAGAATGTATGAGCAAGTTGAAGGGAAGAAAAGATCCAGTTATGAATATTTAAGTCAAGTTGCACAAGAGATCAACCAGCAGGGATGAAGCTGGGAAGAGTTTGCTCACAATTTTGAACAAATCTAAACTCTAATCTAATGAAATTTGAATAAGATTCATTCTTATCATCCCTATGGTCAGATGAGTGATTATTTTAAACTTTATTTGCTTTTAACCTGATTTTGGACTATGACTAATAGATGAGAGCAGGAGTCTTTACTTCTGAGCTGCTGAATTGTAATATTTCTAGAATTAAGGATATAACTACTTTCTAACCAGTTTGAAAATATGGAATAAATGCATTTTGTAAAGTGATTCAACTTAACATAATATTAAGAAAACATTTTATAGTGGAGTGAGCACAGTGTAAGAAGTCTGATATTCAAATTCAGGTTCTGACTCTTCACAGTGATGTTATGCTTGGCAAGTAAATTAACTTCTCTGCACCTCAGTTTACTCACTAGCAGAATGAGGGTATATTTACACCAGCTATTTCATTAGGTTTTCATAAGAAAAGTGCTTTGTTACTCTTAAACCCTGTATCAATATGATATATTATTATCTAAATTTAATTGGATTCTCAGGTCAGAAGGCTGACATAGTGACACCTGAAACACTTTAATTAGAGGTTTATAGCATTTTAAAAAACATTTCTTGAACCTAAAAGGAAATATTCAAAATACCTGAATCCCTTGCAGACTCTCTATATGGAAATGGTATAGGAACCACTGAAGAAGGCAATAGGTTCCTGATAGACATTCAGAAAACCCAGGGAAAAAATAAATATTAATTTAAAAACAAAAACAAAAGAAACATACAGAAAGAGAGTGCCAAAAATTAATTTTACTATCTTTTATCATGAAGTGGGAAGAAGACTCTTACATGAGGTCAGCCAAGGCAGCACTGAGATCCTGAGAGCCCAGTGGTCTTACTGGGCCCACCAAACAACAGCTGTCATTGACCTTTCAGTTCCTGGCCAGCTTGCAGTGTATAATTATGACTAGGAAATATCAGTAAGGTTCTGCAGATTCTAAACAATGTATAGTTTGCATTCACTTATTCACATATGGATTGAAAGACTCAAATAGTCAATCACTGTTGTTGGAGACCAGTGGAGACAGAAAGAGCTTTGGCTTGAGGCGGTCAAGGTTCCACAGAGGAGCAGGGTAAAGAAATTGGCCTAAATAGATCATGACAATAGTGGTATAAAGTAGTGTTCTAATTAATGGTAGGAAATCATCAAAGCAAACATGTATTTTCTCTCTTTTATTCCTTTCAGTGATTGCTTGATCAATTCAGTAAGTGTGATTACGGAATAAAATAAAATAGAATTCTGGAGCTGGAAGTGGCTTTAGACCATTTACTTCAGACTCTTTATTTTTCAGATGAGAAAATTCATATCTATAAAGAAATTAAAGTGACTTACTCAGGTCAATAAGTATTAAGTGTCAGAGACACATTTTGAACCCTGACCCTCTCACTCCATTTTGGTAACTCCATGTAGTTTAATAAGTTTCATTGGGTTCCATGACCAAAGACTCAACCCAATTATTTTGTGGTATGGTTCTTCAATCCTAGGATAAAGATTATATGTGGAAGACAAAGGCATACAGCTACCTCAAGGAAAAGTAATTCAATAAATAATCACTAAAGGTGATTAATGTCATGTTCATATGTCAAGGTGATTGAGACTGTTCAGGCCTAGTTGCTACTCAAACCCATGAAGATGGAAAGAAGAATCTAGACCAGCAACAGGAACAGAACATGCTTGGTTGATTCACACAGTGGGACCAAATAGAGTCAAAAAATGCTGTGCCAAGAAAAACATGCCTCTCTTCTAACTTTCATGTAATTAGTATGAGAGTGTAAGGTTGGATATTTACTTACTTCAAATTGATTCCTATAAAAAAATGTCAGTTTTTATTTATCTCGATGCTGTTCAGTCATACCTGACTCTCTGTGACTTTATAGACCATATGCCCATGGGGTTTACTTGGCAAAGATACTAGAGTGGTTTACCATTTCTTTCTCCAGTGGACTGAGGCAGAAGGAGGTTAAGTGATTAGGCCTGGGACACACAACTACTAAATGTCTGAGGCTAGATTTGAACTCAGGTCTTTCTGACTCTAGGCCCAGTTCTCTAGCCACAGAGCTACTGAGTTGCCTGCCTCCTAAGCAAAGAGAAGTTAAATGATTTGCCCAAGGTCACACAGCTAATAAGTGTCTGAGGCTAGATTTGATTCCAGGGCCAGCATTCTATCTATTAGTCATCTACCTGCCCCCTCTTATCCATCTACTTATTTGGTATAAAACACTTTTGCCCCTAACCACCTTGAGCAACTAGGACCTAGCCTAAGGCTGGTCTCTCCTAAACATATGCTGAATAAAAACCAAATAATTGAAACTCAGAGTGGTAGGACAAGGATGGAACACACACATCATCTGTATCTTCTGTCCATCAGATTGGTTTTTAGTTATCTTAAATATGAGAGCTCTTTATTGATATTCTAGACAAAGCCATCAGACACAGACATGTAACAATGATTGGTGTTTGTCCTTTGTTCACCTCCATGTAACAATGATTGGTGTTTGTCCTTTGTTCTCAGACAACCAATGACATCAGGAGGTTGATGTCTTGACTTGCAAGTGAATTGGATTTAAGTGAAGCAGAGTCGTGCAAAGTCATCAACCTCAATTTCTCCTCCAGTCATTGGAGTCTAGTGATAAGATATAAGTTAAGGTGACTGGCAGTGACCCAACATAGCAGTGATCAAGCAACAGGCATCTATTAAGTGCTCACTCTGAGTCAATTACTATTTCATACGCTGGTAATGCAAAGATAAAAACGAAGTAGTCCCTTATCTCAAAGAACTTATATTCTCCAAGGGGTGGCAACGCATGCGTATATAAACATATATGAAATACACAAAGTATTTTTTTGGAGGGGAAGGTATCAAAAAACTGGGGAAATATGGAAAGTCAAGTTGGGATTTGAGCTGTTTTAAAGCAATAAGGGATTCTAAGAGGTTGCAGTAAGGAAAAGTGCATTCCAGGCATGAGGTAAAACCAATGAAAAGATATAGACATGGAGTTCAGATGCATTGTGTATAAAGGACACTCAATTAGTTGATAAACATTTATTAAATATCTACGATATGCTACATGCTGAAAAAGCAAAACTGGACTGTAGAGTGTAGGAGGGAAATGATGTGCAATATGGCTGTAAGAATAGGTTGGGGCCAGATTATGAAGAGCTTTCAGATAGAACCAGAAGAGTTTATATTTGATTCTAGAGGCAACGGGGAACCCTTAAAAGTATACTGAGCAGGGAAACTACATTGTGAGAGCCGGGCTTTACAAAAATCACCTTGATAACTGTGTGGGGAATGTATCGTAGAGGGGAGAAACTCGGTGTGGAGAGAGACTAATTAGGATGCTACTACTTCACAGAATGAAGTTTGGATTCAGTCAAAGGGCTACACTTGAAGACTTTGAGGACTCTGTGTGACTTTGAGGTTGCAGGTTTCTTCCCCCTGGTTCAGGTGAAAGGTGACAAGACTCTGAACTAAGGTCGTAACTGTGTGAATAGAAAGAAGGGCATAAATTAAAATTTAAATGACTTTTTTAAAAGAAAGAAGGGGATAACTACAGGATATGTTGTAGAAGGAGAGAAAGCAACTAACTGATTGGAAATTGAGATTTGGCAATTGGAAATTTGGGTAAAAGAAAATTGGGGTCCAGTATAATGTTGAAGTTACAAACCTGGGGAAGTAGATGAATAGTTGTGTAAGAGTAAGCACATGTAAGACATACACAGGGGGGCTGCTATCACAGATTCTTAGATTTGCTTTTCTAAAAGGAAAGCAACTTTTGAGGGACCAACAATCACTTCAATCAAGCACATGTATCATTCACTTAGTTCAGTGGGAAAAAGTCAGCACCCTGAACTTCAGAGAAAATACAGAGAAATCAAAATCAACAGACATACTTCCAAATGTCTGACATTAGCAATACATATATCATAGATCAACAGATCCAACTCTCTGACCATAGTTACCAGAGAGGAAAGCACCAACATCTGGATTTTCAAAACCAGGAGGCTACTTAATGGCTTCCCAGAGTCTCATCTGGCACAGAAACCTTCTTCCAAAACTAAGCCCCAAAGTAAAACCTCACCCTCAGAATATTTATACATTTTTTAGACCCAGAGAGCATCACAACCTTTAAGAACCAGTTTCTCACTACAAACTTAACAAAAGGTGTGGGCCTTCCTACAAATCTTCCCCAATCAAATTTCCCTTAATGGGTAGGCTCATTAATGGATGGGGAAGATTTTTAATCAAATTAAATTAAGTAATAATACAAGTACATACACTATTTCTAGTTAAAGAAGCTCTCGTTTCTGTACTTTACTGCTAGTAAAGATTCTCGGTCGGTAAAATCAAGATTCAGTCAGAGGCACTTGATTATACTAAAACAAAAACAGGAAAAGACCGTACTTTGCTTGCCATCGCAAGTGGTTCCCTGAACAGAATAGGGGGAGTTCCGAAAAGGAACGAATTTAGCGGAGATGTGAATTGTATTTTGTGAATGAATTCAGACATGTGAAGTTTATAGATTTCCTGGGACATCTAATTTGAAATGTCTAGTTGGCAATAGAGAGAGTAGGATTCTATGTGCACATCTAGGAATCATTTGCATAACTGATAGTTAAACCCATGGAACTTGGCTAATAAGATCACTAAGTGAGAGAATGTAGCAAAAGAAGAAGAGATGATCTTGGACAGAGCCTTGGGGAATATGCTCTAGTAGAGGGGCACAGTTTGGATAATGAACCAGTAAAGGACACACAGAAGCATTCAGACAAGTAAGGGAAGATTCAGAAGAGAGGAGAGTGTGTCTACCTAATAATAAGCATCTAAAATATAGTAAAAAAAAATTCAGATAATAATATAGATTTTAGATGCTAAATGCACATATGTGCATATGATGGTGAATGTGCATGAATAATTATAAATTAGCTAACCTTAATATTTACCAAATATTGTCCTCAAATCAGTCACGCAATAATGAAATTCCAAATATCTAGATATCTATGTAGAAAAAATATTTGAATGATTGCCTTAATGTTGCAGTTTTTTTTCTCAGATATTTTCTATTGGGAACTGGAGCTCTCTACATCACTGCTTTCATAGTCATTGAAGTGTAGATTGGCATTCAACAAAAGAAGTTATCCTACCTGCAAGTTCTTTATCAGTGGCACATGGTCCAGTCACCACTGCCAAGTCCTCTCTCACATTTTCACTACTTTCGCTTCCCACACCATGAAACTTGTCAGTCTACTCACATCTCTCAAATTCCTCAGCACAAGAGAGGAAAAAAGATCTGAGCCTTGGCATTCCTATCTTCAAAGTCTGATGCTCTCTAGCTTAGATCATTGATATTTTGGCCAGAGTGAAATGAAAACCAGGGCCTCTGAAATCTGTGCATTCAAGGAAACTCAAGTGAAAGACTTTTGTCTTTGTAGGGCGTTTGAGGAAACAATGGTAGTTACTGCTGAAAAGTAATTCTAGAAAATAATTCAATATGGATAATAATAAATCATACCTGTTATTGCTGTTCAGTCATTCAGTTGTGTCTGACTCTTTTGTGACCCCATGGAACTCATCATGCCAGGCCCTTCTATCCTCCACTATCCCTCAAAGTCTCTCCAAGTTCATGTTTGTTGTTTCCAAGACACTATCGATCCACGTCATCCTTTGCCATTCCCTTTTCCTTTTGTCTTCTATCTTTCCCAACATCAGCGTGTTTTCCAATGAATTCTGTCTTCTCATTATATGGCCAAAGTGTTAAAGCTTGAGCTTCAGTATTTGACCTTTCATTGTATAGTCTAAATCAGGGGTGGAGAACCTGTGGCCTTGAGGGCACATGTGGCCCTCTAGGTCCTCAAATGAGGCCCTTTGACTGAATCTAAATTCTAAGGATTTTTTGTGTAAAGTTTGGATTTAGTCAAAGAGCCCCACTTGAGGACCTGCAGGGCTACATGTGACCACAAGGCTGCAGGTTCTCCACCCTGGGTCCAAACTAATTTCTTTAAATATTGACTTCTTTCATGTTTTGTTATTCAGTTGTGTCCAACTCTTCCTGACCCATTTGAAATATTCTTGGCAAAGATACTAGAATGGTTTGCCATTTCCTTCTCCAGCTAATTTTTACAAATAAGGAAACTGAGGCAAACAGGGTTGGGTGACTTGCTCAGAGTTACACAGCAAGTAAATGTCTAAGGCAAAATTTGAACTCCAAAAGATGAATCTTTATGCCCCCAGGCCCAGCGCTTTATTCACTGTGCCAGCTAAGTGCCTTTAAATCACATTTGTATACTGCTATTTAATATTTTCAAGCGGCTGCTATACATTCCTTGAAAACATTATTTGTGTGTGTGTGTGTATATGTATAATCCTCTTTAAATTCTCAACACTTTTTGAGGTAATTTTTATTTTTTTTTCATTTTACGGATAAGAAAACTTTACAAGCTAGTTAACAACTGAAGAAGAAATGGAAGAAGGTTTTCTACACTGAATTTAGCACTCTATCCACTACCATATGGAGTCTTTCAATAAAGATATTGCAAAGTTAGAAAGGACATGCCAAATAGTTGGAGGAGACTCTGTAAACAAATGGCATAGATGCAATTTATAACACAAGGAAGGAGAAATATTTTCACATGTCACTTGTGAAGTGACTCATGACTTCATTATTTAACCTTATATATTGACCTGACATTTTAAAAGGTCATCTGGCAGGTAATTAATTAATAGGCATTTTTAAAAGTCATGTCCCATCTGTGCATCACCACAGATTTATGTAAGAAAATAGCATGCTTTTAAAAATGTATAACACATTGATTAAAGTACATTAAATGACTCGCTGCAGAGGACAAATAGCCTGAAATAGCAATAGCATGCCAACTTCAGGAAGCCACTCATCAGGATATGCATCCTTAAAAAGCTTTCCACCTATTTTAGCAACCGTGGATTATTGTACTAGATCACCATGGTGCTGACCACAGAGTTAACAATCCATAACAATTGTGATGAACAATGTTTTACATTTATTTTTAGGGTAATATTGAAGAGTTTATGAAATTCAAATCTATTAAATACGTTAAATTACAACTGTGTGGTTCGTCCTTCATTGCCGAAGAAGACCATGCCATCCGAGAAACAATGACATAACTTGTACTTGATGTTGTTTTGAGTGAGGGAGGGCTATATAGATCACCAGCCTCACTTCTTCTCCAGAGCTGTCTGAATCCAGTAACCAGATATTCATCAGGATGACTGGAGATGACCGAGGATGAGGCAGTTGGGGTTGTGACTTGTCCAAGGTCACACAGCTAGTGAGTGTCAAGTGTCTGAGGTGAGATTTGAAATCAAGTCCTCCTGACTCCTGGTGTACAGTACTGGTACAGTGTATCCACTGCACCACCTAGTTGCCCCATAAATTACAAATAATAGCGGTATGGATGTCTCTACTAAGGTAGACATGATCGAGAAACTAGGAAAATAAGAGAGAAGAAAGAAGAGAGGGAAATACTTTCTCGGTCACTTACCACGTGTAAGGAGACCTACTGATGAAGGTCACTGAACTCACTGAAGATCATGCCTCTAATTCATCTATCATGATAGATAATAAAGATTTCACTATTTTCCTTTTATTTCTCCTACTGAAATAACATGCTGGCGGTGAGGGGTGGGGAAACAACATTTATTTGGGAATTAGGATACCTGATTTTTAGTACAGCCTCCATCACTGCCAGTGAGATTTCAAATGAATGAGTCCCTGAACATCTCCCCACCTAATAGAGAGGATTGGATTATAAGACATGAAACTTGAAATTCCACCATGTTTCCAAGCTTCTGTGAGCTAGTAGTGAATGCCCTCCTAGCTTTCCATAGAAGTCATCGACTGCAGCAAGTTGAAATCCAAATTCATCCCAATGGAGGTATACTGTTCTCCTTTCTCTCATTTTAAATCCATTTCTGAGACCACAACGCCCTAAATAAGACTCATGACTATCTGAAATTTTCTTCCTATACAATCTCAAATACCAAAATGACTTTCAGACAAAGACCGTGTCAGCACAACATGACCCAGAGGAATGGAAAAACTTTGCCAGTAATTTTCTTGATGTGCTCAGTTTTGACAATCACTCAATCATCCTACTGTCCATCCTAAAGAGAACTGGCTCTCCTGGAAAACCTCAAGGCAATCTATTAAATATAACTAAACCACCGTTACTGGTAAGCAACCCCATGGGGACGAAGAGAAGGGACTCTTAAGTGAAGATGGCAGTACACATGAGGTGAGTCATTTGCTTCCACTCTTGCTCCATAGGTATAATTTACAATAAAGTCATGATAGTGACTAGTAAAATAATCCTTCAAGGATGTAAAGTAATTTCAACCTACTTAGAGGGTTTTACTTGTTTACGTCAGTGCATCACTGCTACCCTTTGCCATTTAATAATTCTAAGTTAGCATGACCTTTTGCAACTGTAGTTTTGTTTTACTCCAGCAGCATTTGATATATAAATAAAATTTTTCTTCAATACAATTCAGGATAGGCAACTTACCATAATCTAAAAAGTAATATTATTTCTTCTTCTTAAAATAGCAGCCTAATGAATGTTGTATTCATTATTAATGTTGTATTAATTATTAATATATTAATGAACCATACAGTCCACCTTAATATTAGGATTCTCCACCCAGTCCTGATCTGTGTATCTGAGTTTAGTTAATAATTTAAATCTGTTTGAGTTTCTCAAAGAGTTTCTCTAATTTTAAAAATGCAAATGAGCCTAGCAGCCAGAAGCAAAGGTAGCACTATTTTCATGTTTCAAGAGACGGGAAACAGTTGCATAAATCCAGAACAAGGATTGGAGATACATCCCAGGGTCTGATGTGGTCATCCATTCACCCTGCTCTTACTCCCTTTTATAAATGTGAGCAGTCAAAAATGTGGCATGAACAAGTGAGCTGTAGAAAGGGGACCACAGTCAGGAGTCGACAACCAGTCTCATTCACAAATCTTTTTTCGATTAAGTTGGTGATTTAGTGCTAAATGGATAGTGATAAAGACAGCACAGAACATTATTTATCAATGGAAAGAATGAATGTCAAGGCCACTCCTGCCAATCTCTGGTTAATTGGGTTTATAAAAGTAGGATTCAGTTCTGCTCATCAGGCCATTCATCTAAAGAGGCACAAGGGAGGGCCAGGCACTTGAAGGGCTTTCACTATGTAATTTAAGTACAATCCACTACTTGTTTTTGAACTGTGCTTCACATCAAGGGTATAGCAAAGTTAATGCCATCCTATCTTAGGATCAGAGAATCTCAGAGTTGGAAGAGTCCTTAGAGATTGTTTAGTCAAATACCTTCCTAAGTAGAAAATCCTTCTATAATATCCATGAAAATATTATCACTCAGTTTCCACTTGGTCACTTCAAGTGAAGAAAGCATTGTTAGTATTGAGAGAGACAGTTCCAATTTTTGAGAGGTCAAATAATCAGGAAGTTCTTCCTAATATAAAAGCTTATGTTACCACCTATAGACCTAGTTCTCTCCTCTGAGGCCATGCAGAAGAAATCTAGTCTCTCTAACTCTATGTTAGTCCTTAAAGTTGTAGGACCTCCCAACCCACAGGGTAGATCCCACAACAGGCAACTATCCCAGGTTCAAAGTACTCCGTACCTTGTATCCCAAAACTTGTAGTGCATAAGCCCCCATCCATATGTTTATCTTTAATAGTCAACCAAGAGACAGAATTAGTTCAAAGCAAAAGCTTCTAATTAAATGTAATAAGAAAAATAGAAACAAAAAACCTCCACCCCACAAAACTTTTCCCCATGAACCTAGAGAGCATAGTTCCCTAAAAAATACTGAAAAGATATACATATATATGTATATACATATATATGTATATGCACACAAATACACATGGAGAGGTACTTAGGATATACATATAGACAAGGTATACATGTGGAAAGGATACTTGCATAGTGAAAACATGGCTACGGCAAATATTCAGAGGAGAAACACACATATGACACTGGACTCTATACCAACAGCTAATTATCTAATAATTCTCAGGTGACTCTTAGAATTTGATGTTCTCCAGTTCCCAACGTTATCTCTTTTCTCCCATGCAGATGAGTTGTTGAAGGAAAAAACAATACAGAAAAACAGAGTCAAGATTATGGGCCAAGTTCATTGTCCCTGCCAGCTAATCCTCTACATCCCTGGTCCTTTTGAATATAGAAACAGTCAGTTAAATTTTCATATCTTTATTCAGTATGGAAGATTGTATTTTTTTGTTCTCATAGATGTTACTTTTTAGGTAGTTTTCCTTTGAATAATTTTCACAATCCTCATTCACAACCCTCTGAACTTTTATCTAAACTAATTCATGTGAAAGGAGTAACTTTCCCATTAACCCAATGTGCCATATCCAATGCTTTCTATAATTCATAACTCTTAAGGTTCATTTCTCCCAAGATCCCATCCCTTTTCTTCTCTTTCTTTCCCAGACTAAACTTACCCAATCTCCAACCTGTCAACCCAAATCATTCTTCTCCCTATAGACATGCCTGTAGCTCTTACATTCATATGTTTTTGTTGATTACCTATTCATCTGTCATGTCTCCCTTATTAAATTGTGAGCTCCTTGAGGGCAGGGACAATTTCTCTTCTCTAACATTAATTCCAAGTGTCTAATACACTAGAGCGCACCCCGTGGGCGCTCAATAAATACATGTTGACAGATTAATGAGAGCTACAGGCTGGGAGATATAAAAAAGGCCATCTTGTCCATCCTTCTGGCTGTAAGCAGCAGGACTCATAAACCTGGATACATAAAAGAATCTATAGTACTTATTATAGATATTCCTCCATTCTCCCCAATCCTAGAAGATTCTCTAATTTCTCTTGGCAATGCCTTTTAGCGTTTAAAACCTCTTACCCTCAGGAAATTCTTTATCTCTGTGCCTAATCACTGCAATTAAAAAATCAGTTTGTGGAGAGAAGCTCTTAGAGCAGTTTGAGTTTTGCTTTTTTTAAGTCTACTTGCTTCGATTTTTTGGAGGTGAGGTTACAACAAAAAATAAGCAAGAAAAGAAGTAATCTTGGGATAGTTCAAAACAAACAGCAAAGTTCAAAACAAGCAAAAGCTTATAGGGTCTTCACATTTAATGTTAGTCACACAGAACCTTGACTGGTAAAGTGCCAAATTCTGAAACTTCGTCCCTTTGCTCACATGGGGCACACCTAGCTGGGAATATTTGTTTCATAAATGAAGCTTGACTTGAAGGCATCTTTGCCTTCTTGTCATAGTAATTTCCCTGTATCTTGATGTAATTTTCAGCCAAGCTGCCTCTTGGTTGATGGGTTCATTCTTTTGGTCAGTCTTAATATATAATCTCACACTCTCCAGCCATAACCTGTAGTCAAACTGTACTTCTGGCTCACTCATTTTCAAGACTTATTCCTTCTCCAATGGAATAGTTCAGAAGCTTATCCGTACCTACCCTCCGATGATCCTTACACTGCATAGTTTGAACCTCAATTGCCAAACTATTGAGAACAAAGATCAGTTTCATCCCATGTGGCTAAGTGCCCTAGATTTAGGATTTTTTTTTTGATTCCTCTTTATGACGATCATTCCACATACTTTCCATTCTGGATTCTATACCCAAATGTTAATTATCTAATAATTCTTAGTTCTTAGGGTTGGTGTTCTCCAATTTCTAGAGTTAAGTAACTAAGCTTTACTAAATAGATATTGTTTTTATCAAAGGGGCTAAGTGACACAGTAGGTAGAGCACTGGACCTGGAGTCAGAAATACCAGAGTTCAAAGTTGACCTCAGATAATTACTAACTGTGTGACCCTGGGCAACTCACTTAATCTCTTCCTGAATAAAAAATTGGAGAGGCAATGGTTGATAGCCATGCTACCTCTTAACCCAGTTTATTTAGGCCTGACAAAAACCATGGAAACTGAAATCATTCCATTTCCAAAAAGCAAATGGGTATATATTCCTTAATTCTGAGGGTATTCTGAATGACATTTTTTAATGACCATATATCCCTTCTTGGAATGTTATAGAATGAAGGAGCAAATCCAAAGAACTTGCTCCTATAACTGGCCTTCTTCCTATCTTCTGTGTATGAATCCTGACTATTAGAAAAACAATTCCCCTATATCCAAGTTTTCAGTTTTTTTTTTGTTCAATTGGGGAAATAACATCGGAAGGGACAAGGATGACCTAGCCACCCTAATTTAACATCAGAGGTCTATTCTCTGTGTCAAATCATCCATCTAATTACAACATGTTAGTCCAAGGTTCTTAATATGACACAATTGATATGTCATAATGGTTTATTGACTTCCACTCCACTCCTTATATATCATCATATTCAAGAACTTAAATGCATATATGTTGATTATCCTTCTAATACCTTCTTCTCCTAATTTTTAAAGTTGTCAACTTTTCACTCTATTTCGGTTACTTCTAGGGTGGTCACACCTAGAACCCTCAAATCCTCTCACAGACTTCAATCAATTATTCTTGACCCTTTCCCATGACAAATCTTTCTCCCAAATCTCTCTCATCAACATAACATTCTTTCTCTTAAACATCTTTTCAGTCTCTCATCCTTGTCCCAGCTTTACTTTTCTCCCTTAACACTACTGACAAATTGCTTAGACATTTTAAGTCTAATCAATTACAACTAATAAGCATTTGACAAGTATTTATTATAAGCCAAACACTGTACTAAGCACTGGAGTACATTTCAGAAGTTCTGTACCTTTACATTCTGTCTTTTTGTCCTTCTAACCTTCAGGTGTCAGGTGGGACCTGACTTAAAATATTACCACCAGCAGATACTTATTACATGACCTCAAGCCCCAAACTTCATTATGTTCTCTATCACAATAAATGATGACTCTCCCACTTTTCTGAGGTCCTGGCCACTTGATAACACTTCCTCCCTATTCTCTCCTCTTTCTATCCGTCCTCAGAAGAGGTTCCTTGCCAAGGTTAATCACCCATTTGTGATTTTGGTCACATCTATCTCTTTCAGGACATTACTCCAGCAGTCACTCCACATTTAATCTCTACTTCATTGCTTGTACCTTCCCCTCAATAGACAAATATGCTTAAGTCTCATCTATTTTAAACAAACAAAAACTTTCCTTTGATTCAGGCTCACATCCAATCTTTCTCCTCCCTCCCTTTCCCTGCTAGACTTTGAAGGAGAAAAATATCTATAATTAATGTATCTATTTAATCACTACAGCTCCTCAATTTCTCACAATCCAAATTCTGTCCCCACTTTTTCTTTTTCTTCCTTCCTTGCTTCCTTCCTTCCTTTTTCTTTCTTTCTTTTTCTTTCTTTTCCTTTCTTTCTTCTTTCTTTCTTTCTTTTTCTGTCTTTCTTTCCTTCTTTTTCTGTCTTTCCTTCTTCCTTCTTTCTCCGGCATAGCTGATGACCTAATTGTCAACAAATCCAGTGACTTTTCCTCTGTATTTTCTTTCTCCTTGGCATCTCTATAGATTTTGATATTGACGACCAATTCATCCTTCAAGAGGCAGATAGCTGACACAGTGGATAGCATGCTGACCCTGGAGTCTGAAAGATCTGTGTTCAAATCTGACTTGAGACATTTGTTTGCAATGTGACCCCAAGTAAGTTACTTAACCTCAATCTGACTCAGTTTTCTCACATGGAAAATGGGAATAACAGTCAGACCGACCTCCTAGAGTTGTTATGATGGTCACAAGAGATCAGTGCCTAGTATACAGCAGGCACTAAATACTATTTTTTCTTCTTTCCTTCTTGATATTCTCTCTGCCTTCCATGATTATTCTTCTAACTATAATGCATATCTACAACTATCCTAATTTTTTCATGGTTCTCAATAAATCAGAAATCAATCCACTTTTGCTAAGCACTTATTATAAGTCAGGCACTGTGCTTGATGATTGGGATACAAGGCTAAAACAAAATAGTCCCTGACCCCCAAGAAGAAATAGCATATACATAAACATACAAAATAGTAATAGCTAATATTTATATAGAACTTATTATGCTCAAGGCATTATGCTGTATTATTATCTCAATTGATAAAGAAGCCTGGGAGGTAGATCATTCTACTATCATCATTTTACAGCTGAAGAAACTGAGGCAAACAGAAGTGTGATGACTTTCTCAGAGTTACACAGCTAATAAGTGTCTGAATCTAGATTTGAACTTCAGCACAACACTCTATCCACCGTACCACCCAGATCTTCATATATACTTGCCAAATAAATACAAGGTAATTTGGAGGCAGTGCTGGCTCTAGCAGCTAAGGGTAATCAAAAAAGACTTCATGTAGAAAGCATCACTTAAGCAGAGTTTGGAAAAAAAAATGAATGATTCCAAGAGGCAGAAGACAAGTGACTATGCTTTCTAGCATGGGAGAGAGTCATGCAAAAGTGAAAAGATGGGAGATAGAACATCATGTGAGAAGAGGTGAATAAAAGCAAGTTTAATTGGACCATAATGTACAAAAAGAGGAGTAATGTATGAGAGGTCTGAAAGATAGATGAAGTTGTGAAGAACTTTAAAGGCTAATCGGAGGAGATCATGCTTGATCCATGATGTAACAAAATCGATGGCTTTTGTTGAGTAAGGAAGTGACAGGCTCAAATATGAATTTCAGGAAAATCAAGATGGCACCTATATCAAGGATAACTTGGAAAGGGGTGAGTCTTAAGGCAGGAAGACCCTAAGAAGACTACTGGAATATTATACTATAAGAAATGAGAGGTGGGATCATTTCAGAAAAACCAAAAGGGACTTATATGAACTGATGCAAAGTGAAATGAACAGAATCAGGAGAACGTTGTACACAGTAATAGCAATATTGCCATATGAAGAACTGTGAATGACTTGCTCATTTTTAACAGTATAGTGATCACAAATAGTCCCAAAGGACACATGATGAAGCATGCTATCTGACTCCAGAGAAAGATATGATATTGTGTAAATACATAGTGAAGCATAATACTTTTTTCTTTCTTTCTCTTGCTCTTTCCTTTTTTGTTTGTCTTCTTTTACAAAATGATTAATATGAAAATTATTATGATTGCACATGTATAACATATATTGCTTACTGTCTCACAAAGAGAGGAGGGGAGGGAGAGAATTTGGAGCTCAAAACTTAAAAAAAGTTTAAAAATTGTTTTTTAACATGTAATTGGTGGAAAAATAGAATTTTATTTTAAAATAAATAAATATCAACCTCCCAATGGTGTACAACAGTAATCATAAGCTCCTGCCACTGTTTATTTAAGTCATCACTGCACACTTTTGAGTTCTTTTGTGTCTAGGAAACAAATGACTATCTTATACCTTTAAAAAAAGAAGGCCATTGCAATAATCCAGAAGAGAAGTGATGGGGAACTAAACTAGTATTCTGATGTTTTGTCCTTCTCCTACTCTCACTTAAACATAGGAATCAACCAAACTTCTCTTCTTAGCCCTCTTCACATTTTTCTCTCTACCCTCTGGCTTAATGATCTGATCCATTCCTGCAATTTCATATTTTTTAGAGATGGCAAAATAACATTGAATTTGGAAGATGAAAACTTAGGTTTACATTTTGATTCTATGGTGAAAAATCTGTGTGAACTTTTCTGGGCATCAATTTCCTCATCTGGGGACAGAAAATACCAACCTCTCCTTTGTGCTGCACACACTGAGAGTTCCCTCACTGACACATTTCTGAAGAAACCTGATAAATAAACAAGAATATGTGCAGCATCATTTCTTTACAGCCTGTTCTTTTCCTTTGGTGCTTTGGACATCTGGGTACATATTCATTTGCATAACTGATCCAGCAGTACTATAGCATATGGTTGCAAGCATAAGCAGCACCGGATTTAATGCTTAAAAAATGATGATTTCCAAAAAGAGTCTGGGGAAAAAACAACTAGCCCCTTCCAGAGCAGTGTTTTGCAAACTTACTCATCCCTCAGACTGTTTTGACAGTCTTTGTAGACTGTGTGGATCACCTATTTCACCTGTTTCTGCTAACTCTACTGCAAAAGCATCCTCATTGTAATTAATAGGGAGAACTTTGTTTCTTTTGATGCGATATTAATGAGTCAGAACATTATTTTAAAATAAGTATCAAAGAGAAAGCATTAATGCACATAAAAAAATAAGAGTACAGTGTGATATAGGAAGCATTTATGCCAAGAGATCCACATTTGATATACCTAGAAGACCTTTGTGGAACCTGAATGAACCTTCCAATGTTTGGAAAAACACTGCTAGTGGATGCAATTTGCCCTAAACAAATTAATGTGGAATAATTGTTAGTTCAGTCAAGCATTGCATTGAAGAAATCTTTTGATACATATGCACAAATCTGCCTGTGTGACCTTATTTAATATCATTTAATCTTTAAAAGCCTTCTTTTTTTATCTATAAAATGACGGTATTGGAATAGATGCTCACTGAGGTGTCTTCTGTCTCCTTGATCTTCAGGCAAAGCAACGTCTGTAGTCTTGCGACATTGCACTCCAACACTGGCAATCAACATGCTCTCTCCTTTTTAATTCCATTCAACAATATTTATTTTCAATTTCTATTCTTTTTTTTGGTTTTATGTCCTGTTTATTTTAGATAGGATTCTAACAAGAGAGTTATTTCTTGTAACACAGCATAAAAACAAAACAGCAAAACAAAGCAGCATATTAGCCAAGTCCAACATATGTAGTGTTCCACACCCATAGTACCAAAACTAGTCAAAGGGAAAGGTTGATTTAATCTCTTCTCTGGGGCAAGCTGGTCTTTATAAGTGTACAGTGTCCAGTATGTTTTTTTCTTTCCATTTACTCTGTTTGAATTGAGTATATTGTTTTCTTCTTTCTGCCTACTTCATTCTGAGTCAGTTCATATAAGTTCCCAAGTTTCTCTGATTCTTTTATATTCATAATTTTTCTAACACATTAATATTTTATTAAATTCATGAAATCAAGTCAACAATTATTTTAATATTAACCACTTACTATATATCAGACAATGTTCTAAGTGCTGGTAATTCAAAACTTAAAACATTCCCCACCCTCAAGGAGCTCATAATCTAACGAGGAGATGGCAACAGGCAAACAATTATCTGTATATGAGATACATACAAGGTAAATTTATGGTGACATTAGAGAGAAGACACTAGCACTGGCATAAAGCAGGTCATGAGAGTTCTGGCAGAAAGTAAAATTTAAGTTAACTTTTTAAGGAAACCAAGAAAGTCAGAAGGTGGAGATGAGGAGAGAGAACATTCCAAGCATGGGAAAAGCACCTATATTACAATTTGTTAAACCATGCATTTGCTTTATTACCACAAAAAAAATGTGCTGCTAAGAATATTTTGGAGTGCCTTTGGACTTTTTAGGGTCTATATATTTGGATGGGATCCCTAGGTGAAAAGGTATGGATATTTTTGGCACTTTCTTAGCATAGTTAAGTTACTTTCCTGAATGCTTGTACTAATTATAGTTTGGCCAATAGTGCATTAGTATATCTGCCTTTACACAGCCCTTCCAGCATCTACTGTTTTCAATTTCATCATTTTTGCCAATTTGCTAGGAGTGATGAAAAATTTTCCCTCTTTTTATTTTTATTATACTAATTACCAATTTGAAGTAATCTTTCATATGGTTGTTGCTGCTTTGTAATTCTTCTTTGGAGAATTGTTTTTATATCCTTTGACCATTCATTGATAGATTTATTTTGGTCCTATTTATTTATGTTACTTGCCTATATATTCTGGATATCAGACACTTATTAGAGTTAATCTCCTAGTCAGCTGCTTCATTTCTTATGCAAACTGTATTAATCCTATTAGTTAAGGAGTTCTTCAGTCATATTATCAAAAGTAAGCATTTTATTTCTAGTAATTTTATCTTATTTGGTGAAAACTTCTCCTTCTAATTGTAGTTGTGAATTATACCATCTCTTGTTCTCCTCTCATTTTTTATGTGATTTTTTTTTGTTTCCCTTCTCTTTCTCACAACCTTTTGTGGCCCCCACAGTGATAATATAAATTTTTTAAAATATAGTTTTAGTATTTGTTGTGTTTATTTGAAATGTTTTCATGTTCTCTATTCCTAATTGAAAAGCGAGTCAGTTGAACATTTTCTTTTTCTCTTGGAGGAAAAAAAACAATCAATTTCCTAAAGGGAAATATTTTATGAACTGTCATGTTTAGGTTATATATCTATTCTGAGCTTGATTTAGGTGTATGTTATAGGATTTTGATCTCAACTTAATTTGACCTTTTATGGTCTATTAATCCATTGTATTGCATTCTGACCTGAAGCCTGAACCACTAGAAAGTTCTGATCTGATCCAGAATTAAGTAGAAGTAAGGTTTTCTTTCTTCGGTCTTTATCTTTCTTAAGTTGTGAAATATGAAGCAGAGATTACTGTGATAGTGTAGATCATATCAGTAGTTACTGCAATTACAGCATTATATCATGGTTCCTGCTTCAATTACTCAATGTGTATTGAATCCTTACTGTGATTCTACTCACTGTGTTGGAGTCTGTTGGGAATATAAATGAAGAATGAGGCATATTCCTTGCTCATAAGGAATTCAGAGTTTTGTTGGGGAAATGATATACAAAGGAAACATTTTGGGGAAAAACTATTGAGGTATGGGTGATAAATGTACAAGGATTTGGAGAAAGTATACAGGTTGGAGTCATCAGAGAAAGTATTATGGAGAAGAAAGGACTTGATCTCATCTTTGAAGTCTGTCTAAGATATGGGTAGGCAAAAAGAAAAAGCAGAGGGGCTTTTTTAGGAAAAGATTAGAGAATAAACAAAGGAAGAGATATAAGAATGAGTATGGTGGGGAGTGGGTGCCCTAAGAAGCCCAGAATTCATAGAATGGAAGTTTACTGTTGGAGACCGAATGTATGGAAAATGGGATCAGTAGATGAGTAGAAGCATAGAATTCAGAGTAACAAGTAATTTAAAAGATTGCCAATGGGAACAAAAGTTTGGATCATCATTCCAACACACTTAATCATCCATAATTCCCTTTATCAATGACATGCATTTGAAAAACAGATGACTAAGGGAAGGGGACACAGTCTATACTATGAAAAAAGAAATGAATTTATAAACTCAGTCCCATTAGAACCTCTGGAAACACTCAACTGAGGCTAGAACCCCAAATGAGTACTGTGATTAAATGAAATAGCGGTGCTCTTGTGGTAATCTTTCTTGTAGTATCCAGACTGTTTCTGAAACCAGATACCTGTATAATTCTAGCTCTTTTTTAAGACCCTTTTTTAGAAATTTATTTTACTTTTGATTTGTGTGATAAGAAAACATTCCATAGTATAGTGTAATAAAAAAGACGGTTTCACATGAAAGTGTAAATCTGTTATGTACAAATTGCAATTCCTCTTAAATATATAATAAAATTATAATGAAAATTTCTTTTTATTCTTTTTTCTTTTCCACCCTCTCAATATAGAGATGGCTACCATTAGACACAAATACATATATATGTATATATATACATATATATGTAAAATTATTCTATACATATTTTTATTTATCAGTTCTTTCCCTCGGTTCAGACAGCAACTTTCTTTATATGTCCTTTATTTTTAATTTTTATATATTTATAATAATCAAAATGACATTCACTCAAAGTCATTCTTAAAACAATATTGCTGTTGCTATATACAGCGTTCACTTAGTTGTGCTCATTTTGCTCTTCATTATTTTATGCAAGTCTTTCCATGTTTTTCTAAGACATGTATTCCAGTCTTTAAATCAATAAGGAGAGACCACTCAAGGTGGTGATATATGGCACAACCCTGATAATTTTCAAATTGAACTATGAATACTGAAGGTGCAGGAAGTCATTGAAAACTACAAAACTATAAGTCAATTGAAACTCCTATAGGATGAAAGAAATTTAACATATAACCTTGAAAATATATGATCTGAATATTCTTGAGTATTCTTTCAGTTTGGAGAGCTAAAAAAAGCAAATAGCAGTTGTGTTCTGCTTTGGGGAGAACCACCACCAACAGAGAAAGTACAAGCAGAGAAATGAAGACCAACAGACAGGGCCTCTAACTGTCTGAACAGAAACAATACATTCATCATAGATCAACAGACAGATCCAACTGTCTGACCATTACATACACAGTTAACAGAGAAAGAAGCACCAACATCTGGGTTTTCAAATTGGAGTGTGGAGGTGAACAAGTACCCAGAGTCTCACCTGGAACACAACCTTCTTTCAAATCCCTAAAGCAAAACCTCACCTCATGTTTGTGTGTGTGTGTGAGTATATGTATACATATGTGTGTGCGTGTATGTGTGTGTGTGTGTATACCTTTCAGAGCCAAAGAGAAGACCATCATGACCCAGTACCTCATTAATTAAGAAAAGGTATGGGCATTCCTACAAAACAAGCTTCCCCTAATCAAGCTTCTTTCAATGGGTTTCACCTAAGAGCTATTAATGGGCAGGGAAGATCTTTAACTCTAACTGACATTACAAGGGGTTCAGGGCTTTGCTTAGTCTTTTAGGGATACAAGGTTTGGAATCTTTCCTTCTCTCTCAAAATGAAGCTGATCCTAAATAGGGTTGTTATAAAAGATTAATGTACAGTAGGACTCTATAATTCTCTAGTCTGGGTTAAGCAGTTATCAGCTAACTCTGCTATTGTATATTGGGTAACTAGGTAGCACAGTGGATAGAGCACTGGACCTGAAGTCAAGGAAGATTCATCTTCTTGAATTCAAATCTGGCTTCAGATACTTCCTAGCTGTATAACCTTAAGCAAGTCATTTAACCCTGTCTACTTCAGTTTCCTCAGCTATAAAATGAACTGGAAATGGCAAAACAACTCCAGTGTCTTTTGTCCGAAAGAGGTCACAAAGATATAGCTAATCAATGCTACAGCATAGCTTTTTCAATATGTAATTTCAGTGCTTCAGGAGAACAGAGTTGAATATAAGAAAATAAGGGAATGGAGAGGAGCGGAGTAGATAGTGTGGAGTGAGTAATATTGTGGTTTGGGGGAGTTGACAGAGAAGACAATAAATTGAACTTGTGGATGTGATTCTAGATAGCAAACTCTATTTTTTGAGGGGGCCAGAGTTTTGCTTATCCTTTCCCCCTCACAAAAATAGTGTATGCTCTCAGAAAATGAAACTGCCCCAGAAATGAGGCTATTACAAAAGTTTAACATACAGTAGAACTCATTTGTAAATCCAGCATGGGAAACCAATGATTAATGGCTAACTCTGCCACTGAATAGAATTTTCAATATGAAATTGACAGAACAGACCAGCATAGGATTACACAACATAGTGTGGCATTGTATGGTATAGAGTGTTGGTTGTCTCTAGTACCTGAAGTGTTCTGCTCCCTCACCTTCTCCTCTGGCTTCCTTCAAGACTTTTCTGGAGCCTTTACTATTGCTGTGGCTGTGCTACAGCCTCCTCTTATTTCTTTCCATCTACTCTGAACTAGCTATTTTCACATCATCTCCTACATCAGAATGTGAGCCCCTTGAGGGCAGGAACTTGGGTTTTGTTTTTGTTTTTGTTTTGTTTTGTTTGGGGGAAGGCATGGCCTTCCATACCTAACATATCGTAATCACTTAATAAGTATTTATTGCTTCAGTGACAATACATTGCTTCAGGAAAAGGAACTCATGGGTTTTTAACTCCAAACTTCTGATTTTAAACATGAACAAACATAAACAGGAAAGAACAGCTAGATGGAACAATGAATACAGTGCTAGGCCTGGTGTCAAATCTGTCACCAAGCACTTAGTATGGCCCTAAGCAAGTCACTTAACCCTTGTTTCTTCATCTGTAAAATTAGCTGGAGAAGGAAATTGCAAAATACTCCAGTATCTTTGCCAAGAAAATCCCAAATGGGTTCACGAAGAGTTGGACACAACTGAACCACAAAAAACAAAACAGAAAAATGATTCATCAGTGAGCCTCAGAAATATTTTTCCTAGATTATGGAATATTTCTTTCCTCTTAAATTCACAGACACAATCCATAAGTCCCTAGTATTCTTGAAATTTTTATTAATAACATCAAATTTCAGACATCAAAACTTCTGCTAACAGATTTATATTGCATGTCAGGAGATGCTTTTGAACAAGTTATCAACAACAGTTCAATTCGTGATGGCATTAGGTTCACAAAATAAGACTAGAATTCATAAGCAAAACTTCCCACCAAAAAAATCTTTTTAATTGTGATTGAATTAAAATTATTAGAGAGAACATCTATGTTATTTTCTTCACTCTATTCTCCCAATGGATATTCTATGCTCCCTGACAAATTATTAGCTTACATAGCCACCAGACAAAACTGCATCCAACTCATTATATTGCTAAATCAACTAGTCTAATTATAACCTCACTAGTGAAATTCCCCATCTGTAAGGGGCATTTATCTAGAAAAATGACTAGCAGCAGAAATTAAATTATTAATCCAAGTAAAGCAATATGTTTTATATTATGGAACTGATGAGGTATGGAGAGAAGTGAGATAGCCAAATGTCAGGAGCTATTTTAATAATGTTGACAATTTGCAAGAAGACAGAATGGAAGATTACTTGTATTAGCTAGAGTCAGAGATGATGCCCAGAGGTTAAAGAAAGACAGAAAAAAATGAGAGGAAAGATCAGACAGTAAAATTGCACTTAAGCACAAGTTATCCATTTGAAGCTTGTGAGCTCAAACCAAACAGAGACCTAGTCTACCAACCTAAGTTTCCTTATGAGGGAAAGATGAGATAGACTCATGCCATGACAAATTGTGTTGTTTTTCTGCTAAGATCAGACACAGATTTCAAAATTCCTTTCTGGGCTCAAGTATTGTAAAGCATGAAACTATCCATTCTTTATGTGTCATGAAATCAGGAAACTATCCATTCTTTAAGTGTCATGGGCAAGGAATGGATGAAGCTTGCCTTTGAGATCTTATTTTTAGTTTTCTCAGAGCTCAGAGTTTTTCAGCAACTATATGATATTGATGAAAATGTAGAAATGTCTCACCTCACTTTTAGTTGAACTAAAAAGGACCTTTCTTTCCTTTCAAACCTGAATGTGATGTTTTGTTCAGGATTGAAGACTGAAACACAAACTATTTTAACATCATCTCTCAGACATGTAGCTTAAATATGGGTGGACCTGTGTGCTCTCAAGATGGTGGAGAGAGTAAGTACCTGTTGCCTTGCGCCACATATGAGACATCTTCAAAGGAGATGGTTTCCTCAGGTTTGATGGCAGTGGGTTTTTTCTTCATACCTCTCTAATAGATACCATATGCTTCCACATCCGAAAATTTCTTTTCTCCTCCACCTCCTTCTCCTCTTCTGTAGTCAACTATTCAAGGGACTTTCTTGGTCTTTGATTTCTTTCGTTCTACATTTCTTTCCACTTCGAATGTAGTGTCCAGTTGAGTCAACCTAATCTACTAAATGTTTTCTTAAGATTTCTTGATGTTTAAACATTGAACTGCTTAGATTTAGTTCTGAATTTAGCTGTTGGTCCTCTAGGACAATACTTCTGCCTTAAATTGGCATTCTATGATTCTTAATTCCCTAGCCTAGCTAGACATCTTTTTTCCACAATATGCTTCCCTGCATTAGAGTATTATAGGCAGAAATGGCCTTGTTTATTCTTAGGATGTACATCTCTTTGCATTACGTGTCCCTATGGAATAGTATAAGTTAACATTTATATATAGGCAATGGAATGTACTGCATAAAAAACTGGTGTTGAAAACAGAAAGATCTAAAGGTAAGTCCCACACTTCACTGGGTAATCTCAGTGCACTAAGTAACTCTAAAACTATATGTTGTAGAAGCTTATCAGCATTGGCAGAGGAGTTACCAAGCTATTAAGCATTTTTAAGCATTTATTATGTGCCAGGCACTGTGTTGGCACTGGGAATACATCTACAAGCATAAAGAAATAAAGTCCCTGCCCTCAAGAGGTTTACATTCTAATGGGGAAAGACAACACCTGAAAACTGAAAAGTAGGGCTTCAGGGAAAGGTAACTTGGTAGCAGAAAGGTGGAAGAATTAGTTTAAAAAGTCAGGGGATGAGCTGGATTAGAGTAAACATGGCTAGCATGGGTACGTTCTTAGATTGAGGTTCTGGAAAGGCACTCACCAATGGAAAGGAGTTTCCTGGGCATTGCGATCTTCCAAGATAAGAAGGCACCCCAGGAGACATGGGAGAAAAGTCTGAAGAAGTCAGAAGAGAGCCTGAGGAAGGAACAGAGTGTCTTTATTGGTAGTGCCTTACACAAATGAAATTTCAAATCTGCAACAACCACAACATCAATCTATCTATCTATCATTATCTATTCATCTTTTATGTATCTGTGTGTCATTCTGTCTACTATCTATCTGTTAAAGTAAATTAGGGAGCTTTACAAACACCATCTCATTCGATTCTCATAAAAATCCCATGTGGTAGTACTATGGATATTATTATTTCCATTTCCATTTTTCAGTTTGGGAAACTGAAGTTTGACATGTCTTCTCCACAGTGACCTAACTATTTAGTGTCAGAGGCAGAGCTCAAATCCAGATTTTCTAGACTCCAAATCAAGTTCTTCTATTTCACCACTTTGCTACCTCCAAGCACCACTCCCAAAAGAACACAATGAAATTTTGTTTATTAAGCCACTGGCGATAATTTAAAAATTTTTTCTTTGGGAGGAGTGGAATCAAAATGGTGGAGTAGAAGCAGAAACCTGTTAGAGCTCTCTCCCAAAAACCCTCAAAAAACCTATAAAAATGATTATAAACAAATTCTAAAGCAGTGGAAGCCACAAAATGACAGACTGAAGCAAATTTCTAGCCCAAGACAATCTGGAAGATTAAAGGGAAGGGTCTATTACTCAAGGCTGAGAGCAGAACACAATTCAGTTTGAGCCACATCAGAGTTGACAGAGCTGGAGTAGGCCTTAGGGGACTAACTCACTAGAGGGTGCAGAGGTTTCTGGATTTCTCAACCCACAAACACCAAAGACAGCTCTGAAGGTGAATGGAAATAGTCTCTTACCTGGCTGAGAGGGGAGCATGGTCCAGTCCCAGTCCCAGCCCTCAGGGCTATGGCGGAAACAGCTGGAGCTGCAGCTGATTCTGGAACGCTCCACTTAACAAAGAGTTCAAAAGCCAAGTAACTGGCTGGCAAAATGAGCAAAATGAGATTATAGATTCTTACTTTCTTGGTGAAGAGGTATTTTATTACATCATTGGTAACCAGGAAGACAAAAACATACTTCCAGAAGAAGGCAACAAAACCAGTGCTCCTGCATCCAAAGCCTCAAAGAAAAAGCATGAAATGATCTCAGGCCATGGAAAGCTCAAAAAGGATTTTGAAAATCAAGTAAGAGAAGTAGAGGAAAAACTGGGAATAAAAATGAGAGTGATGCAAGAAAATCATGAAAAAGGAATCGACAACTTGCTAAAGGGAACACCCCAAAATTCTGAAGAAAATAACATCTTAAAAATAGACTAATCAAAATGGCAAAAGAGATCCCTTTATAAGCAGAATGGGTCAAATGGAAAAAGAGGGCCAAAAGCTCCCTGAAGAAAGTAATTCCTTAAAAACTAGAATGGAACAAATGGAAGCCAATATCTTTATGAGAAATCAAGAAATTATAAAACAAAACCAAAAGAATGAAAAAATATAAGATAATGTAAAATATCTCACTGGAAAAACAACTGATGTGGAAAATGAATCCAGGAGAGATTATATTAAAATTATTGGGCTACCTGAAAGCCATGCTCAAAAAAAGAGCCTAGACATTATCTTTCAGGAAATTATCAAGGAAAACTGCCCTGATATTCTCAAAACAGAGGGTAAAATAGAAATGGAAAGAATCCATTGGTCACCTCCTAAAAGAGACCCCAAAAGGAAAACTTCTAGGAATATTGTAGTCAAATTTCAGAGTTCCCAGATTAAGGAGAAAATGTTGCAAGCAGCCAGAAAGAAACAATTCAAATATTGTAGAAACACAATCAGGATGGCGCAAGATTTAGTGCTTCTACACTAAGGAACCAGAAGGCTTGGAATATGATATTCCAGAGGTCAAAGGAGATAGGATTAAAACCAAGAATCACCTACTCAGCAAAACTGAGTATCATACCTTAGGGGGAAAATGGAATTTCAATAAAATAGAGGGCTTCCAGGCATTCTTGTTGAGAAGACCAGAGCTGAATAGATAATTTGACTTTCAAATATAAAAATCAAGAGAAGCATGAAAAATGTAAACAGGAAAGAGAAACCATAAGAGATTTATTAAGTTGAATTGTTTACATTCCTACATGGAAAGATGATATTTGTAACTCATGAGATCTTTTTCAGTATTAGGATAGTTGGAGGGAATATATATGTGTATGTGTGTGTATACATATATATATATATATGTATACACACATGTATATGTATTATATAGAGAGAGGGGGCACAGGGTGAGTTGAATGTGAAGGGATGATATCTAAAAAGTAAAATTAAGTGGTGAGAGGAATGCACTAGAAGAAAGAGAAAGGGAGAGGTAGAATACAGTAAATCGTCTCACATAAAATTGCCAACAAAGAGTTTTTACAACAGAGGGGAAGAAGGAGAAGGTAAGAGGGAATAAGTGAGCCTTCCTTACATTGGATTTGGCTTTAGGAGGGAATAACATACACACTCATTTGGGTATAGAGGTTTATCTTATAGAAGTTTATCTTAACCTACAGGAAAGCAGGGGTGAAAGGGATAATGGTAGGGAGCAATAGAAGGAATGGCAGATTGGGGGAAAGGGTAATCAATTGGAAGCAAATGCATTGGTGGAGGGACATGTCAAAGAAGAGAACAGAATAAATGGAGGGCACAACAGAATAGAGGGAAATATAGTGAGTCTTTCACAACATGACCGTTATGGAAGTATTTTGCATGACTATACAGTATAACCTATATTGAATTGTTTGCCTTTTCAGTGAGGGTGGGTGGGAAGAGAGAAAGGAAGAGAATATGGAACACAAAATTTTAAAAATGAATATTAAAATTGTTTTAAATGCAACCAGGAAATAAGCTATATAGGCAATGGGCTATAGAAATCTATCTTTCCCTACAAGAAAATAGAAGGGAGGAGGAAAAGTGGGGTGGGGTGATAGAAAGGAGGGCAGATTGGAGAAAAGGATAATCAGAATACTTGCTATCCTGGGACTGGGGCAGTGGGAGAAGAGGGGGAGAAAATTTGAAATTCAAAATTTTGTAGAAATTAGTGTTGAAAATGGAAAGTAAATAATTTTAATAAGAATTTTTAAAAAATAAAGTCACTACAAAGATTGGAAAGTTTTTCTTTGCTGCCCCCTCCCATCAGTTGGTTAATTGACTGAATTGACCAGAGTAAACAATTTTGGGGGGAATCAAGTCATCGATGCAAATTTATTAAATATCTGCTATTTATCAGGTAGTATGCTAGGCACTACAGAGACATGAATGAAGTAATTCCTATTAGTAAAGATCTTATTTTCTAATGAAGATGGTGTAGCATAATCTGGGCCTTTAGGCAGGTATGGGAAACCTTAAGTCAAATATTATGGAGACTCTATTCAGTACAAGCTAATTTTTCTTATCATGTGAGGTGGATAATTATAGAATAAAAACAACTACTGGAGGATTTGTGGGAAGAAGGAAAGGACATGACAAAGTGGGATGTAGAAATGCCATAAGGTCCCATTTAACTTTATATAATATGCCCATTGGGTCAGCATTGCTCATCACCTTGAAATTGAAACCTTCAAGTTTTGTGTGTTTATGTGACAATAAAGAGAGACTATCTTGTGACAATTCCTTACAATGGAAGTCACAGTAAAAAAATGTTAAATTCCAATTGTCCTTTGTGACATTACTTATTTGAGGAGAAATATAATGACGAGCAGAGCATTTCCTTTGGTGAAACTAAAACAAAATTATAAGGACTGTCATGTGAAATTCTGTTGAAGCAAAGCAAGGAAAAAAAAAACAGGTGAACACTGAAGGATGACTTAACTAGACAGACCATCCCAAGTGGAGAGAAATGTGGAATCAAAGAAAAAGACCAAAAAAAACTTTGGAAAACTGACCACAGAGGAGAAAAAGGAGAAAGAAATGGAAGAGAAGAGGGAGGAGGAGGAAAAGGAGAAGGAGGAGGAGGAGAGACAAGGACAGAGACAGAGAGATAAAGAAAAGACAGAAAAACAGAGAAAGAAGTGAGACAGAGACAGATACATAAAAACAAAGGCAGATAAACAAAAAGGAGAGGAAATCAAGCAGTTGCAGAAATAGATACAAGACAGAAAAACAAAAACAGAAAGAAAAAACACATAACTAAAGTGTAGTTAATATCTGTGATATTGGGTGACTAAGAAACTTAAAAAGAGAAAACTTCATATTTAGATGAAATCTAAACTTTCAAAGGATTTTAAACTGGTTTAAAATAATGAAAAGGAAAACAACATACAAACAAAGAAACACAAAAATCCTGCTAAATGAAATATGGTAACAGTTGCTGATTCAACAAGCAACTAGTCAAAGTCTTACTCTGTTATAAAACAGTTCCAAAAATGTTAAAAAATTAAGGTTCAGATGTCTTTAAAAATAAATGAGCAAGGTGAAATAGTGAGTCATGACTAAACAGTGATTAAATTAGAAAAGATTAAAATGTTTCAATTACTTCCCTAAAACATCTTTGAAAGGTATTTTTGGAAAATAGAAAATGGCTAATCAGACAATGAAGTCATTTTTCAAAAGCTTGTGCATGATAATAAGAAAATTAAAATTAGTTCCTAGAAGCCAAGAAATTTTTATAATGAAGGAACTTGAATTTTACACTGAGATTAATGAATCAAGCATTTAAGCCTAAAATATTTCTATAACTAGCCTAGTTATATATTTTTTTTGTCTTCAAAGTAAATTCAACAACTTTGAAAATCTTAGTTTTCCTCTTGGTAGTCTAAGCTGTTTTAAGACTGCTTGAAAGAGAAATTGATCACAGAAAATCCTAGGCAAAAATTGTCGTTTTCCCAATCTGCCATGATTGGAAAACCTATATTTAAAAAAAAGAAGCAGGAGGGGGAAAAGGATGGGAATAGATCACCATAATGTGTTTAATTTTATGATACCTATTTAACAATGAAATGAATATGAACATCTTTAAATAAAATATAAAAGTAAAGGCAGTAGTTATCATTTCTACATTACAAAACTAAAATAATCCATAAGCTTTTCATAATTTTGAGACAATGATAAAAACTTTTATTGTTATTACTGTGACCAAAAGAATATAGTTATCCAAAAGAGATATTGGATCCTGACACTTAAAAAAAAAAATCTCCTAATAGATACAGTAATGGTTAAGTGGTAAATGTTTTATGAATGTGGGTAATTCTCTTTCCAATCCTCCCTAACAAAACAGCAAAAAATACCCATTTCCTCTTTCATACCATTAAATTCACCTAAGAATGTTGAAATTGGTTTTTCATCCTGTTTTTTCCCCCCAAATATTGCAAGCACCTATCACAGCATCCACGAGCACGTTTTCTGAAACATAATTATTTTGAGGTGAGAAAGTATTTATTTGGAGATAAAACAAACACATCAAAATATAACAACTCCTCTTTATCCTCTCAAGAAAAAACAATGTCAACTAAATCTATCATAGAAGGGCAAAAAATATGTTAGATTTAAGAAGTCAGTGTGGCATAGTGGAAGAATTACTGGATTTGGAGTTAACAAACATGTTTGAATCCCAGGTCTATTTCTGAGCTGTGTAATCTTGAGAAAATCATTTCACATCATCTACTTTCCTTGTTTTAAACGCATAGGGAAGTGGAAAACATGAGCTCCATTTTAGGTATATATTGTATAACCCTTTAATTCATCTGGTCCATTTTTCTACCGAGCCACCATCATTACATCCTCTATCACTTTGGCTAGATTGTTTGTAAAGTATCTTAGGCAGGTAAGTATATATCTAAATCTTCTTATAGCTCCTTCAGAAAATAAAACTCAACATCCTATTAACTACATGCCTCTGAAATCCAAAGTGATCATGTCATGAAATATTAGGATTTTTATTTAGCAAATATTCTAGTTTACTCTTGTCTTTTCAACAAACCACTTTAAATATTCAAGAAATAGATTTCCTTATCTCATCTAAAACATTTTTTTAAAAAAAGGGTATTGTATAGCTTCATTTCCTAAGAGATAGCCAATATTTCACAAGTTTTAGTATCACTTTTTTCTTTTTGGTGTAAACCTATGCTTTCATCAGTGTAAAAGATTTCCTTGGAGGAAACTATTTCTACCAAAGACATTAGCACCTAGTCTGCAATGCAGTTGGTACCATAACTCTGCTGACTACTTTTCTATCCATAGTCCAATGACCTCTTTCCCTGGCAATCCCTCCACCCCTATGGACTCCTTTTTGGTCTTTGGGAGTAACTTCTCAGAACCTCCATATGAAGAAGTGCTTATTCTACCCATGCTCACTTCCATCCCTCTGGACCACTTTTCTACCTTGCCCTTGCTTTGATAATCTTTCTCCCTATCCCTACTTCCACTCCTAACTTTTCATCTCTTCTTTATGTCATCTTCTTTTTATATGTTATTCCCCATTGAGTTGCAAACATTTTGAAAGTAGGGACTATTTTTGTGTTTGTATTTATATTCTCAGAACTTGGCACAATGTCTGACGTAGAGAAGGTGTTTAATAAATGCTTATTTACTATCTAAGTATCTATCTATTAATATATGCCTTCTCGCTATATACATATATGTATGTATGTATGTATGTATTTATCTATAGTTTATAACTTTAAAGCTATGTCTAGAATACTGAAATACCAAGTAACTTGTCCAGTGTCATACAATTTGTATGTGTGAGAGACTGGACTTAAACCTGGGGCACCTGATTCTGAGGCTAGCTCTTGATCTATTATGTTATGTCACCGTTTTTTCCTACATGATAGCCTTTATAATTTAAAAAATTTCTTTTTTTTTACTGAAAATGGAAGCTATTGATTACCACTAATTCTGCAATAGGGTGAATAAGTGGCACCTATAGAGTGTCAGGCCTGCCAGGAGTCCAGGAGATCTGTGTTCAAATCTGGCCTCAGACATATCCTAGGTGTGTGACTCTGGGCAAGCCATTTAACTCTGCTTGCCTCAGTTTTTCCATCTGTAAATGAGCTGGAAAAAGAAATAGCAAACCACTCTGGTATCTTTGCCAAGAAAATCCCGAATGGGATCATGAAGAGTCTGAAACAACTGAACAACAACACATTATATAACAACACATCATATTCTACATGTGAAGTCCACTATTTAATCCTATCTTATTTTTCTCTAAGAAATACAAAATCCTATAAAATCTATTTTTTTCTTAAAAATCTTTTCCCCATATTCTAGTCATACTACTTTTCCTATTATTGTCTTCAATCTCATTTTCTCCTTCCCTCTTCCCCTGCAATTTATGCAAACAAGACAATGTGGTATTAAATTCCTGACTAAATTATATAAAGAGGAAAGATTCATTCATAATCCATGGTCCCTATGCATTATGATCATATTTGCATATCCAATGCTGTGCTCACTTTTTAAATAAATGAAGTATTATCATTAACTTTTGACTGAAAACTCCTCTTCTGGAATGCCAAGTATATCACCTGGCATATCACTTCTTGGTCTATCTTCATAGATATGTCTTGGAATCAATGGTTTCTTTGTCTTTGATGCTTAGTGCAGCAATTACGTGTCTTCTCCCTAGTTTAATGGGATGACTTTAAATTCTGGTGAAGACTTAGTTGCTTTACTAAACCATCATCTATGTGAGCACCAACTCAAAGATGTGCCAAAGTCAGTTTGATCCAGCTCTTAAAAACTGTTAAGTTTTCAGCATGAGCCTTTATATCCCAAGAAATAGAAAAAATGCTACAAATAAGGGTGGGGGAAAGTGTTAATAAAACAGATTCAGCTTATATGTTGTCACGTGTCTCATTATTTTCCCCAGAGAGCCAGTGGTTAAATACTTACCAACATACTCTTGCATCAACCTCATTTTTAAGGTGCTACTGGATCTTTTGAGATTCAGCATTATCAAATGTCATCTGTCAACAGTGACTCAAGTCATTAACATTTGCCTCTGTCTGTCTTCTGCACAAAGTAATTTTTCATTCTTTGGACACTTGTTTTCAACCTTTTTGTGTCTGTCATAGACTCCTCTAGCAGTCTGGTACAGCCAAATGATTCGTGTCAGAACAGTATTTAAATGTATAAAATAGGATTGCAAAAGAAATCAATTATATAAAATATATTTACTATTTAAAAAAAAACAAATTCATAAACCCCAAGTTAGAGACCATTGCAGTCCAATAAGATATGACTGTATAAACAGTGTGATATCATGGACACAGCTGGACTTGGTCACAGGAAGAATAGAATTCAAATCCTGCTACTAACAAACGCTACTATATGACCCTGGATATGTCACTTAACATTGCAGGACCTCAGAAAAGCCTTTAAGACCAAAAGTTGCCCAAAAATATCCATTTTGCATCAGTAGAAGGAATGTCCACACCTGGAATTCATTTCTCTGGTGAAATCACAGGTCTAGCTACAAATATAATAATTGTAAGGATATGAGTTTAAAAGGTTATCCATTACAAAATATAAATTTTAGTACCTTGAGTCTTCAGTATAATATGAGTTAGTTCTTAAGTACTCATAGAACTCAGTATCTTACAGTTTATCTACAAAGCTGGAAAAAAGCTTTTTATGAAGGCTCAGAAATAGACTGCATGCCTATTGTCCATTAACAAGTCTACTTAAGCTCAGATAGATTAAGCATCTTTGGGGCAGAAGATAATACACTCTTTTGGCCATCAGAACTCTCAAGGTACAATAGAGAGGCTATCTGTGTCAGCAGAGTAACACCCATATCATTGACATAACGGATCTTTGAAGTTGAAGTGTAATTCCTTTATTACTCCACAAAAGACCTCCTCAAGCTGTGAAGATGACCTTTGATTTTTGAAGGCTATGCCTAGGAGTTCAAAAGCTCTGACAGCTTGTGAGAAATTCTAACAGCTTCAAGGAAGGTCCCTGAAACAGACAATGAATCTGCTGTCTAAGGACCATAAAAAGTAGGGGGAAAAATCACTACTAAGGGACTGATCAACAGATGATTATTTCTTTCATAATGTTTATATGATTGTGAGCTACAAATTTCCCTATCAAGACAAACTGTGTTCAGCAGAATGGTCAAAATAGGAAATAGATTCTGATACCTTGTTGTTGAATCAGGATTTGAACCCAGATTCTCTGAATCCAAATCCAATGCTGTTTTTAGGTCTTTTTCCCTGAATTTATACCACACTGTCTCTAGGATACTATTTATGATTTGGATCATTAAACTTGAACACCTACCATAGCCCCCATGACTTCAGAAGATGTCATTATTGAAAAAACTAATGCATAATTCATTCTGTTGCATGTGTTTATATTGACAAAGCTGATTTTAGAAAGAAATCTCCTATCACAAAATCACACTGTTCCATTATCATAGGATCATTACCCACACAGCTTGCTGCCCTAGAAACTCCTGCTGCTTCTTTTCCTTTTACTGACATCCCAATGCTCCATAAATGTGTGAGGCTGTGAGGTATGAACTGTTCTCATGTTGGAAATGAATCAGAAAGTTCAGATTGGGGTGAAACAGAGCAGGTGAAAGGTTTCTGCCAGAAGGATTGGTCTCATTTTTTTTTGTTTTAAAGAACCAATTAAAATGGTGCAGGTTGATGTAGTACCAATGCAATTCATTAAGGATTTACTGAGATTCTAATATAGCTAGGGTTGGAACATGTATACAGATATACTTTCAGGAGCCAACTCATGAAACATGTCCCAGAATTCCTCTAGAAACTTCCAAAGACCTAGGGATGAATGTGTTAATTCAGGGCTGAATGACTTGAAAACTTTGGGATGACAAAGTAGCCCCTTATTGGCCACTATAAACCCATTCCAATATACCCTCTAGCTTCTGCTACGTGACAATATGATAATAAGAATAACGTTAAAAACTCCTAGGACTTGCTTTCTTTTCCATCCCTCACCCATTAGACACCGACAGTGTCACAGCTTAGACTTCAGTATGACAAGAATTATATCATTTAAAGATTCCAAAACTTTAGAATTCAAGTGTCAGACCATAACCTTCTACCCTTTAACCTCTCACACCCCCTTCACTCTTTCTCCTTGTATATTCCAATCCCAGGACCTGTTTCCATTTACTCTATCCATTCCGAGTCAACACGTTCCTCTCTCATCACTCTGGCTTCCCTTGCTTCTATCCCATCCCACATAGTCAGCCTCTTTCTTATTTAGTCAACTATTGCATTGGGAAGGCAATGTGGTGCAATTGACAGATCACTGCCTCCAAAATCAGAGGATCTGGGTTTGAATGACCCTTATGCATCCATATTATTTATTAGCTGCGTGATCTTAAGTAAAAATGCTACAAAGTGACAACATTATTTAACAAGCTACCAAATCACCAAGCATTTTTTTTTATTTTACCTCTGTCACTATTTATGTAATCTTGGGCAAGTCACAATCTCTGTGGGTTCACCTTCCTCATATATAAAATGAAAAGGTTAGACTAGATGACCTTAGGTCCAAAATCCTTTCCAGGTCTCTATCTATGATGTATAGATAGATAGATGATAGATAGGTAGATAGATAGAAATAGATATATAAACCACTTTCCTGAGTGAAGTGAGCACAGTCAAGACAACAGTTTCCATATTAAGAATATTAGACAAATAGACAACTTTGAAAGATTTCAGAACTCTGATAAATGCAATAGCAAAGCATGACTTCAGAGGACAAATTATTAAGAATGTTGCCCATCTTCTGATACAGAGATGATGCACTCAATATGCAGAATGAAACAAATATTTTGTGATATAGTCAATATGTAAATTTATTTTGCTTTACTATGGCTATTTGTTATGTTTCTTTTTTTCTCCCAATACAGGGAAAGGGAAGGGAGTAGGAGGAAAAGAAAGTTAATTGAAAAAAAGAAAATTCAATTTTAAAAAGTGTTTGTGAGAATGCCTTGCTGATGACATTCTGTCATTTCAAGCCTTGGAGTCCTTGCCCCTGAGCAAACCCCAATTTCCAATTTATTTTCTCTTACTTCAGGTTTACTGAATATCATTGGAAAAATTCATAGAATCTAACTGTAGAAAAAGACTACAAAAATAATTTCCATAAACTAGGTTCTTGTTTCTGATCAACAATTCTTTTCCATGACCTTATTTTATTCCACTCTGTACCCCCCACCTTCATTTCCCACAGTACACTTTTTGAAATCAAATTTTGTATTAAACATCAATACAGCCAACAAAACTTGCTTAATGATGGCTTATATATAAATTAATCCCAATGTATAATCATAACAATTTTTCTATCATTCTTTCTAATGTCCATTCATCCTTGTTGACTTTTTTCC
The DNA here is from genome assembly GCA_023548195.1 of Bettongia penicillata ogilbyi. Lineage (NCBI taxonomy): Eukaryota > Metazoa > Chordata > Mammalia > Diprotodontia > Potoroidae > Bettongia > Bettongia penicillata. Next base: position 423,560 of record JAJHZJ010000577.1, on the reverse strand, counting down.
TTAATCTTAATTAATGTAAATTCAATTCTTCCAGTAATCTTTTTTCTTTTGGTTGTTTTTAAAATAAATACATTTATTTATTTTCCATGCATTTCCAGTCTATCCTTTGCTGTTCTCTACTCAGAATGGAACAGAAGCAGCAATTAAACTAGAATCTTCACCATAAAATTCGGAGTTGAGCAAAACAAATTCAATATTGGTCATGCCCCCAAATATATACTTTTCTTGTAATTTTAAGTTCATTACCTCTGACTAGAAGTGATTTATGTGTTTCTTTATCAGTCTTCTGGACTTGTGGTTTATCATTGAGCTAGTCAGAATTCTAAAGTCTTTCAAAGTCATTTTTCTCCATAAATGTTGTTCTATAAATTGTTCTCCTAGATCTGTTCAATTCATTCTGCACCAACACCTAGAGGTCTTCTCATCTTCCTCTGAAACTGTCTACTTCATCTCTCTTTATGACCCAATAAAAGTCCATCCCATTCACATATGACTACTTAGTCATTCCTCAATATGAGTTGGTTTTCAATTTTTGGCTGCTAAAAAAGGAGTCAATAGGGCTTTTTCCTCATTTCTTGAATTCTTTACAGTATAAGTCAAGGCTTGTTACAGCTAGGTCAAAGATTATGCACAGCTTAGTAGTTTTTTGAGCTTAGCTCCAGATTGCTTTCCAAAATGGCTGGAGCAGTTGGCCAATGTTCCTGTTTTCCCACGGTACCTCCTACATTTGTCATTTTCTTCTTTTGCCATCTTTGTCAAAGGAGGTGTTACTTATGAAACACTTAGAAGGCATTAATGTCAGGCATTAACAAATTCTTATTCCCTTCTTTCCCTCTCCCCCTTTGTCAGTCTGATGAGGAGGAGGCAGAACCTCAAAGTTGTTTGAATATGCATTTCTCTGATTATTAATTATTTAAGGGAAAGGTATTCTTCAAAAATGGACAAAGAATGACAACAACAAGGTTGTCCCTAAAACACTAAAACATAAATACACTCTGGAATTATTAAATGGGATTTTGATTGTCAGTTTTGTTCTGCATTGTTGAGACAATTCACTGTAGTTCCATATCTTTTTGCAAATGACGGCATAACTTACGTTCATTCTCTGAACAAGATCATCTCCTTCAAGATGTAGTAGTAGCTTCAGGAAACACCTCAGTTATTTTGACCTTTCAATGACTCCAGATTTTTCATGAACATGAGGTAGTCACCATGACTGCCATTCAGTTAACTGTGTTCAGGGAAAGAAATAAAAAGCACAGTAGGCAACTAAGGTATTGAGGTCTCGTCTCAGTCTCATGTAGGTCAGCACATGTGTTCACTACAGCTGTTGTTGATGATGTAAGGATGGGGAAGAAGAAATATTTTCTCCTATCACAGCAAGATGCTAATACTTAATCAGAAAAAGCCAAATAATGGAAAGAAAATTATAGACCAATTTCCCTAATGAATACTGATTCAAAAATTTTAAATAAAGTACTGGTAAAGAAATTACAGCAATTTATCACCAGTATAATACACTATGACCTGGGTGGGATTTATGCCAGAAATGCAGAGTCATTTCAATATTAGGAAAACTCTTAGCATAATTGACCAAATCAATAACAAAACTATAGAAATCATATGATTATCTCAATAGAGGCTGAAAAAGCTTTTGACAAAATACTGCACTCATTCTTATTTAAAAAAAAAAAAAACAGGAGAGAGCATAGAAATAAATGGAGCTTTCCTTAAAATGATAAGTAGCATCTATCTAAAGCCATCAGCAAGCATTATCTATAATGGTAATAAACTAGAAAAACTTCCCAATAAAATCAAGGTGAAACAAGGACACCCATTATTGCCACTGTTATCCAATATTGTACTCAAAATGTTAGCTTTTGCAATGAAAAATGAAAAAGAAATAGAAGGAGTCAGACTAGGCAATGAAGAAACAAAAAAAATCACTTTTTCTAGATGATATGATGGTATACATAAAGAATCCTAGTGAATCAACCAAAAAAATTACTTGGAATAATTCACAACTTTAGCAATTTCAGAGGTTATAAAGTAAACCCATGTAATTCATCAGCATTTCTATATATTACCAACAAATCCCAGCATCAAGAGATAGAAAGAGAAATTCCATTTAAAATTATGGTAGACAATATAAAATATTTGGAAGTCTACTTGCCAAGATAATCCCCAGAACTTTATGAACACAATTACAAAACACACTTCACACAAATAAAGTCAGAACTAAACAATTAGAAAAACATTCATTGCTCCTGGGTAGGCCAAGCTAATATAAAAAAAATGGTAATTCTACCTAAATTAAATTACTTATTCAGTGTCATACCAATCAAACCATCAATAAATATTTATACAGCTAGAAAAAATAATCACAAAATCCATCTGGAAGAACAAAAGGTCCAGAATATCAAGGGAACTAATGAAAAAAATGCAAAAGAATGTGGTCTGGACATACCAGATCTAAAACTGTATTATACAGCAGCACTCATCAAAACTATTTGTTATTGGTTAAGAAATAGAGTGGTGGATTAGCGGAATAGATTAAGTGTACAAGACAAAGTAGCAAATGACCATTGTAATGTACTGGACTTTTTTCTGAGGCAGTCAGGGTTAAGTGACTTGCCCAGGGTTAAGTGACTTGCCCAGGGTCACTTCGCCATTAAGGACTGAGCTTGAATTTGAACCCAGATCCTCCTGACTCCAGAATTAGTGCTCTTTCCTTAACATACTGTTTTATAAACTCAAATATTCCAGTTTGTGAGATAAGAACTCATTATTTGCCAAAAACTTCTGGAAAACTGTGTGGCAAAAACTAAGCACAGACCAACATTCACACCATATACCAAGATAAGGCCAAAATGGGTACATGATTTAGATATAAAGGGTGATACCATAAGGAAATTGGGAGAGTAAGGAATAGTTTATCTGTCATATCTTTGGGGAAGGGAAGAAATAATGACCAAACAAAAGATAGAGAATATTATGAAATGCAAATTGGTTTGTTTTGATTACATTAAATTAAAAAAAATTTTGCACAAACAAAACCAGTGCAACCAAGATTAGAAGTGAAGCAGAAAGCACCAAAACAATTTTTACAGCAAGTGTCTCTGATAAAGGCCTCATTTCTAAAACATATTGAGAACTGAGTCAAATTCATAAGAATACAAGTCATTGCCCAATTGATAAATGGTCAAAGGATATGAACAGGCAGTTTTCAGATGAAGAAATTAAAGCTATCTACAGTCATATGAAAAAATGTTCTAAATCACTATTGATTAGAGAGATGCAAATCAAAACAACTCTGAAGTACCATATCATACCTATCAGATTGGCTAAAAAGGAAAATGATAAACGCTGGAGAAGATGTGGGAAAATTGGGACACTAATGCATTATTAATGGTATTTGGAACTGATTCAACCCTTCTGGAGAGTAATTTGGAACTATGACCAAAGAGCATTCAAAGTGTGCATGCCCTTTGACCTAGCAATACCACTTCTAGAACTGTATTCCAGAGAAATCATAAAAAAGGTAAAAGGAACCACGTTACCAAAAAAAAAAAAATACAGCAGTTCTTTTTGTGGTAGAAAAGAATTAGAAATTAAGGGGGTTACCCATCAATTTGGGAATGGTTGAACAAATTGTGGTATATGAATATAATGGAATACTGTTTTTCAATAAGAAGTGATGGTGGACTTCAGAAAAACCTGGAACTGATACGGAATGAAACGTGTAGAACCAAGAGAACAGTGTACACAGTAATGGCAACATTGTACAATGACTAACTTGGATAGACTTAACTCTTCTCGGTAATACAAGAATCTATGACAATTCCAGAAAATCATGATATAAAATGTTATCCACATACAGAGAAAGAACTATGGAGTTTGAATGCAGATATATTTTCTCCTCTTTTCATTTTTTTAATTTTTTCTTTCTAGTGGTTTTTTTCCTTTGGTTCTAACTCTTCCTTAAAACATGACTAATGTGGAAATACGTTTAATACAATTGTATGCATAGAGCCTATGTAAAATTACACATTGTCTTGGGGAGGGGAAAAATAGAGCAGAGGAGAAAATTTAGAACTCAAAATCCTATGGAAGTTAATGTTGAAAATTACAAACAAAATTTTAAAAAGAAAATCTTATTTATATTCCAACAGATTTTAAAATAAAGAAACGATATGAAATTTCAACAAAATAGCAAACATATGACATCTTACTGGACAACTTTTATTGTTTTTATAGAATGTCCAACATAGGCTATTCATAACTATTTTATTAATATAGTTTTATAGTTTTATTCTTCGAAGTATAATTAGAATTTAATTCTAATTATAGAATTCTAATTAGAATTTAATTCTAATTATAGAATTTTAATTAGAATATAATTTTATGTTTTATGTTATAATTATTTAATATAAATATTAATTAGGAGCTTTTTAGTACAACAATCCTTGGAGTTTTTGTAAATACTTAAAATAAATCTAAATGAATATTCTAAGTATCATATTACAATACTCTGGAGTTCACTATACTTTTGTTACTGATGCTGAAGGAGGTTTGTGAAGCAAATAATGTTGGAAACTAAATTTCAAGAATATCTACATATAAACCTCACATTATTTATATGTGTTCAAGCCATTTCTCTCCTCTTCCTCTTTACTACATCACTTCAACATGAGGGTAATTTTGTCACATGGTCTTTCTTTCATCACCTTTAAAATATTCCACAAATGCTTTCAGCTTGACTTTACTGAGTATATCTTTATAATTGCTTAGTTTCTAAGTAGTAGCTGACAACTCCTTTTCTTCACTCCACTTGTACATTTTCATCTTGCTGGCACAGCAGGGAACCATCTGCCAAATACAATTCATATTCTTTACATGTTGTCTGATCAACTGTTCCTAACAGGTTAGCATTCATTTTTCTTTGTCCTTGTGGAGTTCTTGCTTTTGCTTCCTGGTGTTTTTTAGTTTGTTTGTTTTAAGCACAATGTCACCAACCAATGGACAACCAGTGTTGCTATTTTCACCTCCTTAAGTTATCATTTGTATTCATCACAGTAATATCCATTTTATATTGAAGGCTGGTGGATTTATACCTCATTGGATATTTCATAACTATTTTATTGTTTTATAAAGTTTGTCCTTTAATCTACATGGATTTTAAAGAAGTGAAGTTTGCCATTTCCATGTCCTATCATTCCTTTTCTCTGTATTGACTCATGAGCTCCCACAAGCTTTGAAGAAGAGGAAGAGGAAGAAAGGAAAGAGGGAAGGAAGGAAGGAAGGAAGGAAGGAAGGAAGGAAGGAAGGAAGGAAGGAAGGAAGGAAGGAAGGAAGGAAGGAAGGAAGGAATTGTCTCTGTTAACCAATCATTTTTTAAGGACTTAATATACTGGTCATTGTGCAGTGCAGAGAATACAAGTACAGAGAATGAAACAGTCCCTACTCTCAACCAGTTTACATTCCAATGGAGAAATCAAAATGCGTATATGATTATATATAGAATAAGTATAAAAAAATCAATACACATAAAGTTTCTAAAATATAAGATAGTGTGGGATGGAAGGCATTAACATTTGGGAGGATCATGAAAGGTCTCATGCAAAGAATGGTGCTTGAATTGGGTCTTAAAGAAAGAGTAAAACTCTATTAGGTGGTAATGAGGAGGCATTACATTTCAGACACTGAATCATAGGATGATTAGTGCAAAGGCATAAAAAATGGAAGATGGGGCATCATATGTTGTCCTAGAGGCAATAAGAAGCCAGCAGTAGTAATTAAATAGGGACGTCACATGGTTCAGTCTGTGTTTAAGAAAATTCCTTTGGCATCAGTATGTAGGATATAGTGGAAGAGTGAGGCATTTGAGACAGAAAAGCTAATCAAAGGACTGTAACAAGTTAGATGAAACAATCTGAACTGAGTAGCAACCATCTGAGTGAAGAGAAAGGATCAGATGAGGGAATTGTAAAGGTAGACATGCCAAGATTTGGTGACATTCAATTATGTGAAGGAAGGATGAGAAGTCTAACTTACTCCTAAGGTTACAAAGAAGATTTTTAAATGATGACAGATGAAATTATTTTATTTCTAGCTCAGTATATTTGTAATTGTGTTTTATCTAGGGATCATTTACTAAAATACTGGAGAATACGTTTCTGAAAATAGAATCCTTGGTAGTTTTTGTTTTACCACGTCTCCCATTTAAAGGCCCTTTGACTAGAAGAGAAAGTTTTCAAAGTTTCATGAAGAGTCACTTGCTTGAATCAGTTTTTACAAGGCACATTTCCTCATTTCTTTTCTTGACAGTGAATAGCTGAAAATTGGTCAGGTAGCTTCAGGGCATCATCCATTACAGAATCTCCATGGACAGAAGGAAAAACATCCTATAAAAAAAGCATTCTCTTTGCCAAAATAGTTGGGTACAACTTATGACTTCTATTTCTTCTTTAGACAGCTTTGCTTACTTGACCAGTGCAAGATGATAATCTACAAATTGTTTTAATTTTCAGTTCTCTAGTGAATTATTAGCAATTCCAAGCACATTTTGAGATAATTGGTGACAGTTTCTGCCTCTCATGTATAGATCATCAGCATCTCAATACATAATTTAAATGTTACAAAACAATACATCCAAAATAATATTTCGAATGATTGGGGTATTATACAATCTCCAAACTACTTCCATCCTTTAGTGTGAACTGTAATATTTCTGTTGGAGGTATTTGGTTTAGATTTTTGCTTTCTATTTTCAGGTGCACTGGAGCAGTCTAAGCTAATAATTTATGAAACTGATTAGCAGCATGCTGTCAGGCATCTGTTAGGCTACTGCCATTTGGGGAAGGGTGGTTATTTCAGAGTCTATTTTTCCCAAATAAAAAGAAATCAGTCACTAGATATTTTCCAGCCACTTATTATTTCTAAGTTAGTTCATAAATGTAAAGAATATGTATGGATGAGGACTGTATTCAAGATTTTATTAGTGTAGAGGATTTCCCCGATGAAGACATTCTCTTCTAAATCAGGTCAACACCTCCTCTGCAACTCATCCTCTTAGAGGGCTGCTTAAAGTTCTAAGAGTCTGATTGACTTGCCTAAAGTCACAGAGCCAGTATCAGTGGCAAGACTTGAATTTAAGCCTTCCATAGCTGGCTCTCCATTCATTATGCTATACATTTATGTACTTACAAATCCTATTTTCATCACACTTATTTGTACTGATAAGTTATAACGCCTGTTTTGGAGAAAGGTACTCAACAGTGAGACAGATGACGTATTCTATATAGTTGCCCCCATCATGACTAGCCCTGGTCATATTTTTAAGACTGAAGCTTGCCCTGGTCTCTTCTTGCCCTTCTTGGGCACTAAGACAGAGATACTACTCATGATCACTATCATCTTCATCTATGAAAAGCTGAGAAACTTAGATGATGTCGCAGGAGATGAAGTCATTGAAGAGTGTATTGTATTTGATTAAACAAGGAATTTCACAATTGGATGGAACCTCAGAGGTTACCTAATCCAATTTCAAACTAAACAATGATCTCTACAACATAGCCAATAAGTGTTCATCAGCTTTGGCAAGCCTCTCTGTCAAGAACTCAGTGAGGAACAATCCACTCCCTTCTTCTGCAATACATTCCAAGTCCTAAGTGTTAAAAAGTTTTGTTTTATTTTCCTCTCATCAAGCCTAAAATCACCTTTCTGAAACTTCCATCCATTGTTCTTAATTCTCCCATCAAGTAAAGCCTCTAATACATCTTCTTTTTGACAGTTTTTCAGATCCATTGAAATAGTTATCAGTCTCCCTTAAGTTTTCTCTCTCCAGGCTTACCTTGTTAGTTCCCTTAAACAATCCACATCTGGTCCCTTGCCAAATGATTGTGGTGGTACCTCTGCACTGAAGGTCGCTTGCTATCTTCGTTGTGTTCTCTAGATGTTCTAACACATCGATGCTATCATTGTAAATTTACCCAAATACTCTTATTCCTCCAACTTGATTATCAGTTGAGGACAGAGTACGAGTCCAGAGACCATGGTATTTTTTTTCCTCTGAATTTCAAGCAATCTACAGAAATGAATACAGTGATGCATAGAATAATGCATAGAAACCTCTTACAACGTGATTGGCTAGTTTCAGGAGATATGCTAATTTGTGGTTATCCAAGTCAGTATGAGATTGTAGTGATCCTTATTGGTTGGTTGCTGTCCTTCCTTCTAGAAGAGGATCGAAATGACATCATCATGCCAGAGTCAAGTTTCAGTGTATCTAACTGTGACTGCTCGGATCATTCTGAGTTTGGAATGCTCTACTACAGATCAGACATAAATCGTCTGTGTGAACATTTGGGTTGGTTAATCCAGATCTGCACATCCTACATTTCCTTTGAGCTGTCTCAATTCTGCTGCACTTATAGAGCACAGTACCTTCTATGATGTGGGCACATCATGCTGAACCATCCTGTACCAGTATCTCCCATGTCATACAATCAATTCCAAAGTTCTTAAGAGAGACCTTGAAAGTGTCCTTGTATCAATTCTTTTGACCACCATCAGAATGCTGGTATAATGGTCCATTTCTATTTAATTTTGATACCACTGATCTAGACAATAAGATTTAAGTGAATATATCATCAAAATTCCTGAATGTAGTTCTTGATTCTTCTACTTACTTGCCTCATCTATTTTAAAAAATGTGTCATAATTCTTACACAATATGCCTAACAACGTTGTTGTGAGAAAACAATGTGAAGACTACAAAATGCTATGCTAATGAGTTATTATTATAATTATTGATTTAAAAGTACTTCCATTATTTGTGTTGTACTCAAATGTACTACTGTTTGAAATTATCATCATGGAAGACATTCTTTTATATACAGACTCTGCTAAAATACACATAAAATACACATACCTGGAAAGGAGTGACGTAGTAAGTCATTTGTACAAAGTCTTCTTTAGCTATGGTGGCCACATTTTTCCAAATCTAAAATTAGAACACATCACTGACAAATGATCTTTTTTTCTGATATGTTGACTTGAATGCAATTAAATTGAATTCAACACAACGTTTATAAGCTCCTATTTTCCAGGTATTTGGGATACAAAGACAAAAATTAAATCATCTTTACCCTCAAGGAGCTTACATTATATTGGGTTTGTACTTTATTCTACTTAATTGCATGAAAAGCCTTACAAAAGTAGTTTTTAAAAATTAATATCATAAAATTCAATTTTATTAAAACAAAAAGATATCACAAAAATGATTATAGAATTTAGTCATACGTACATATGTGACATAATTGTAATATAGTTAAACTAACATTTGCTATTTTAATCATTACTTACTATTTAGGTTAAGGCTGCTTATCTTTTTCCAAGGGTAGCTGGTAGCACAATGGGTAGAGCACTGGGCCTGGAGTCAGGAAGATTTGAGTTTAAATTCAGCCTCAGATACTTACTAGTTTTATGACTCTGGGCAAGTCATTTAACCCTGTTTGCTTCAGTCCCCTCCTCTGTAAAATGAGCCAGAAGAGGAAGTGAGAAACCATTCTAGTGTCTTCACCAAGAAAACCCCAATTGGGGTCATTAAGAATTGGATATGAAACAATAATAACCACCAAAGACCTTTTTTCCCATCATTGTTTGTTTATAGAACGTTGCTTTTTCAATAATTGTTTTCTCAGTTTAATTTTTTCAGACTTTTTAAAAAATTAATTTGAAGTAGTCAAAGAAATTTCAATAGTTTCAATGAAATCATTTTTTTTTAATAATTATAACAATTACTTGCATAGAGTAGACACTGAATTAATATTTGCTAACTATGATGAGACAGCCTCTCCTTTTTCTCTCTCTGGAATTATTTCCTAGAATTTGTGATTCCTCATTTATTCATAGTTATCTTCAAGTTCTTCTTTACCCCTAAATCTTTAATATCTGCTTTGTTTAACATCACTTTCATTTCCCAGTAACCATTCCCTGCAAACAGAATACATGCTTTTTAACAAAGTAGTAAAATTAAGCAAAATAAATCGACAAATCAGCTATATCTGACAGCACATTCCACACCTGAAGTCTGTCCATCACATCTCTACCAAGATGAGTGAGGCATGTTTCACTGTCAGTCTTCTAAAGTTACATTAGCTATTGAATTAAATTGACTTCTTATGGCTTTCAGAGTTATTTTCTTTTTCATCATTATGTTTATTGTGCAAGTTCTTCCTTGGTTCTGTTTAAGTCATTTGACATTAATTTGTACAAGGCTTCTCAAACTTCTATACATTCTTCATAGTCATCTTTTCCTCATGACCCAGTGAAATTTCATCATGTGTATCTAGGATCATAGATTTAGACCTGAGAGGACTTTGGAGATCATAGTCAAATGTATTCATTTCACAGATAAGGAAACTGAGTCTCGGAAAGGTTAAGCGACTTGCTTAGGATCCAACTACTAACTGTGTAAGGCAATATTTAAGCTTAGAACTTCAGACTCCAAAACTAACACCCTTCTCACTCTACCATCTAACTGTGACAGTTGATTTAGCCAATACCTGATCAATGAATACCCACTTTATTTCCAGACCAAATAGAAATTCTGGTACACTGTTTTCAGATAAATGGTGAACATTGTTTACAATGTCTGGTGCAATATTGCTCACAATGTCACCAAGGCTTCTGGTTATTTTGGGTTTATATTTTTTCACCGTATAATTTTATTCTCTCCCCTAAAGATTTCATCTTTGTTTCCTCTGATCTAAATTCTTGCTTTTTATTTCTGTAGTAAGGTCTATACCTTCTTACTACAATGTGGCTCTGCTATATTCCAGGTCAATTTTCTAAGAAAATGGGGTCTGCTGATTTCTTCCAACAGATATATTAATCACTTAGCATGTGCAGCAAATTTTATCAGATTATTGTGAATAGGGGAAGGAGTAACATTCGCCTCCCTCCTTGGGAGCTAGCAAAGGAATAGGATACCAACATAGAAAATTTGAATTCATAACACTCCATAAATGATAAATGAATTTGAGCTAGAAATGGAAATGTTATGTAAGACCCAAAGGAGGTCATTATTGAAAGGATTTGATTCTATCAGTTTGCTCAAATATTAGAATTTCAGATAGATTTTGATAGTTTTATCAGAGGAGAAAATATTTGAAATCATGACCACACTAGAAAACCAAGAACATGTGGTTAATATTAGTTTGGACTATATAATCAGGAGGTTATCCATTTGTCACTTCAGAAACAATGATCAGGTCCCTGAAGACATATGGGTAGTAAGGAGACAGATTTCTCAGCTCCTCCAAGGGGGATATAGAGGAGAGAGGAGAAAAAGAAAGAGATGAAAGGAAAAAAGGAAAGAGGAGAGAGCAAAGAGAGGACAGGGAGAGAGATGAGATAGAGAGATAGAGAGGGAAAGAACTGATGCTGTCTTCTTCTCCAGAGGAGAACTACTACAGAAAAAGAAACATATCCTATAGAAAGCATTCAAATCCCCTGGTGAGCTGAGAGAGGGAACAGAACTGAGGCAGTAATATAGCTCTTGTGTAAGCTGGAAGTAAAGAGAGTTGGTGACCTGTTTGAAACCTCATCTACTACTTCCAGACTATTTGGGTTGCATTTTTCCAGTTATCTTCATGCTAGGACTGAAGCCTATTCCCCAGGTCCTCCCTCAAGTAAGAGACAGTTTTTAATTGAGGGAGTCTAACTCGGTTTCTGATAGAAGACTTTTGCAATAGTGCAATCCAATCCTCAGAGTTCAATAGGAGCTAGAGATTTAAATCAATGGAGTCCTGCGCCATTCTTTAACACAAAGCTGCCTCCTTACCATGACCTATTGGGCCTTTGATAAACTGGCTGGAGTCAAGGGAGAAAGGAGATATCTCTGCCCTGATTCTGAATTCCAAAGACCTTGGCATTAGTTATCCACTCTCATATTGTCAAGTATGACTAAACTGAGGTGACTCTATAGTGGTTCTCTGTACCCTCTGGGTAGTGGGTTGATGACCAAGCAATCAGGAAGCATTTATTAAAGTACTTCTGTTATACTAAGTTCTGGAGATAAAAATGACAAAAGTGAAACAGTTCAGATCCTTAAGGAACTTACATTCTAACAGAAGAGACAAGATGAATACATGCACAAGTATATACCTAATATATACAAAGTGAATGCAAGATAGTTTGGGAGGGAGAAGAAGAGATGGTTTGTTAATGATGTTCCTCCCCAACCTCATGCCTACAACATGATGACTAAGGAGGTTGTCTCCTAGCGTACTATCAGTCCACTTGGCTACAAGCTTTAGCAATTTGTGAACTTTCAGGCAAAAATTACTAAAGCTGCATTTGATTTCTCTCTCTTCAAAAATTAACCTATGAATTCATCCTATAGGTATAAAAAAGAATTAAAATTGTGATTTGAGTTCCATTCTGTTTGGAAACTTGCTATTTCATCCACCCTTTTAAAGATGAACAATAATAATTTCCTTCTCACGAGATCCCAATTCTTCTTTTGGCAAAAGCAGCTCTTTCCAGGTCTTTATTCTAAAAGCTAAAGAGTTAAATTATGAGAAGACAGTCATATACACACAGATATGTGCATGCACATATATAATATATTTCTGTGTGTCATATATATATACATATATGCATGTGTATATACACATAAATATATACATAAAGAATATATATATACATATATTTGTAATTTCAACTTCACATATTTCTTGGAGTGATACGTTGCTAAATAACATAACTTTGAAAAATATGTTGATAAATAACAGAGAAAAAGAAAAAGAATTCCAAATTATTATCTATTCCGGAATATACAGGTTATCTCTACATCTGAGTGAAATCCTGTCACTGGTGATCTCTCTCTTTCTCTCTCTCTCTCTCTCTCTCTCTCTCTCTCTCTCTCTCTCTCTCTCTCTGTCTCTCTCTTTCTGTCTCTCTCTGCCTCTCTCTATCTCTCTCTCTCTGTCTCTCTCTCTGTCTCTCTCTGTCTCTCTGTCTCTCTCTGTCTCTCTCTGTCTCTCTCTCTGTCTCTCTCTGTTTCTGTCTCTCTGTCTCTCTCTCTCTCTGTCTCTCTCTCTGTCTGTCTCTGTCTCTGTCTCTCTCTCTCTCTCTGCTTCTCTCTCCCCCACCTGTGCTCTCTTGGATAACAGTAAAGTTACAGATGGCATTCATCTTTCTGGTATTATGCCTTTCAATCAAATGTTTCAGAATGCGAAAATCTCACCAGTGTTTCAAGGCATAATTAGGAAAAATTCTAAGACTTGATAAATACCTAGGGGAGGTAAGGTTTAGGGAAAAGAGAGAAGTTTTAGCACCTGAGTACAGATAGATATTTAAATTATAATTGGAACTGAGGTCTTTTTTGTTCTAATGGCTTGGTGATATATGAGATGAGTAATACCCAGGGTTTCCTCATTTCTGTCACATTCAAGGCTGTGCTAATTAAATCAAAGGACTGAAGATTATCCATAATATTTTGAAGTCACTCAATACATTGAAAAAATATGGTTTTGACAGTGATTTTATGGCAGCTCATTAAATTCATTGATACATCCACAAGCATCTATCTTCTTTCAAATAAGGTTTTTCTTTCTCGCTAGATACTGGGAACAGTTTCAACTTTGTGTTACTAGATGAGGACTGACAGCCAAGTTCAAAGGCTTCTGGCATAACAAATGTGACCAGCTGATGCCTAGAAGAGTGGGTTTTTCAATGTGTCACTGAATGCAGCAAACAAAGTTCAGTCTGACCTTATTTTGCTTTTCACTGAGAAAAAGTTAGAGAATAAACATTTGTCTCAAGGCTGTGTCGACAAGTGGATTGAAAGGTACAGTCTACTACATCAATATAAAATGGTTCTGACTTACCTTTTCAATTTGCAAAATTTCCCTTTTTTATTAGTATAAATTTGACAAACATTAACATTTCCCTATGCAGAGAAAACAATATGAAGTAATGAAATTGCTTTACAGACAGTTTGGGTTTTTCTATTTATTTCAAATGTAACATAGTACAAACAGCCCCTTACTTGCTTATTTTCTCCTCTGAAATTGTGTCTTATTTTTAAATGAGTTCCTTTCTTTTATCTACCATTTCTTTTGCACTTCCACAAAAATAAAATATAAAAGCTCTCTTGTGTAACAAAATATTGTTGAATAAAACAAGTCAACACATTGATTGTGTCTGAGAACACAAGTCTTTTAATGCTTATCTTGTCCATTAACTTCCAGTCAGAAGCATAATTCATTATCAGTCTTCTGAAGTTGATAGGTCATTGCATTGGTCATAGGTCTTTACATCTTTTCTAGTTGTTTTTCTTTACAGTGTTTTAGTTATTATGTAAATTGCTTTCCTGGATTTACTCATTTCACTCTATTACTCTTTATTATTCACTCTTTTACTCATTTCACTCTAAGTTCTATATAAAAAACCAGTTAGGTTTCTCTGAATTCATCATTTCTCATGCCACAATAACATTTCATTACTTTCATAAACAATCATTTGGTTGGCTATTTACCAACTATTAGGAATCTATTTTGTCTTAGTCCGTCAACAAACATTATTTAGCAATTTATCTCTGCCAGGCAGTTTGTTAAGTGCTGGGAATATGAAGGCAAAAAGAACCGCTACCTTCAAAGAGTTTATTTTCTACTAGGGGAGAAAACATGTGAGTAAGTAGGTATATATAAGATGTATACAGAATGGATGGAAGGTCATTTCAGAGAGAAAGCATTAGCTTCTGAGTTGACTAAAAAGACTTTCTGAACAAGGTGAGATTTGAATTGAATCTTGAATAAAGACAGGAAAATTAAAAGGTATGGAAACAAGACATTTCAGACATGTGGAACAGCACATGCAAAAGCAAAGAGATAGGAGATGGAGTATAGTGAGCAAGGGATATCAATTAAGCTGGTGTTCTGGACCATATAATGCACAGAGAGAATTAAAGTATATTAAAGAAACAGAAATATGTCTGAAAAGGGAGTTAGGAGTAATATTGTATAAGGCATTAAATCCCAAATTAAAGTGTTTGTATTTTGTTCTACTGGCATCAGAAGACCACCGAAGAGTTTTGAGAAAGATAGCAACGTGGTCACACTTGTGATTTGGGAAGGTTATTTAGTCATCTCTGTGAAGGAGGGATGGGAAGTGTGAGAGGGTGGAAATAGGGAGACCATTTGGGAGGCACTGAGAGCCTGAAATAAGATAGTTGTCATATGAGTAGAGAGTAGATGGACGTGAGAGATGATTTAATGTTAGAATAAATAAAAATTGTCAATTGGTTACAGGATTAAATAAGAAAGAAAAGACAAGGATGACTTTAAGGTTATGAACGAGTAATTGGGAGACTTGAGAAAACATGGAAGGCTTGAGAAAAAAAATCTGGTTTACAATGAAAGAGTTCAATATTGAATAAACTGAATTGAGATGTCAATGGGACACCCAAATGGAGTTTTATAGTAAGCAGATGGAATATGGTACTAGAATTCAGGAGACATTTAAGGGTCAGATATATAGATTTGTGATTCACTAGAAACAACATTTTATATAGTAACTAAATCCAGGAGAGGCGATGAAATCACCAAAAGAGAAAACAAAAGGAGAAAAGAATGTACAGGACAGAATTGGTAAAAACTACTTGTACTATCATCATCGTTTATGTGATTGTATTACAAAGAGCTGCCTTTGTAAACCATAGGGAGATCAGAAACTTGACAATTCAGAAAACTGGTATAAGACTAAGTCTAAGCAACAACACTCAATGTAGTTTCTTATTCCCATTATTTCTCTTTCAGTAAATACTGGGACCCAGATTATAGAACTTCATATATTCCCTCTTCACCCCTCCACCCATCATGTACAGCTTCATCTTTTAATAAATCAGATGTAATGGTTCCCTGGAAATCTAATGGTAAAAAAAAGTTTAGGAAAATCAGAGCAAAGATTCAGAGAGCACCCTTTGGCACTGAACCTGTAAAGAGTCAGGGATTGTGAGAAAAATGGATTCCATGTATTCCACAATTCCCTGTGCCTTCCTTGTATCTCAGTTCTGGTCAATAATTTTTCAACACTTTCTTCCACTGTGAAAACCACAGTAAGGAAATCAGAAGCATGGTAACTCCAACTGGTAGTACTTTCACCTCCAAGATTACTTGTATCTGTTCTGTACATGTCTCTTTTACACATACACACACATTCTGTCTCTTTCATTTAGATGTAAGATTTTTGAGAGCAGGGACTGTTTTGCGTTGTCTTTGTGTCTCCATCACTTAGCAAAGGGTCTGATATAGTAGGTATTTGATAAATGTTTGTTGGATGATTGATTCACACATTCTAATCCCCTTAGCTTCCACACATGCTGGTTCCTGCAAAAGATACTGCTACTAAACATACTTCAGCTATCCCATATAACAGCCAAGGTGCCATGCTCCCATAATAGACACTCTTTCTCTCCTTCACACAGACCTCCTGAATAAAACTGACTCACTCTACAATATATTTCTTCCCTTCTCATTCTCATCTTTGCAACACTTAGGAACTAGTTCCCATCAAGGTATCTTTAATATCAGTATCAAGAGTACAGTTATCCCGCCCACATCACAACTTTCCCCATTGTGTTTTCAATATATCATGTACTGGCAAAAGAAGTTAATTAAAGAAGAGAATTTTGGGGGAGTTTTTGAAGCTGCAGACAACATGCAAGGCAAGCAGATGATACAGAAAAAGCTTAGAAATTCTGAAATGCACAAAATATATGTATAATATTATATAATACCAACATTTTATCTTTTAATACCATAACTAAGACTTATTCCCTGGTATGAAGAGAAGGCCAAAAAATTTTGTGAGGATTTTCCAGATGGAGGGATGCCATACCCCTAACTCCCTAGTAATGTGGAAAGGATAACTGTATCTCAATGTTACTTAAGTCCAGAAACTAATAGGCAGCTGCAAACAATACTATGCCTTTACCGTCTCCTGCATATAATTGATTCCCCTCTTGTTGCATTCGCAACATCTGACAGTCATCTGACAAAATAGCTCATGTGAACAAGATGGAAGGAAGTGACCTAGATGATAGTGTAATTGATTAGATTTGAAACAAGTTAAATGTGAGGATCCAAGAGTGGTGATTAATGACTTGATGTCAACTTGAAGAGAGGTTTCCACTAACATGCCATGGTGGGGTATTCTTAACTCCATTCCCTTCAATATTTTAATCAATATCTTGAATGAAGAAAAAAATGGTATGCTTATGAAATTTATTCATGACATGAAACAGAGGAATAGCTATTTTGTTGGATGGCAAAATTGGGATTCAAAAACATTTTGACAGGACAAATCTAATGAGACAAAATAAAATACCGATAAATGAAAAGCTTCCCATCCTCAAGAAAAAAGAAGAGGATATATAAACATCCTGCAATTCAGGTGAAAAGGACTTAGGGGTACTAATGGATTTCAAACTCAATATAAGTCACCAGTGTAATAAGGGAACCAAAAAAAATTATACTAAAGCCAATATGATGCTAGGATGCACTGAGAGAGGTATCATATCCAGAATGAAAAAGATCACAGTTCTTCCGTGCTCTGCCCTGCCATACTGAACTGCAATACCATACTGAGATGTGCTTAGATCTAGGTGACACATTTTAGGAAGGACATTGACTAGGTACAACATCTCTAGAGGAGAATATGATGATGGAATGGAAATCATGTCAAAACAGAATTTGTTAAAGGAAGTGGAAATGTTTAATGTAGACAAAGGAGGAGTTATGAAAGATACCTTCATTATGTCATTGGTTCTCTCCGAGAATGAATAACAGGAGAAGAAGAGGAAAAAGGAGAAGAAGAAGACAAAGAAGGAGGGGGAGGAGAAGATGAAGAAGAAGAAGAAGAAGAAGAAGAAGAAGAAGAAGAAGAAGAAGAAGAAGAACAAGAACAAGAACAAGAACAAGAAGAGGAGGAGGAGGAGAAGAAGAAACGCTTATTAAGTACATAATATAAAGACGATTCAATTAGGTATAAGATTTTTGAGATCTCTTTCCACCCAGCAATTCAAAGGTTCTGTGTTATTCTTACTTGCAGAGACAAAATGTTTCAGCTCAAAGGAGTAATAGGCAACAGTAGGAACAAAAAATACTTTCATTTTTTAAATATCAGTAAACAGATTTCCAAGCTTGTGGTTGCAGTTCTGTTAAAAGTAAATAGGTTAAAATTAATTTTAAAAAGCCAATAGTGTCTGTGGAGAAGGGAAGTTTGAGAAATGTCTCCTATTCTAAGCATAACTGAGGCCTTTCTGTCACTCGAGGGTGACCCTTAGCAAGTATTGTTATGACATTGACAGAGAAATACAAAGTTCTAAATGCAACTATAGTTGGGTTAGTCAACAGAACATGTAATGGCGCTAGGAACTCTCCAACGCCACTGTAGGACCGCACCCAAGGTGCCTGGAACTAATGGCACCTGAGGCAGGACCGCCGCTCTTGTTTTTCTCCCGGAGTTTGGGGAAAGTGGATAATCACGAGCTGGACACGAGGAGAATGTGTAGCCGGGGTTGGAGGAGTAGATTTGACCTTCAAAGGGATTGGCTGAAGGGCATAACTCATGAGGCTATTATGTTATAAATAATGCTGCTTCACTGATAATAAACAGAGTTGCCTTACACCCTGCCTCCCACCTCATTCATTGAGTCCTGAGAACAGCATAGGGTCTTCCTGGCCAAGACCCCCAACCCAAAGAGGAAGGTCACAAAAGCCAAGAGAAAAGTCTATATCATTCATTCCATTGGCCTGTTTACAGACTTACTATTCACTGGAGGGTCAGTTGTTATAACTAGAATGGATCTTGAAGGTCATACATTTTGACCATTTCATTTTAGATGGGGGAGGTGAGACTTGCCCAGGGTCATATAGCTAGTAAGTGCCAAAGCCTGGATTTAAAATGTAATACTCCTAGTTCAGGGTCTTTCCCTCTCATTTATTTCAAATGAGAGGGGCAGCTAGGTGGTGCAGTGGATAGAACACCAGTGCAGGAGTCAGGAGGACCTGAGTTCAAATCTCACCTCAGACATTTGACACTCACTAGCTGTGTGACCTTGGGCAAGTCACTTAACCTCAATTGCCTCATCTTGGGTCATCTCCTGTCAGCCTGATGAATATCTGGTCACTGGATTCAGATGGCTCAGGAGGAGAAGTGAGGCTGGTAACCTGCACAGCCCTCCCTCACTCAAACAAAATCAAGTGCAAGTCATGTCATCATGTCATCATTTCTCTGATGGCATGGTCTTCTTCGGCAACAAAGGACGAACACACACACATAATTTCAAGTGAGATAATATCTAGAAAGTACTTAGCACAATGCCAGGCATATACTAGACACTTAATAAATGATGGCTTTCTTCCTGTCCCTTCCCACCCCCACTCCATGTAGCAGTTAACAGTGCATAGACCAATATGGGAACAACTAGGTGGTACAATGGACAGAGCACTGGACCTGGAATCAGAAAGACTTATCTTCTTGAGTTCAAATCTGACCTAAGACATTTAATAGCTGTGTGACTTGAGCAAATCACTTTCCCCTGTTTGCCTCAGTTTCCTCAATTGTAAAATGAACTGAAGAAGGCAATGGCAAACCACTCCAGTATCTTTACCAAGAAAACATCAAATGAAGTCACAAAGAGAGAAAGACATGGCTGAAATTATTGAATAACAACAAAGACACAGATATAAGGCAGTGACATAGCACAATCTATGAGTGTAGTACTTGTCAAGAAGTTCTAAGCTGAAATCCTTCCTCCAGAAGTTAGCTGTGCAATGCTGGTCAAGTCATTTAGCCTCTTTAAGCTTCAATTTGCTCATCTGTAAAATGTAGAAACTTCTTCACAGTGTTTTTGTGACAATCAAATAGGATAACATATTTATACTATTTTTCAAATCTTGAAGCACTATGTTAGCAACTATAATCAAGGTCACCATTACCTCATCATGATATTGACGGATCAAATTTTTTTTATGCTACAAATTGGCCAAGACATCACTCTGATATTCTAACACTATTTTTTCAGATCCTTCTCCCATTATAAGTTTTTTTCCAACCTTCATTTTGGAGAATGGTCCCAGACTAGCCATACTACGGACTTAGGAATCATCATCCTCTTATTTTTTCTAACCCCCTCTTAGAATGTAAAATCCTTGAGGATAGGGACTGTTTTTTTCTTTTTTGCTTGCATTTGCATCTCCAGAGCTTAGCACAGAGTAACACTTATAAGTGTTTGCTTACTGACTGACTCTTCTCAGGTATTATCCCATTCTAACTAGATGGCAAAACAGCCCCTAATGATGGGCTGTTTTTCCAACACTTCCAACTTTTTAAGCTAAATTTTATTTTATTTTTTGTTAACAGATATTTATTGCCTCTACCTTCCAACAGCTCCCCATGGGGAAAAAAAGAAAAGAAAAAGAAATTCTTTTTGACAAGTATAATAAAGCAAATTCTCATGTTGGTGATATCCAAAAGTCCCTATCTCATTCTGAATATTTAGATCATTCTTCCAGGAGGTAGCATTCTGTGGAATTATGGTTGATCATTACGTTGATCAGAACTCTAAAGTCTTCCAAAATTACTTTCATTTTAGAATAAAGACTCTCAAAACTAAAAATGCTAATAGAGTGAAATTTATCTGTTCACACATTCTATCTCCTTGCAGCAGTCAGAGATACGCAGTGCATAACCCCGTAGTGCACCTAGGTGAGGTAAAGTGCTAACCCATATGTATTAATAGTAGGGTGCCAATTAGCTAATTTTCTTTTCTGTGACTCCCTGATGCTCCAATAGAATTAAATTATCTCACACAGGTGAGCACTTTACTTCCAGGCAGTATTTTACTCATTCTGAATCACAATGGGATAAGGCTGCTCTCCACTATTTATAGCGGGGCCAGAAATCACTTAAGGGATAGCAGCTAATAGGGAAAGGTGAATCTCCATTCAGTAAATTTGTTCACTCCTGTCTTTTTCATAAGATTCCATAGTAAGCTCAGCCCAGTCAGAGAATTGGTTTAATACAGTATGTGTTAGAGGAAAGAACTTGTCTTGTGTCTCACCCTTACAGTCATACTTTTATCTGCCTGAAAAGCAAGTTGTTAGCTGATAATAAGACTTAAAGCCTCCTAGGGGAATTTTTATTTTAATAGCGTATATGGGGAAAGCTTCTAGATCCCAAAGAATGAACCTGGAATAACAAACACCTCTGAGAACTCACTCAAATTGGAATTCACATACATACATACATATACACAAACGTATCTGGAAAGGCAGCTTTGGAATTGTAGACAGAGCACCAGAGTTGAATCAAGAAAACGTGGATTAAAATCAGGCTTCCTCTACTAACTCCATAGTATTGGAAAGTCTGAGTCTTACTATCCTAGTCTTTAGAAAGAGGATAATAATAGTGCCTCCCTCACAAGGTTGTTATGAGGCTTGAATTAGACAGAAATCAGTCATTATGTTGATTATACAAAATCTAGAATGGAAAAAGCCAGGATGAAATGAGACAGGACACAAAAGGACCTTAGCTTATGACTAAAAGAGAACTTCAATTTCATCCAATCTAGCCCCTCATTTGACAACCAAGGAAAGTGAAGCATAGAAAATGAAGCGGTAAAGTCATATAGTAAATACCACAGCCAGGATTCGAACACATGCCAAGCCCTGTGCTGAGTAGTGCGGATACAGATATGAGCAGAAAGAAAGACAGTCCCCACCTTCAAGGAGTTTACATTTTAATAGAGGGAGACAACACATGAAAGGGAGCTGAGAAGGGAGAAGAAAGGGGGAAAGGGGAAGGTTTTTGTTGTTGTTCTACACAAGGACCAGGGAAATCAGGAGCATGTGACATTTTGACTTGCAAGTGAATTGGATTTAAGTGAGGCAGGATTGTGCAAAGTCATCAGCCTCACTCTCTTCTCTTTGTCACGGTGTCCAGTGGCAAGGCTTAGGTCAGGATGATTGGCAAAGGCCTTGGATTCAATAGTATGCCCTGGTCTTTTTAAGCTAAGATCTTTTCCAGGTCTCAGTTTTTCTTAGGCAACACCATTCAGTCATTAAAGGCTAGGTAAGAATTGAGGCAAAAGATTGCTTAGTTTGACTTCCCAACGAATAAACCTGAGAGGGGAAGACCTTCAGAGTTTCAGGTCAGAACAGAAGAGGAAAAGGCACAAAGATAGAAGAATGAAATATGCTCTGTGTGGGTGCTCCCTCAAAATGGAGAAACTGAGAGGAACCCACTTGGATCCTCCGATTCCAAATCCTGACACTTTCCTACAATACCGTGCAAAGAACCGTGGTATAGCGAAAAGATCTCTGGACTTAGCTTTAAAAAAAAACACCAATTAAATCACCTTATATGATTCATTTTAAGCCTCTGGACCATAAAATAAGGGGGTTAGGCCAAATGATCTATAATACCTTCTAGCTCAAATATACTGTGATTCAATGTTCTTTATTTTAATTTAAATCAAAAAAAAAGAAGCAGTATGAAAAGATGCTTTGAGATGGTGAAATAATGTGCCACCAGATTCTGCAAATCAGAAAACATATGCTCAAGGCTATTTTGAGCTCCTGGACAGGCAAAAATCAGGTGGTGAAGGAGAAGGCCATTAAGTAAATCGTGCTGGGACCAAGAGATGCAGGTCTCAGATTTATAGTTATCAATTAAATTAAGCTGCTCCCCCTACCCTGGCCAGTAATTAAACAGATCACTGACCCAGCCTAGGGAACATGTTATCATTCTGATTTAATTTGATTCATTGTCCCAGAGTCTCTGGTTACATGTTTTGAATAAAGCAAATTTAGTAGCTAAATGTCTCTATAAAGTGCAAAAAGCAGAGGATTCCCTGCTGAGGAATAGCAGATAAAAATTGGTTAGCCCTGCACACATTTGCAATGAACCAATCAATTTGCATTGTGGATACACTTTATGGGGATGTCTTGTAGTGTGGTTCCAAGGGGGAAGGAAAAGTTCTATTGCCAAGAAAATTCTCCCTTGCCCAGGTGCATCCAGGCCCCCAAATCTAACACTAGGAATTCATTCCTTGATTTAAGAGATTGCCCTTTGGGGGCACCTGCTGACCAAATGCAAGGGTTTCTGGGAGGTATGATACATTTAGTTATCAGTCACATTAATCTTAATATAAATGAGTTTATCAGGTCAACTTCCTCCCTGACAACTATTTGGGAGCTAAAGACCTCAGGAGGAACGTAGTTTTGTCCATTGTGGAGAGGAATATGGGGTCATTTTGACTCATGAGACATTTTCCAGGGTGAATAGGGATATCCAGTTGGCACTGAGAATCTGAGGAATGAAAGATACCCAAATCCATATTTACTGGTTTTGCCTAGGGACGTATCAAGAGGAGAGAAAAGATTACAGAAATCCCAGTCAAGAGAAATCTGCTGTATTCAGTTCCCTGAGGTACAAAAGCATATAATATAAGACAAAGTACTTTATTAAACTCAAACACAGAATCCTGCCTGAAAGGATGGCCTTTAACTTTGTAATACTTTATTCATTAACTTTAATGACTGTATTTAATGAACACAAAATTAATTCTAAAAATCTGACCATTAAAAGTTTTCTCAAGAGAAAACTATAACTTTGGTGCTTTAGAATAAAGCATCCCATAATGACTATTCCTACTTTAAAATTCCATATTTCTGAATCCTACAAACTTGCAGAAAATTCATCTTTTATAATTTTTTTAAAATGTCATATTGGAGGGTTATCTTTTTTTTGATTTTATGGGTGTTACTTTCTGCACAGGCATAATGAAGAATGTGGAACTGGGTGATCTCTACTATTGCTGAACCATTTCAGTCATTTCTAACTGTCCCTGACTGTATTTGGGGTTATCTTTGCAAAGATACTGGAGTGATTTGCTATATCCTTCTCTAGCTCATTTTACAGATGAGGAAATCGAGGCAGAAGGGCTAAGTGATTTGTCCAGGGTCACACAGCTAGTAAATGTCTGAGTCCAGGTTTGAACTGAGGTCCTCCTGCTTCCAGGTCTGGTATTCTATCTGTATTTATCTACCCAGGTCACATTTCAGGTTTCTTTCAACTCACTAAAATTTTTTCATTCATCAAATGAAATAATACATGAAAATGCAAATTTTAAAGTGCTAGGTAAATAATAACTAATATCATTATTGATCTTATTATAATCCATGTTCTTTATCTAGGTAATAAAAGGAGTAAAAGGCTACAGTTGAATAAGAAAATGTGGTGACAAGGAGACTGTCTTGGAAGAAGAATTAAAGAACTTAAACATAAAAAGGGTCGCAAGAGTGCTGAAACTTCAGCAAACTACTAGGTACAAACCAAATCCTAGTGATATCTCATTCATATGGTACTTTGCTATTTGATAAAGCAAGCAAAATCCCTATATAAATTCATAGATGTTCAGGCTGAGTTAGAAAAATGAGTCCTATTCAAACCTAAGGGAAAAGAACTATGTTCAAGCTGGGTGGTGTAGTAAATAAAGTGATGGACTTGGAATCAGAAAGTATGCCTCGGTCACTTACTAGTTGGCTAACCCTGGACAAGTCACTTCACCTCTCTAAGACTGTTTCCCCATTTGCAAAATGGAATACTAAAAGCACCTACCTCATGGGGTTATGGTAAATATCAAATGAGATAACATGTAAAATGCTCTATAAATATTATCCATCGTTATGAAATAGTGAGTGATAATTAGGTGAAAGGGATACCTAAGCATACCTTTCTCTATGTATTTGTTTGATGTTGTGCTCTTTAAATATCATAATTTTACAGATTAGTAATGGCTGTGAATGTTTATACTTTGTTGTTTTCATCAAGGTTTTACTAGAGGAAATAAAAATAGCATAATAAATAGAAATTCATGCTCTGTGTGTGTGTTTGTCCTTCATTGCTGAAGAAGACCCATGCCATTAGAAAAATGATGACATGACTTGCACTTAACTTTGTTTTGAGAGAGGGAGGGCTGTGCAGGTCACCAGCCTCCTCCTCCTCCAGAGCCATCTGAATCCAGTGATTCATCAGGATGACTGGAGATGACCCAAGATGCATCAAATGGGGTTAAGTGACTTGCCCAAGGTCACACAGCTAATGAGTGTCAAGTGTCTGAGGTGAAATTTGAACTCAGATGCTCCTGACTCCTGTGCTGGTGCTCTATCCACTGCACCATCTAGCTGCCCCAGAAATTCATGCTAGATTCTTTCTTAAGTATGATTGCAAGTGAATTACCTAGCTGTTTAAACCAAAGGCACTGCCATCTGACACCTGATGGCAGTACTTCCAAATTCTAAGCAAAACAAACAAACCTCAGAGGAAATTGCCAACTGAGTGTTGCATTTTCAAATATGAATCCATAAATCAAAGGGGAAAAAATCATAGCACTAGGTATAGGTTTAGTTAATGTAAGGTTAACACTTTTCAATGAGTTGGAATATAAAACTTTAGTTTTTTTAAATAGAGTTGATCAAGTTGATCAGGAGACATAGCTAAAGCAAAAGATGGTTTTAAAAATCCATGTACATAGCAGACACTTGATGAATATTTGCTCTTTGAATTAAGTGCCTGTAATTAAAGAGGTTTGCTAATGAAATCTTGCTAGACACAAGTTCACCAACAGATCCAGTTTCAAAAATTACATTTCTTATTTTTATTGTGAACTTTGGAATCATCAACACATATGCCTTTCAATATACAGGAAAGAAGAAAGAGGCTTGTGCAAGAAACTGTGATCATTGGTTATGTACAGTTTCAAGTTTTTAAGGAAATGTACATGTATATTAAATTAATATAGTAGAAACAAAGTTGCCCTAAGAGGAAGGGGATAATAGTTCTTTTCTATAGATAGTTGCCATTATTGCATGAAGCAGAAGAGATTTGAACTTATTACCTGAGGGGACCCTGTGGGACAAAAAGCAAACAATGTGTTTTGTGTATTTTTGTTTCGTTCTTAATTAACTAGGTGTCAGCTAAGAAATTAAGTTCTCAGTAATCTAAAAGAGAATTAGATGTCTTCACTACCTTTTTTAACGATGACAATGATCACGTTTTCTTAGTCAGAGAGTAATCCCTATACTCATAAAAGCAAGGGTTTCCATTCTTTTGTCCTTGATTCCTCTCTGGATTTCTTTTCTACTTTTACTCTCAATAAATGTTGTCTAGATGAAAGAAATTTAATGGAAAGCAAATTTCTCATCAATTACCCAGGAGAAGAGAAATGGGCTCTCACCCAAGTTCTTTTCCACTTGTAATTTTGACAATAATTTGGTGTTTGATATTTATATACAAGCCCCACTTCTTCATCAAAAAGTAAGGCAGTTGTTACCATCCGTTTAGCACTTATAACCATGACTATAAGGATGGAGAGAAGAGTAAGGTAAATTAGAAGACAATTTATGAAACTCATGAGTCAGAGAATGGCTTGAATTATTGGTCCTTGCTATTTTCATGAAAGAAACGAGTCCATAGAATAACATGAGTCTTGACTTCATTTTTTCTTGGCAGACACAGTGTAACAGTATGCACCCTGACATACACAGAAGGGGTGGGGTATCACAGGTTCTTAAATCTGCATTAATAAAAGGAAAAGTAACCTTTGAATGGTTAACAATCTCCTTTAATCAAGCACGTGTATCAGAGAAAATCAAAATACAGAGAAATCAATGATCATCAGATATGGCTTCCTCCATCTGACCATAATCAATAAATATATCACAGATCAACAAACAGGTCCAACTGTCTGACCATAGTTACCAGAGAGGAAAGCACCAACATTTGGGTTTTCAAAGTCGAGGGGTTTCTTAGTGGCTTCCCAGAGTCCTCATCTGGCCAAACAAACACTTCCAGTCAGTACGCCCCAAAATAAAACTTCACCTTCTGAATATTTATACACTTTTCAGAGCCAGAGAGTATGACCCTCTGACCCATTATCTCAATAGAAAAAGCAAAAGGTACTTGAGACCCTCCTACAAAACAACTCCACTAATGAAGTTTCCCTTGGGTAGGGAAGATCTTCTTTCATCACATTCAAATAGGGGCAGTATACTACTTGATTATACTGAAACAAAAACAGCAAAAGATCCTACTTTGCTTGTCCCAGCCAAATAATGGAAATGAAACCTCAGTCTTTCTGAATTCCATTTTGTAACCTGGGGCAGAAGACTAGGCTTC
The DNA here is from genome assembly GCA_023548195.1 of Bettongia penicillata ogilbyi. Taxonomy (NCBI): domain Eukaryota; kingdom Metazoa; phylum Chordata; class Mammalia; order Diprotodontia; family Potoroidae; genus Bettongia; species Bettongia penicillata. Next base: position 396,305 of record JAJHZJ010000577.1, on the reverse strand, counting down.
CTCTTTAATATGTCATGTTAGTTGCCATCACGGGGAACCAAGAAAGGGCAGTATAAGCAAAAACAATTTTCTCTCTTGTAAAACTCTCCTTCTTCCAAAATCTAATTTTGCCTCCAGCAGTTGGTTTGGTTTCACAAGTGTTTATGCTCTGACCTTTCCAAGTATTTACACTACTTCACTTGCAGTTGGTCTGGCTGAGAAGTGGCATTTTTGTTTTCATCCTGCATGAATGCCACATCATGGCCAGTCCTGAGGTATATTTCTTTCTTGTTTCACTTATGCAATATATTTGGCATTAGAAGCCAACACAAACTCAGCTGCTTGGAAAACTTCCAGAAGTCAAAATTTTCAACCCCTTCCTCTTTTTCCTGAGGAAACAGGAGAAATATCTTTGAGTGATTGTTGGAGGACATATTGTCCCAGATACAAGAGTTGCATTTCCTTATTGCTTCAATTGGCCTTTTGCCAGGGACATGCTTAATTGTTTAACAACCAACTCTCAAAAAAAACAAACAAACAAACAAAGAGTACCAGGAGTCACTTTTCAGCTGAATCTGCATTAACACTTTCTCTGTCATTTTCTCAGGTCTAGACAACCAACGAAAACAATGTATTAAGCCAATTTGTAGCCTTTGCTGATTTCCAAGGTATAACTGTTCACGCTAAAAATTTACCAATCAATTCTCAGAGCTGGTGCTAGCTACCTCCAGCACACACTTAGCTCTCTTTCTCTTCCCCCAATCTATCACCTTGGTTCTGCTCTCTCTTTGCTCCTTTCATAAATTTGACCCTACAGTTTGTAGCTGTGCAGTGGTTTTTTTCCTTTCTCTAAGAGGACCACGACATCAAGAAGATGATGCCATGACTTGTAATTGACTTTGATTTGAGCAAAGGAGGGCTGTGCAAAGTCACCTAGAGTTTGACAGTTCAGGAAAACACTATCTTCACCTCACTAATTCCATTTCCTTTCTTCCTTCAGTTATCTTGTGCCTCTGTTATTGATCTAATAGTTTTACTATCTGAGGTACAGTACAAATAAGACAGACTCTGGAAACTGAGACCTCGGGAAGTTAAGTCTTTTATGACTTTCCCCAAGTTCATACAGATATCAGAGCTAAGATTTGAACATAGTTTTTCTAACATTTACTCTCTACGGAGAACTTGAGGAAAGTCACAAAGGATTTAATTTCCCTTGGTCTCCATCTATAAAACGGATTTGGATTAGACAATCTTTGAGTGTTCTTCCAACTTTAGTTCTATGGCAATTGTGATCATCTATCTATCTTATGCCCTCCTACTCCAAAGCTCCTAAAGGATGCTAGAGGAATCAGATAAATGTGGAACCAAATCTACTACAAAGTCATGTGATTTAACCTCAGTGAGGGCTCTCCTTACTGCCCTGCTGGTCTCTTTAGTCATGTCTCATGGTCTTTGGTGGCTTTTCTAAACCTTCTCTCTTCTCACCCCTACAGCCCTACAGCTCTACCTTGACTCTGTTCTCTTAGACAATGAAGTAACTGCCTAGTTTACTGATAAGGTTGAAGATGAACTTCATCATCTCTCCACCCTGGCCCCTCCCTCCCTCCCCCATCACCAACCTCCCCCTGGCCAATACGTCTCAAAACTCTCTCCATTTCCATCCTTCCTTCCTAAACCAACCATCTCTTTGACAGGGTTAATCCTTCAGTAAGGCTTGCCCTATTGATCTCTCTCTCTCTCTCTCTCTCTCTCTCTCTCTCTCTCTCTCTCTCTCTCTCTCTCTCTCTCTCTCTCTCTCTCTCTCTCTCTCTCTCTCTCTTTCATCCAACCATTCCCTCAAGAGATTATGTTGTCTTTATTTCTATTTTCTTTCCCTAATTCCTAGATATAGACTACAATTCTTTCCTTCTCTTATTTCCTCACTATTTTTTATAAACCCTTGCAAACTTATTTTTTACTCTACTGCACTAATGAAAATGATTTTCATAACTTACCAGTGACCTCTTAATTGCTAAAGCCAGGGACTTTCTTTTGGTACTCATTCCCTGGATACTTTCTGAAGCATTCAATCCAATTGTCCACTTCCTCCTTATTCTCTCCTATCTTCTTTCATGACATTACTGTCTCCTGGTGATTCCCTTTCTCTCTATCTCACTGCTTGTTTTCGGTCTTTTTTCATATCTTCATTCTCTTTCTCCACCTACTAAGTGTATCCACAAGATTGGGTCCTTAATCCTCATTTCTGTATATATTCTTTACCTTAATAATTCCAGCTACTTTTGTGGGTTTTAATGATAATATCTATGCAACTGACTCCCATTCTATTTACTGATTTATAACCAAGTAATTATATACAATCATAAAGCTCCAGTTAGAAAATCTCCACCTGATTATTAGATATTCCCATTGAATGTCCCACTATTACCTCCAACTAATCATTTCAAAAACCAAATTCACCAAATTCACCAAACTCAATTTCCCAGTTTCTGTGTTGCTATCACTATTCTAGTCAAAAACATTCATATCTCAGAATGACCTAAGACCTTTTCTTCACCCTCATCTTCTTAGACCCTATCAGTTACCAAATCCTATCACTTTATCGCTATATCATCTGTGATATTTGCCTCCTTCCTTTCACTCAAAATAGGACCTGAATTTAGATACTCATCATCTACCTGGACAACTGCAATAGCTCCCCTTCTGGTCTCTCTTCCTCCAATCTCCTCCCATCTCCTCTACATCCTACAAGAGCAGTCAACATCATCTTCCTTTAAAAAAAAAATCTGCCTTACATGAACCAGTGTCCCTGATTCATGGGAAAATCTAACAGTTGAAATGATAACTATTGTAGTTATTGCTACCTTGTGTTAATATATACCCCCATTTCTAACCTACACGTCACATTTAGCTGAAGTTTGCCAGACCTGCTGTCATCCTCTCCCCTGGGGCATGCTACTTGGATCCAAGAAGCAGAAAACTGTAGAAGCCCTGAAACATGGAAATTATAGGATTTACAGTTGGGATTTAGAGGTCATCTAATTAAACCCCATAATTTTACAGATGAAGAAACTGAAAGTCAAAAAAGAAAAGGTGCACTGTCCAAATTTACCTAGCTAGTGAATGGTACAGTCAGGATTTGACTCACTTGGATCCCTTATTCACACTCTGCAAATCCAAACTTCTTCCATGACAGTAGAGGAAGGGAAAGATGTCCCTGAAATTTGAATGCAAAGAAAGATATTTAGGACAGCTATAGTTACATAAAAGGGTGGGTAGAAAGACAAAGAATGTATTACAGAAAGTTTTCTGGGTGGAAAAATACCCAACACAGAAAAGTGACCATACCCTTAATGATCCAAATTGTCTTTTGCAGGATTTCATGCCTTAAATGATGTGTCCTCAAAACACCTGACAGAGGTGGATGATAAATTAGGTTTATTTAGCCTCTAAAGAGACCCCTGGAGAAAGGACTTAAATAACAGTATTCAAGATTATGACAGATTGCCATGAATTATGCATGACCAGGACTGACCTTCAGCAGATTCAGAATAGACAGTTTTCTATGTGGTGTGATTTCAAGAAGGCACCTCTAATGAAAAATATTTCCCTCGCTCAGGTGTCAGTTTCTGAGGACTCATACTTAAAGATTCACTCCCTCCTCTGATTTTCTTTTAAAATGTAAACCCTCCACATTAAACTAAGTGCTGGTAATAAATCAAATCAGCTTTCCTTCAAACAAGAAAAACCTCATGTGAGGCCACTGGGTGTCTGGGCAAGGTGAGTGATCCCTTAGGGTCCATGGAATCTGTACCTGCTTCATCCCATTTATGTGGTTACTCAACTGTTCTCAGATTTCAAATGAGATTAAAAATGTCTTATGTTACATGTACTATAGGGTTTGCAAAACACTTTCCTCACAACAACCCTAGAAGGTAGATTGTGCAAATATTATCATTCCTATTTTACAGAAAAGAAAATTGAAGCTGAGATGTGAAGAGACACCCACAGTCACCCAGTTCATGTGTAGTAGAGGCATGATTTCAGAGACCCTTGAACTCCAATGCTATTACCTTTCCATTCCATGTATCTGCTTCCTGAAAAGCTTAAATGACAAAATAGGATATTGGGATAGACATTTAGCAGAACTATGACTTGAAAGACAGGGAATATATTTACCAAGGAGAGAGACAGAGACAGACAAAGACAGAGAGAGACAAAGAGAGACAGAGACAAAGAGAGTGTATGTAAAAGATAGACCTAAAGACCCTCACTTATGGAAATGAACTAGTTAACTAATCCAATTCCCTAAACTATATTTGGAAGAAAAAAATCTAGCTCAATGAAGAGCTTATTCAAAAATAAGTGGGAAATCTTGATGATTTTCTGTAGAGGTCATCAAGAAATTTTAATCTAGCTTTGTCATTTATTACCTGTGTAACTTTGGGCAAATCGTTTAACTTCCCTGGGGCCCAGCTTCCTCATTTGTAAAACAAAGGAGCTTGATCAACTGTCCCCTAAAATCCTTTCCAGATTCCATGATCCTTTGATAACACATACATTATAACCCTCACAGGCTCACATTTTCCTACAAATAATATATGCTGAATAGTTATTTATCAGATGGTTTCATAGTAAATATGAGTATGTGGAGATAGATAGATAGATCATAATGTGTTTAAACCAACATTTTTTATCTTTGCATGCCATATAATCTAATTATATATAACTTATGTGTAGTTTTATATGCATGTATGTGTATATACCTATGAATTGTCTATATACAACACACATATACGCATATATATGTATACACATGTGTATTACTTTATAATACATACATATAAATACACGTGTTTGACTTTGGGTAAGTCATTTATTTCATTGGAAAGCGCACTCTATCCACAGAAGCAGATTGTAACATCTCCCTGCCTTAGTAGTCAGTTTATTAAGTTTCTGTGGTATATGCATGTGTATACATGCAATATACATATACACATATATTATGTATTTATGTATTGTTTTATATGTAATATATACATACACATTTATATATTTGTGCATATATAAATGTGTATGTGAATGTATGTAGTATCTGGTGGTCAATCTTTTTGCCATCAGACTCTCCGTACTAGCAAGTCACGTTTGGATAAAAATATAGACACACAGACTGTAACCAGGTCTTCACTAGAGCTCTTTCTAGTTTTGGAGAGCCTGCTAGAATTTGACTTTCAGGGGCATAGTTTTGGAGAATAATCATTCATCTTCAAATCATGAGAAAGTATTGGAATTAGTCTTTAGTGAAGGATGTACATGAGTATATTTGCTTTTTTCCTAAGATTATAAGAAATGATTAAAACTATAATTTTGAAAAAATTCTCTTAGCAACAGGTCTTGAGCAATAAATTTGCTTTCTACCTTAAAAAGTATCAAGCAATTTTAATTCCTGTTGTAAGTGAATATTCTTTTGTATAAATGTGTGTATATATGCACACACATGCATATGTCCATGTATATTTGCATACATAGACACCCATCTACACATTCTTTATAATCTATTACAGCCTACTGTATCTTTCACTGGTATGGTCTGGAACCATTCTCATTAATAACACATACACCATAGATAGGATGAGACGTCATCTTATACAACAGTCTATTCAGAATGTTAATCAGGGCAGCAGTGCTATACTTTGAAAGAGCTTTAATAGTCAGGATTTAATAGCACGGTCTTACATTAAAAGAACTTTTTTTTAAAGGGACAAGCAAAAACTAATCCTTTCTGAGGGAAATCTTCAAATTAGCTATTTTCAAATATACATCTTATTTTTAAAAATCTTGTTAGAACTTGTTAACAAAAGGAGAGAAAGAGAGATGGATTAAAATTGCTCTTATCTAAATGCATTAATTTCATTGAGATTCCTAACACAGACATACTTTTCTTTAATTGAAATTGCCTTTTCATTATTCTATATACAATTACATAAATCCTGTGGTTTCGGGTATATCTGGCACAAATTAAATGATTATTAACATTTTTTTGCAGTGGACAATGAGATATTATGTAAAACAGGGGTGGAGAGATATTACTAATCCAATTACACAAGGTGACAACTTCTTTTTCAAAAGCCCTTTATATGCAAAAGTGTCCACAGAATCACAGGGCTGGAAGACACCTCTGAAGATCATCTTTACAAGTGTTTGTGGAATTGAACTGAGCCTCCATCACTCACCCTCACGTGCCACCTATCTGCTCATATATATGATTTTTCTTTTAATTCACTCAATTTTTTTTTGACTGATGTTTGCCTGGCCATCTGAATGTCCTTCATTTGTACCCATGTCACTGTTGTCTATTGACAATAAGCTCCTAGAGGACAAGAACTATGTAAGTTTAATGATCTCTACAGTGCCAGGAATTGAAAAGCTTCTAATAAATATTTGATCTGATCAACCATTCTGAGCTTTGAACCAATCTAAAGTTTTTTTGAGAATTGCCTGTTTCTGTTACTGAGGAGTAAGGACTGTCATAAAAGATTCATGTGGGTCTTAAAATATTAAGCTTTTAAGAACACAGAGATCCAGTTTTCCTTTTCTGGATGAGACAGATCTTACTACACACCCTTCCATCACAAATGAGAGAGCAATGTCCTTTTTCTTTGCTCCCCGTTCCCTCACTCAAAATCCTAGCCAAAGTCAGCCTGGATATACCCTGACCTTCACCTACAGACCTGACTCTCTGGGAACATATGTTTACCATCAGAGAATGATCCCAGTGTTCTTCCCATGACCTCTCACCCATGCCCCCAGCCTCTAGTCTCTAGAGTAGTGTTCATTCAGCATTAGCGGTCACATACAGAGCTATAATATTTGTGCACTGGTAAAATGGTGTTCCTATTAAAGTAGTAAAAAATTGTTTTTCAATTATTTATTTCAGCTATTTGATTTTTCAGTACTATTTGTTGATTCCCTGGGAGGCTAGGAAAATTATTCTTGTTTTAAAGCACTGATGTTTGTGATTATGCTGAATAGTTACAAGTTTCAAGCTTACCCTGACTGATTTTTGCAAGGGCCTACAAAATGTTTTGGCCCAGGGGAGACCTCTTATACACACTTCCACCTAGGCAAAGTGTGGGGTTACAACCTTGTGCTTTATATGTGGAAGGAGATGTTATTTCTGATTGGATGAGAGAATGTTAAGTATGACATTACATGCCTATTGAAGGAATGGGTGTATATATCCATCTATACACACACATATACATACATATATGGACATGTATGTATATGTATGTATATATGTATACATGTGTATATATACATATATGTGTGTGTACGTATATATACATATATGTGCAGAATTAATTGCAAATAATCAACAGAAATTGCTAGAATTAAGGGGATCAGGAAAAACTTTCAATTGAAGATAGGATCTTAATTGGGATATGAAGGAAGTCAGAAAAGCCCAGGAGGCAGCAAAGGGGTTCTCTCCATACATAGGGAACAGCCAGTGAAAAGACCCAGAGCTGGGATATGGAAGTGTCATGCGACAGGAACAGCAAGGAGGACAGTGTCAGTGCTCCACAGAGTGTGTGCAAGTGTAAAGGTGCAAGACTGGAAAAGTGGGGGGAAGGGCAGAGAAGGAAACATTACAAAGGTCTTTGAACACCAAACAGATGATTTCAGATTTGATTCTGAATGTAATAAGAAGCTACTAGAGTTTTGAGTAAGGAGTTGATAGTAATCAGACCTGGGCATTGAGATCATCTTGACAGCTGAGTGGAGGAAGAATTGAAGTAGGGAGAGACTAGTGGCAAGCGGACCAACCAGCAGGCTGTTGGAATGGTCCAGGAAAAAGGTGATAAGTGTCTGCACCAGGGCAATGGCAGCATAGGCGAGAGATGTAATAAAGGTAAAGTTGACAAGCTTTGGCCACTGATTGGATATAAGAAGATGGTGAAAGAGGTAGGTTGAGGAGGATGCCTGGATTGTGAGTCTGAGTGATTAGGAAGATAGTAATGCCCTCAACAGTGATAGAGAAGTTAGGAAGAAGGTTTAGAGAGGAGGATAATGAGTTTGGTTTTGGGCACTTTGAACTTAACATGTCTACAGGAGAGAGGGAGAGAAAGAGAAAGAGACAGACAGAGAGAGAGAGACAGAGACAGAGACAGAGAGACAGAGACAGAGACAGAGAGAGAGACACAGACAGAGACAGAGGCAGAGACAGAGACAGAGGCAGAGGCAGAGACAGAGAGACAGAGGCAGAGACAGAGACAGAGGCAGAGGCAGAGACAGAGACAGAGACATAGACAGAGAGAGGGGTAATTTCTGAATAGTGGTCTAGAGCCCTCACAGCTGCAGACCTGTATGAGAAGCAGGTCTCATTGTATGCCTTGATATATAACTTTCACGACTCTAGAGAGTGTAGAGAATGGATATGTCCTTTGTGTGATTTTTCTTTCTCCTTGTTTGATTTGAGATCTTATCTCAAATCTAACTGGAGTGCATTAACTCTGATGTATTCCTGAGTATGCTCTAATATATAGAACTCTAACTTCTATTTGCTGTTTAGCTCTGATATATGTGTTTTAGTATGTATTATTCATGATAGTCTTTTGTGTAACCAGTATTTGGTGGTAGGAGGTTAAACTGGGGAGTGGAAGCTAAGGGTTATCCTTTCTCTTGAGACCAAAAAAGAAAGTTCTTTCCTTCTGAACCCAGATGTCATATTCTTAAACCAAACTGAAAAGATTTGGAGGCTTTGGTATGTATGACATGGCCCATGCTGAATGGACCCTGCCCCATTATCCCTGACATGGGGCAAAGGAAAGGGTGCTGGATCAATTAAAAGGAGAGTCAGTTTCCAACTTTCTCTTTTTGGGTGATTTTCCAGTCAGCTTCCATGTTTGTGGCAATTCCTGCACTCAATCTAGACTCCCTAGGAGGGGATAGGAGAGGTAGGTTATATTCTTTCCCCTCTTCTCCTAAAATCTAGATCACAGACTCAGCTAGTTGATCTTGCACTGGGACCTGTGACTGCCTTTTTGCTTTGTGTTTCCTTTCCTGAGTAGGTGGCCACACATTAGCCTGGAAATACACTTGTTTGGTTTTGAAGACAACCTCATACATTCAAGATGTTTGGAGGTTCTGGGTCCAATAAGTACACTTGCGTGGTGGCAGGGAAAACTTCTGCATTGGAGAGGACAGCTCCAACAAGAGGACTGACCCATACCTGAAAGAGGTGTACTGGAAATTTGTCTGGACAGTGAAGTGATGAAATAGAAAGTACCCAATCAGAAATCTACAAACTGCTTTATGTTCTCAGAAGATTTAAAAATAATACTCTTCTGAGAATATAAGTTATTTTTCCCCATCTGTAGCAGGCTTTTATTTTTTATCTTATTGAATTCTTAGTGTTTTATTTTTCCTAATTACATGTAATAACAACTTTTAACATTCATTTTTAAAGCTTTGAGTTCCAAATTCTCTCCATTCCTCCCTCCCCACTCCCCTCATTAAGAAGGCAAGCAACTCATTATAGGTCTTACCTGTGTCGTCATGCAAAACATATTTCTATATTAGTCATGTTGTGAAAAAAATATAGACCAAAAAAAAAACCAGCCTCAAGAAAAATAAAGTAAAAAGGTGTGCTTTAATCTGTATTCAGACACCGTTAGTTCTTTGTCTGGGGAAGGATAGCATCTTTCATCGTAAGTCCTTCAGAGTTCTTAGATCGTGGCATTGTTGAATATAATTGTCAGTCAGCTGATCATCTTACAATATTGTTGTGTAACAGTAATTTTTAAGTTAAGTTACTCAACACAGTTTTAAGTCATTGTGTCAAGGTGCACTAGCGCAAGTCTTTTGTATTTTGGTGTGTTTTTTATTTGTAAACCTTAGATAATTAGTCCCTAAGGTATCAGAGTGCAAACTCCTCCAGATTACATTTTTAGCTTCAGGGCACTAACTGCTATTGGTGAATTTTTCCAAAGGGATTTCATGTTGGGGAAGAGCCCAAGCCCTCCAAGCTCCATCCTGACTATGCTTGGCTTTCAATACTTTAACACCAAGGCTCAGTTTCAGCCTCACCCTAGAAATTCCCACACTGCTTAGGACCTGCTCACCTTCTTTCCAACTCAGAAGAGGCTGTCACAGTGGAATATTCCTCTGCTGTGCTGGTCCCCTTCTCCTGGTGAGTTCCTCCCAGAGACCTCCAGTTTGCGGAAGGACACAGCACAGCTAACCTTTATTCTGTTCCCACCTATGTTTGTGACTTAACAGACTTGAACAGTATGCCCCTACCTAGGAAGTACCTTCACCACTTTTCAGTTCCGTTTTGTGTACCCTCCCCTGAATCCCCTTGAGAGCATGGGACTATGTTTTTTTTGTTTTGGTTTGGTTTGGTTTTTTTGCTAGCATTTGCTAGCATGGTACCCAACAAATGATAAACACTTAATAAATTCTTGTGTCCTTCCTTTTTTTAATTTGGAGCAGAGGGAATCCTTTAGGAGGAAGGAGTAGGTATAGTGCCCTGTCCCTAAGGGTCCAGTAAGAGTCTCAATGTCATGCCTTTTTTAGTAGATTTAATTTTCTTGATAATTTAAGTGCTTTGGCGCTTGGATTAGGACTTGCATGTACATGAGTATGTGCATACGTGCATTTTGCAATACCTAAGAATACTAGTGACTTTGCTTATCAGTACTTCGGATTACCAACCAGTTACAGAAAAGGTGCAATTTCCACTCAGCAGATGGTCTTGAGTAGAGACCAGTTCCTGGCAGCCACACCTCCTTCCTTCACACATCACAACTAAACACACAGGACTAGTAATGTGTCCTGAATACCTCTCCACTTTGGCAATTATCTGCTACATGTAGGTATTCTGGACTGGTACATTGTAAGAGAAAAAACCTCTGTTTTTATCCTTGCCTAGTGTTGGGCCTTGTCTAAAATATTTAAATCTAAACATCAATCCTTCCTAAGCCGTTGCCACAGACTACTGCTGAGGGAGCGGTATGTGTCACAGCATTATTTCAAAGGGAAACAAAATATGAAAATAAGTAAAAATACCTTCTCTAGAATGAATAAATATAATCTGAGCATAAATACAAAAAGACAAAATAGATAAAACAAAAAATATTTTTCAATACAATACAAACACAATTCAAATACAATTTTCAAATGTATAGAGATGCCATTGTAATCAATAAACTTAATTTTGAAATTTATATTTTTTTGTTTTGCATAACTTCTTCAATTAAATCTATATATCTGTATTTATAGCATACAACTACTGTCTAATGAGGGAGAGGGATTGCCCACTAATTTTTTAGTGTTTAAAAAGAATTCTAATACCCAAGAAGGTTGATAACCATTGGTTTAGCCCAGGGTTGGGGTATTTTTTAACCTTTTTTTGTATCACAGATCTCTTTGGTAGTCTAGTAAAACCTATGGACTCCTTCTCAGGACCATTTTTTTAAATGCATAAAATAAAATACATGGGATTTTTCAAAGAAAGCTAAATATACAAAAACAAAATTGTAAAAAAAAATATTAAATAACAAGTTCATGAGCCTCAGATCAAGAACTTGTGGTCTAAACTATTTCAGATTCATAATATACCTTAGCTGTTTATACAGAAAACACAAAGACAAACTTTTCAGACTATGGTTCATTTTCCTTTTTTAAAAATTTTTTCCCTCTGTTTTGAAAGTATCATGCCAAGAAAGAACATTTTCTGGATCATTAGGCCACTGAAGAAGCTTCTAAGATCCTCTTTGAAATGGCTGAGGTATAGTCAGATTTCTTCTGCTGCTACTGTGAATGGGAACGCCTTGTACTCTCCTGCTCTTAACTGTGCCTGCCCAAATGGAACATCCTGTTTGAAATTGTTATTTTAAAGTAATTTCATAAGCTGGTTAAAATAAGGGCCCAGATGCTAAATTGTATAAAAAGTGATTATGATTTCACCAGATGGATTAGCCGTATTGAAGCTACAGGCTAAAGTAAGGAGAATTGGAATTAACCACATAATGGGGAAAAAATGGGCATTTTCCTTCCAGTCTGCTGAGACCTCTAAATATTCTCTTGCATAAGGAATCAACATTTAATATTATTTTCCTCAAACTCAGTTTGTTTACAAAATTTGGCATCTGAGGTTGCCTCTTCTAATACTAATACTACCACCACCACCACCACCACCACCACCACCACTACCACTACCACTACCACTACTACTACTCCTACTACAACTACACTACTATGTTCAAATCTTGTTATTTCTGTATAATTCTAGAAGATTCACCCATAAAGACAGGACCTGCTTCTCTTAGGACTTGATTACCATTGACCAGCCATACCCAATAGAAATACTAAAACTACATGGATGATCAGTCATGTGGAGGAGGGGAAATCTGCCTGTCTCCAGAACTTAAATCATAAAACCACAGAATGTTAGACTTGGTGGAACTTGGGAGGTCATTAAATAAAAGTATTGAAGGAAAAAGTGATGTTGAACCGCTCTGGATCACAACCACATGTATTCTGGAGGAATTATAGGAAAGATCCATTCCCTAATAGAGTCTAAGTTTCACTAAAGTCCTGGTACTTTTTTCTACTTAACTATCTGGAAGTGATTTGATTTTAAATTATTGAAGCAAATAAGTGTAAAAGTACAAATTTCACTTGTTTTATTTCTCTAGTTATAATAATTTCATAATATAATAATAATAATTTCATCTCTGCTGTTCTTGTCTCTATCTTTCCTTCTTGCCCTTCTTCCTCTTTTCCTTCATTTCTTCCTTTCTGTTTGGGGATCCTCCAGTCATTCTGCTATATATCTTGCTATTGGAACCAAATGGTTCTGGAGGAGAAAGTGAGGCTGGTCACCCTGCACAATCCTCCCTCACTTAAATCCAATTCACTTGAAAGTCATGGCATCATCTTTCTGATACCATGGTCCTCTTTGAGAACAAAGGACAAGCAACAATCCTTTCCTTCTTTTCTTCTTCCTTTTTTTGTCCTTCCCTCCTTCCTTTCTTATATTCTTCCTTCATTCTTTTCTTTCTTCCTCCCTTCCTTCTTTACTTCCTTCCTTTTTTCTTTCCTCTACCTTGATCCCCCACTGAGTATTGCTCCTTTTTAATGCTTTCTGTTGCCATAGTTACTGAAGAGTATCGGGGAAGGAACTGTATTGAGCAGATGTTGCGTGATTGGATATTTAAGAGTAGCTGTGTGTATATACTTTACAGAAGGGTGAATAAAGAGAAAAGTTGAAGTGATATGGAAAGGAAGGTAAACTTCAGAATGGCTCTGGCAAATAGAGGACCTGGAAAAGAAGAAGGGTAAAAGAATAAGGATCCTAAGCATATAGGGCAAATAAATGATATAAGAAAACTATACGGAAAGTTTATTATGAATGTAGAATGTGTTTTATCTCATTTCCATAGAACACTAGAAGAAATATGTTTTAAAAAATTAGCATGGTGAAGAATCATTTTTGGCCACAGAAATTTACAAAAACCAATTATTAAGACATGGAGGAATTATAGTTCATAATATTTGAGGGAGTCGCCACACTGATAAAATCACAAATCTCTCAAAAAAACCTGAAATAATTACATTAGTTATAGTTAAAATAATTTTTAAAATGACTTTTGTCTCATTTGATCTTTCAAAAAATCTTATGAGAGATTAAGCAATAATATGCCTATTTTACTGAAAAGGTTAATTGAAACCAAAATAGACAGTCAGGCAGAATAAGACTGAGTATCAGGAAGAACTACATTCAAATATTATCTCAGTCACTTACTTTAGGGTGACTCTAGGCACCCTTAACCTTAGCCCCATTAGTAAAGGGGGGATAACAATAGCATATATATCACAAGGGTTTTTTATTAAAATATAAAGCATTTTGTATACCTTGAAGTACTCTATAGATACAAGCTATTATTAATCATCCAAAGTTATAGATTAAGTTAATGACTCATTTTGTCTTTGTATTCCCAGTGACTAGCACATAGTAGGAAATTAATAAATAATCAACTATTTGGCAGATGTTGAAACTGAGTTTCCTACTTTCTAGGTCAAGAATCTCTCCATAACTGCACTCCCCATCCTTATTCCTCAATGGTCAATGCTGGAGCTACCTTCTACATGAAGTCTTACCTGATACCCAGCTGCTGGTGTCTTACCCACAAAACTATCTTGTGTTTATATTTATTTTGTAGGCAAGGCAGCATTGCCTAATAGTTAGAGAACTGGTGTCAAAGTCAAGACAACTTGGGTTCAAGTCCCTCCCCTGATACACAAACTGGCTTTGTTAGACTGGGCAAGTCGGTAAACCTTTCAGTACCCTTAGGAAACTCTAGATTTAAGTTGCAGAAAAAGTACCAAAGTGCATTGGTAGAAGCAGTTTCCTCAACAGAAGTTCTCTATACCAATGAAATAACATGCATAGATCCCCTCCAAAAAATTGTATATATACCTATATGTGTATAGATAGGACGTTAGCTCCTTGAGGACAGGTCCTATTTCATTTTTGTATTTCCAGGGACTAGAACACTATGTGACATATACCAAGTGCTTACTAAATGCTCGATGATTGATTGATTTGATTCTTCCCTGTTTCTTAGCTTAGAGTACATGTTCAAACCACTCCCACAATAATACAATAATTCATTATTGTAGATTTCTATAAATTCTCCAATTTGTCACTCTCCTGTACCTTCAGGCTATTGACAGATGACTCATGATGTCTTTAAAAAGCAGGAAATATCTATTCTATCTAAATCACCAAATTGTGGGCTGTCAATATTAAACATGTCTCCCATTCTCTGCCCATTCTCTCTCAGAGGGCTTGCTCAGGTCAAAGATGATGACCTCAAATACCATGCTGACCCTCAACTACCTTCTAAACTGCGTACTGCAGGTAAGAATGAAGGGAAAAGAAGGAGAAATGATTCCCAAAAGAAATCAAAATCAAATCACATTGATGACATTTCATAAGTGATGAACATTTTATCTCCAGGATGTTTTTTTTTCTATCCCAGTACCCAAAAGCTGCCACGTCATTATATTCTTAATAAGAAATGCCTAGAGAGAAGATATAGACAGAATAGTTAGCTCTTAGTGCCTGGCATATAGTAGATATATCAAGTATTTATTTAAGAGCTGATTTTGTATCTGAAATAGTTTAAAATCTGGAGATAGAAACACAAGGAAAAAAAGACAATCTTTAATCCAAGAAAACAATACATAAAGAGAACCAAAAAGGGGAGTGGGAAAAGGAGGAAAATGGTTCTGGGCAAGGCTGCTGCCCAAGAGGTGGTTTAGAGAACAAGGAGTAAAACCTGAAGGGAAGTAAGCCCATCCTGGAAGCTTCATGGAAGAGAGCTTAATAAATATCTGTCTGATCAAATGTGTCATTATGCAGCTCTTTTCTCACAATAACCCCAAGAGGCAGTAGGAAAAAATATGATTATTCTAATTTTGTAAAGAAAGAAAACTTGAGTAAAACACAGAAAGGATAAGTGATTTGCGCAGTCACATAGCTACTAAGTGGCAGAGCCAGGGATTAAACCTAGTTTTTCTGTTCCCAAGTTCAATGCTCAGTCTCCAATATCCCACATCTTCCCTTGAAGGAAGAGACATGGTTTAGATGTACCACAAGTGAACATTTTACTAAATTTACAGTTATCGGGCCATATATAATATGTAATGTAATGTTATATAATATAATCTGATATGATATAATGTGGTATGATATAATTAATGTAATATAATATAGAGTAGCATATATAATAATAATCTCATTTGTCTAAAGTCCAAATTAAAATATTTTGGTGTCACTTTTGAAACTTGTCTGCTGCAATCCAAAACTTGAACTCTATATGTGTCATTCCTTGGCTGTTTAGAGAATTTAATAAATTAAAATGCACAAGCACTCATACACATATATGCACATATATGCACAGCCAAACACAAACACTATTCCTTTCCTATAGTAAAGAAGTCAAGAATTTCACCTAAGAGCTGAGGCCTTATCTCTCTATGACCTACAGCAGCAGGGCAATAACAGATGTACCCGTATGCCCAGGCTCAAATGCAATCTAACACAGATGTGTATCTCTTGCTGACAAATGCAATGAACTTTCAAATCTGACATTTCCAGGGGGCAAATCAAAATCAACTGAATTGGATTGAGTCTGTCTAGTTCTCCCCCAAAGCTTCTCTGCAAGGTCTCCTCTGTCTGACTGTGCTGAGATGACTCAATGTGTTATCCACGTGAGGCTGTCTATTCAAAGTGTGCAGCAAAGATGTTCCTTAGCGTTGAACAGTAACAATTGCTACTGGATCCACGCTGAAAAGAAACAAGGAAGTTTAGGGGGCCTTAGCAAATTTCTGCATTTTCATTACCATTCAAGGGGGCAGATTAACATCATAATTAACCTAACGCTTCCTATCAGTACTCAGGGGGAAAAAATTATATACCTTCCCACTTGCACATGCTTGACAGGGGTATGGGGGAAGAAGATTTTCTCTGTTCCTTCTCAGTTCCCTAATGCACGGTAGACTGAGCCAGCTGTTGCCTACAGCTGTGCTCCCTGACACACAATGCCAGCAGGACAGACAAGAGCAAGGTCAACCAGAACAAGTTCTGGGGGGAAAAAGATTGTGAAATTGGCAAAGTTGCTTTATACCTCCCTCAATCCCAGCTTTCATTGGTTATCACCTACTTTATACTATAAACCCATTATGTTCACCTCACTGAAACTTTAACTAGGCAGCTCTACCTCAGTTTGCCATTCAAAATCCCAAGTTTAGAATATTTTTCTTTCCCTATCCCTCCTATCAAAACAAAGTCTTTCGATACTCCATTTCCTAGGGACCTAATTAATTCATGTTAATGTAGTAGTGGGTCTAGACTATTCAACACCAAGCCCCCTTCCACAATAATTATAACCACTCCCAGGCAACCCAGCTCTCCTTTAGCACAGCTTCCTTCTTGTCAAGGAATGAAAACATCAGTAGGAATTTCTGTGCCAGTAGAAGGATGCTAAGGGAAATATTCACACTCTTGGAGATAGGAGACATGGGCACATACTTTCTCCCCCTAATACACATACTTGTCATATATCTGCCAATAGAAGGTCTTACTCTGATCTCCCTCTTCTGGATGACAAATAATCTTATCATTAGGTAGAATCCAAGTTTTTCATGTATGTTAGTCTTCCTATCAAGATAGGTTCAACCCTGTAGTACACTATTTTAAAAGAATATTCAAATGAAGAAGTATATTCCTTGCCCTCTCCTTGCTCCATAACATTTAGTGGTTTAAGGAAGATAATAATTCCATTTTCTCCCTTTTATGTCAAGCAAAAGTCCATGCTTTCTTAAAACATCTAGATGATGCAGTGGATAGTGGGAGGGACTTGGAGTCAGAAAGACTCATTTTCCTAAGTTCAAATCTAGCCTTAGACCTTTACTAGCTGCTTGACTCTGGGCAAGTGACTTCACCTGTTTGCCTCAGTTTCCTCATCTATAAAATGAGTTGGAAAAAGAAAGGGAAAACCACTTCAGTATCTTTGCCAAGAAAACTCCAAATCGGGTCACAAAAGTATATGAAAATGACAAAAAAACATGCTTTCTGCCCTAGGAGGAAGAGTAAATAGATGAATCATTCAGTTGACAAGTATTTAGTAAGCCCTTCACCTGTGCCAGGTACTATGGTAAGTACTGGGGACACAAAAAGTACAAAAGCAGTCTGATAATCAAGGAGCTTAAATATGAATTGGATAGACAACATTTAAATAACTTGGTAAGCCTAAGTTATATAAAAGATAGATAGAGGGTTATGTCAGAGGACAAGGCTTTAGCCACTGAGTAGACCAGAAAGACTTCCCAAAAGAAGATAGTACTTCAGATAAATCTTGAAGGCATCAAGGGAAGATAAGAGAGAAAGGTGATGAGACAGCATTCCTGTCAAGGAACAGTAAGTAGAACAGTGTGGCTGGATGATAGAGTGTGTGCCAGTGAGTACGGTGTAAAGAGATTGGAAAGATAGCAATGGGCTCAGTTGTGAAGAGCTTTAAATGCCAGAAGACTTCATACTTGATACTGAAAGTAATAGGGAGCCACTGGACTTAACTAAGTAGTAGAGGTTGACACATACGTTGCCAGAGCTAGCTCAGTGTTTGAGAGGCTCTAAAGGAAAGTGACCTCATTGTTGTATGACTGCAAAGCATGGATCAGCACCATGCCAGGAAACTGAATCGCTTCCATTTGAACTGTCTTAAGAAGATTTTGAACATCACCCGGCAGGAAAAGCTACTGGACACTAAGATTTTTTCTCAAACTGAACTGCCAAGCATTCAAATTTTGCTTCAGAGAGTGCAACTCCGATGGGCTAGCCAGGTAGTTTGAATGCAAAACATATGCTTGCCAACAAGACTACTTTATGGAATACTCACACATTGCTCACATGGTGATCAGATGAAGTGACATAAGGAGAATCTCAAGGTCTCTCTTGAACTTTGGAATTGATTGTATGACATGGCATGATATGACACTGGCACAGGATGGCTCAGCATGGTGTGCCCATATCAGAGAAGGTGCCATGCTCTATGGGCAAAGCAGAATTGAAACAGCTCAAAGGAAACACTGATGTGCAAATTTAGAGCATTGATCCCAAATGTTCACATGGAATAGTTGTACCCAACCTGCGGTAGAGTATTTCAAGGTGATATTGGTATGATCAGCCATGGTATTGGTATGATCAGCTGGACACATTGAAATTTGACTCTAGCATACTGATATCATTTTGGTTCTCCTACAGAATGAAGGACAACGACCAACCAAATGTGACACAGTTAGATCTACATTTTAGGAGACAAAAGTCATCTTGTCAGTTAAATGTAGGAAGGATTGGAATGGGGAGAGACTTGAAGCAACAAAACCATTTAGAAGGTTATTTCAAAAATATAGGTAAGACAGAATGAGGACCTAGACAAGGGTGTTGACTCAGTGAGTAGGAAGAAGGGGAAATATATAAAAGATAAAGGTAGAAATAGTGGCATTTGGCAATGAACTAGATGTGTGGAGTCAAAGTGAGGAGTAATAGATGTCAATGATGTTGAGAACCTAGATAACAAGGAGCATCTTGCTGCCCTGGCCAGTAATAAGGAAGTTTAGAAGAAAAGAAGGTTCAGAGGCAAAGAGAAGATTAATTTTCTTTTGGACAGGTTGAATTTGAGATGAGACATCCAGTATGAAATGTCAAATGTCAAAAAAGTTGGTGTGGGAGTGGGACTCTGCTTTTTGACTACCTCCAAGTCAAGATAAATCAAATCCAGCTATAATCTCTATAGGAAACTTTCCCAAATCCCTTTTAATTCTAGCTAGCACCTTCCCTCTTTTGATTATTTCAAATTTGTTCTATATACAGTGTTATTAGACTTAAGTTGGTTGCATGTTGTTTCCCTCATTAGACTGTGAGTTCCATGAGAACAGCGGACTGTCTTTAACTTTTCTTCAGTCATTACCTTTACCCATCTTCAACCAGAAGACTGATGTCTTGTCTTTCAATTTGACATTTACTTTGACCTTTGCTCTAACTAGTTCATGATCTGACCCCTCAAAGAGAACCAATTCTGATAACTCCAGGTACTTCTATAACCCACCATCTACCATTTGTTCAAAGTATAATCAGGTGGATTGTTTGTGTTTTTGTTACATGCTCATTTTGCTCAATGTCTTCTTAGTTTCTTCTTGAAACAACTTTGTCATGTACTGGAATGATGTTTCTTAGCATTTTGGAAGCTTGTGACCTTTGTATTCCTTAATCCTAAACAATACCACTAAACACAAGGGTTTAGGGATTTTGTTCTATTTTTCATGTTTTCCCCTGCATCTAAAATTTCTCTGCTACTTCAGGTGGGTATCATCACTGCCTTCTCATTTACTTTTATACTACTATATTTGGATACTCCCTCGATACTGAATAAATAATTTTTTTGAAATTCCTATAAACAAGTCTAGTCATAGGCATGACTAGATTATAGGTAGGGTGTGCCAGCCCAAACTTAAGAAATGTTTTCACTGTCTCCTTCTCCTGAGGGGAAGTATTGGCCTCCAAGAGGAAGGACCAGTGAAAATGTTCCTTCAGGATGAGCCCAAGCTCTTTGCACACCTATGATAGTTAATATATTTTGCTTTCAGTTTGTTCTGCCTTGATGTTCATTTTCTGGGGAAGTTGTTGCAGAGACATAATTTTGAAACTAAAAGGGACTTTATAGGTTATCTAGCCCAACCCTCTAATCTTGCAGAAAAGGAAACTGACATCTGAAGGAATTTCATTTTGAAAATGGACCATTCCAATATTTAGCTTATATTCTTGATATAAATATAAAACTACAGTCATAGAATTCAGAGTATTGGAAAGGACATTAGATAGCATCCAGTCCAACTCTGCTATTTTGCAAATGGACAAATTGAGCTTTAGGAGGGGCCATCTTTCCAAAGTTACTCAGCTGATTGGTGTTAGACTCAGGATCAGAACCCAGGTCTCCAGATTTCCTATCCAGTAATCTTTCCACTATATAACGCTTTCTTCCCACTTCCTAGGACATGTTTTGTGGGGACAGTACAATGCATCACAATATTGAATCAGTCACCTTAAAAGAGTCAGTTACCAAGAATTAGTAAATGCAGTTGGCATGAAAACTAAATCCCTGCCTGGGACACAGTATATCATATGTAATGTGTCCAATATATCAAATTTATATTTATAGAATGTTTCTCATCACTTCAGTGCTCCTTCAAGTAGGCTACTTCCAAGCTATTAATGAATTTCCTTAACACTTCTCTCTCTTTTGGCACATATTCAAAGTATAATATGGCTAGCAAGTAGCTCTGTGATGAAGAAAGGCAAAGCATCATGGGTTGTTTGTCCTTCATTCTCAAAGAGGATCAATGACATCATGAGGTGATAATCTGACTTGAGAGTGAACTGGATATAAGTAAGATGGAGTTGCACAAAGTTATCAGCCTCACTTTGTCTTCTGGTGTCATCGAAATCCAATAGTAAGACAAAAGTCAAGATGACTGGCCTGGGGTTCAGTGGATGACCATGGTATCTTTGAAGTATGACCAATCTCTAAGCACCCCACAGCAACATACCTAAGTCACCTTCATGGCTGTTGGAACAAATTGTTCTCATTTGCCCATTCCATCAGGGGAAGTCTTCACATGCTTGAGGATATCCGATGGGGTTGAGGTGTCTTAGTTACCCTCACGTAGTTTAGCCTGTCTATTGAGAAGTGTTTTACTGGTATGTGGCTGCTGCACAAGCTACAGCTTTTTGTAGCCATAGGTGAGAGCTAGGCAACAGACAGATAGCAAAGGTGGACGAGCACTCCTAAAAATGGCTGAAAAGGACTAGTATCTCTGATGGGAAAGTTTACTGTGAGTAGTAAATACACAAAATAAGTCAGAGCTTTCCATTGTTTAAATAAGTTAGATCCAGAAGACCTAAGCACTCCCTAATTCCCTAACATGGACATTGGGAATAGAGATCATAGATATTTTCTAGCACTATCATACACATCTGATATCTTTTAAAAGTTTTATTTTATTTTTAATTCATGGAATAAAGCAAACATTTCCATAGTATAGTATAATAAAAGGATGAATGCACATGAAACTACAAATCTATTATTTGTACTTGCTACTGTTTTTAGATATATAATAGTTATTAGGGAAATTTCTTTTTTCTCGTCCCTCCCCTCCACCCCAGTCTAGAGATGACTTCCGTTAGGTAGGTATATGTATGTGTATAATATATACACATATATAGGTATATGTGTATAGGTATATGTAAAATATATATCTATGCATATGCACACATATATGTGTGTATGTACCTGTGTGTATATTTATATATGCATATATGTACACATGTAAAATTATTCTATACATACTTCTACTTACCAATTCTTTCTTTGGATGCCTGTAGCATCTTTCTTTATATGTCCTTTATTTTTCATTTGTTTATTTATAATAGTCAAAATGACAGCCACAAAGTCATTCTTAAAATAATATTGCTCTTATCATATCCAGTGTTCTCTTGGTCTGCTCACTTCCCTCTTCATTTTATGTAAGTCTTTCCTTGCTTTTTTAAGATCATTGAGCTCATCATTTCTTATAGAATAGTAGTGTTCCAACACAATTAAACACCGCAACTTGTTCAGCCATCTTCAACTATTGAGCATCCCTGTAATTTCCAGTTCTTTGCCACCCACATCTGATATTCTTCCTGAAACAAGTTTACTACAAGGAATGGATCATAAAAAACATACATAGGACTAGAGCTAGAAAAAATCTCAGATATCATTTTGTCCAAACCTTTCATTTTATAGATGTTGGAACTATATAAGGAAAGTGACTTGTCTAAGGTCATACAAATAGTAGTTGAAAGAATAAGTATTCAAGCTTATGTCCCATAATTTCAGATTCAACATTCTTTCCATTGTACCCATGTTGATTCAATCATTTTCCAGGTACATTGATCAAATCCTACTAAAACAGATTCTTTTTCCTACCCTTGACAAACTCTGAGTTTGTGTGTGTGTGCATGTGTGTGTGGGTTGTGGGGCAAGACAGAATATTTGATTGTAAACCCTTATAGGTCTTCTTTTAAAAGGAAGCGTAAGGCTGTGTTGCTTAAAGATCAACTTATACCTTTATTACTCAAATGAAGGTAGCTCTTCTCAAGTTTTTTTTGCTATTCCAGAATCCATTATGTGGTCAAAGATATATCAAGCATGAGGCACTTTATATGATTCTGGCTTAATTAAAAATTCACATCAAATTGACATTTTTAATACAAGAGTTGATCTGAAGCAATAAAAATATCACTGATATGTTTTTCCTTCAATTTTGCCTTTACCCCTCTAGAGCAGGTGATATTGACATCTGTTCTTATTAACTGTTAGTGCTTTTATTGTGTGAATGTGATGAAGAATTCTTTTGGAGTTTCTTTATTATCCTAGATTTTTATGGTATTTGCCATGGGAAAAATTTGCATTGTAAAAAAAAAATCTAATAAAAGTAATAGAATGCCTTTCCACAACACTGTCTTTGATAAAAACCTGTCCTTGAAAATTCCCAAGCTGAAAACTCATTGTAAATTTATCTTGTCTGCTCTTGTTGCTTCTCTTATGGTTATTTGAGTCAGTAATCCCCAATTTTTCACCATGTACTTGTGGTATATTTTGATAGATTTGTGATCTCATCAATATGGGGTATTGATGCATATCCCAACCCATCCATGCCCTCTCATTCTATGTGATTCTTGTCCACATGAACCAAAGCTGGGTGCTGGGTGCTGAAGTGTTCCACACTGTCCCTGCCCATTAAAGGACCCCTTTTAGCTCTGGATCTATTCATGCAGGAAGACTGGTATGAATCCTGTGGGAGTCTGGTAACTTAAAATAAAGATAACACTCCTTTTCTCTCACTCTTTGACTTATTATACTATTACCCTGTTGCTCCAGGAGAAAAAATTACTTAAAGTTTAGGTTTGGTTCATTTTTAAGGTATCCTCAAAGGAGGTCATAAAAATATATTCAATGAACAGTATGAATCAGGTATGGCACCGTTATTTATTTTCTCTACACGTAAGAAATACTAAACAAAAAGACAAAGACATGACAAAACTTAAGTAATCAGTATCTTAAAACTGCTGTTATGATGAAACCCAGTGCCTAGAACATGATAAATATTTAATACATATTTATTACCTTGTTGCTTTAATCTTAAACATCAAGACATAAAGTAATATGAAGGATTTCTGAATAGATATTTTATGTTTCATGTTGTTTCTGCACTGTCTAAACACTTCTTTATGGGTTTCTATTTTCTATTAAGTCAAGCCATATTTGGATTGATCCTATTGTCCAGAGTCATGTTCTATGATGCAGAAATTCCTCTTGTCCCCAGTCACCTGCAGACTCCAAATCTCCAGCTTGTCAAAATTACCTCCATGACTGCATACATTCATCTCAGATTACTAAGATTGCAATCAAAAATTACATCCAGTGAGCACTCAGATATTCTCACTAACGCTGAACAGAGAATAAGAGTCTTTGAGGTCCTGGATTCAGAGTCATGCATAGCCTGTGCAACAGATCATGCCTGTTAAAGTGATAGAGATCATACATGTGAAAATAGTTCTGTATGTCATCTAACACAACATCATACACAAAGAGTGACCTCATCAAGGAATAGACATTTACTGATTCTTTACTATGTATACGGCATTGTAGTAAGCACTTAATGCTTTTGGATGATGATGATGATGATGATGATGATGATGATGATGATGATGATGATGATGATGATGGTGATGAAATACCTAATCTATTGGCAAAAACTATTACTTTTTAGAATTCAAAAAGTATTAAAACTGTAAAGTACATGAGTTTAAAAGAACCTTGGATCAGCTAATTCAGTGGCTGTCAAAGTGTGATCCATGATTATGTGAAGATACCAAAGACCTTTTGCAGAGGTCCTTAAGGACAACCTTGTTTTCATCAAAATTTTGAGCCTTTATTTGTCTCTTAAAATAGTCCTCCCTTTTCCTACAACGTATGTATATGAAGCCAGATTTTCTTCATGTACTTCAACTAAAACAACATATCACAACAGATTAAATGCAGGAGCAGTTATTAGGAGTACAACTGTTTTCTATTAAACTAAACTTTAAAGATATTTGAAAATAAATATGTAAAACAATGCCATTCTACTTACCACTTTTAAGAACCTGTCATTATTTTTCATAAAATATTACTCATGGAAATATGTGATAGTTTTATTCTTATTTTAAATAAATTACTAAACATTTTTAATTGTCCATTTTAATTACTAATATGATAAATATTCATGAACATAGCCAACATGAACAAAAAAGTATTCATACTAATTTTTAAGAGTATAAAGGAGTCCTCAATATTGTTAAAGATTCAAGAGAGTTTGATATTCTCTGATCTATTCTGAACTTCTAATTGTTCAGAGAATAAGTTGAGAGAGGCCAAGAGAAATGAAATGACTGGTCCATTATCATAATGGCTATGCTTATAGTTGAAAATATAATATAGACATCTTAATTAGGGATGAGAGAGAGAGAGATGGATTCATACATGCAGCTTTGTAGATTGATTGATAGATAAAAGCATTTCTTAAACACTTACTATGGGCCAGGCACTGTGTTAAGCACTGGGAATACAAATCCAAGCTAAAAGAAAAGATAGTCCATGTCCTCAAAATGATGACTTTGTAGCAGGGAATATAACCAATAAAAATGGATATTAAAAACTTATATATGGGAGAGAAAGTATTTTCATGACAGCAAGGTTGGAGGGTGAGGGGGGAAGAAAACTAGTCTGAGGATCAAGGGCTGGTTTGGACTTGAAGGGATCATGATTGCTACAGATTTTTCAAACGGAGATTCTGGGAGCGAAAGCATTGTTTGGAGGAAGAGGTTCTAGAAATGGAGACATTGCAGGCATGAGAAAAAGACCCCCGGTTCAGAACAGGAGATGTTATACAATTTCTACACACCTAAGAAAAAGTCTAAGAAAAAGTCACCATGATGAGAAAAAAAGAAACTAGAGAGAAATAATAGAATGTTGGGATTGTGGTGACAGATGGTGGAAAAGGGCAAACTATTCAACTCTTACTTCGCTTGTTTCTTTATCTTTATGATAAAGAAAATCGTCTTCTGACTGCACAGAATGGAATAAAATGGTTAAAGAAAGATAAAACGCAAGATAAAGGAGAGGATAAGGGAACAATTGGCCGCTTCAGTGAGACTGTCGCTATCTGGGTGATGCCATGAGGAAAAAACCTACAGGACATGCTTTTAAACCTCTGAAATGATTTTTTTTTAAATTATTGAGAAATTTCACATAAAAAGAGAAAAGAAATGAGATGGCGGGAAGGGAAGGGTAGAGAGAAAAGCAAAGAAGGAGGGAAAGAATTTGAATAAGCAAAAATAATGGACTAAATATAACATAATGAAATTTAATAGAGACAAATGTAAAATCTTAGAGTTAGGTTTAAAATTCAAATTCACACATATAAGATGGAAAAGGTGTGATCAGATAGGATGTAAAAAGATCATGGATTCAAACCGAATATGAGTCAATGATACTGTGTAGCTGTCAAAAAAGATAATCCAATTTGAGATTGCATTATGATGCGTAGTAGCTTCCAGGAGTAAGGAGTTGATGATCTCTCTTTACTCTAACCCTGCTCAGAGAACATCTGAAGTATTGTGTTCAATTCTGGGTACTACACTTTAAGGAGGTCAATGATAATCTGGAAATTATTTAGATGAGTAAGCTAAAAGTCTTTGAGTTCATGTCAGCAAAATATGGTTTTAAAAGAAGTGGACATATGTACCTTGAAGAAGTAAAGACTTGGAATGTTTGCAGTCTTCAAGTATTTGAAAGTTTATCACATGAAAGAGGGATAAGACTAATTTTTCTTGGTATCGGAGAGAAAAATAAAGAGTAATGGATAAATAGCAGAAAGTCAAATCTTAATTTTCCATAAGGAAATAATTTCTAGCAATCAGGGCTACCCAGTGGGGGGTGGGGGGTGGACTGCTTTATATGGTAGTGAGTAGATCATAGTGAGTAGACCCCTGAGAACAGGAACAATATTTTGCCTTTCTTTGTATCCCCAGAACTTAACAAAGTGCCTGGTACTTAGTAGGTTTTCACTGCAGGTTTTCAAATAGAAGCTGATGGTCATTTTATGGCATTGCCATGTTATTATAAGTTGATGTTAGGGATGGATGACTTGTAAAATCCCTTTAAATGTAAGATTTTGCAGGAATGATGAAAGTCAGTTAAGAAACAATTTTAATTATTCAAATTTTGTGGATCATATCCATAGGCAACATGCTTTCATTTTTCTCCTTTTAATATGATTTCCCACATATATACATTTACATATTTAATAACCCAAATCAGTTCTTTGCAACTGATAACCATACTTTTAACTTTTAACCATAACCATGGTCATGAAGCACTTAAAATTTCAATCCATTTAAAAAAATTATGGGTTCAAATTGACAACTTCTTTTTAAAAAGTACTTTTCTTTCTGAAGCATGATTGCTATATAATTCTTGGTAGTTAGGAAAAATACATTTTAAAGCACTTTACTTTTAAAGATTATAATTACATTTGACATTCTAACATTTCATTTTTCTTCTCAAAATCATTAAGAGATTTGGAATCACTCTAAATGCTTTAAAACAAAAAAATCTCATTGTGTTTATCCTTCAGGAAGCATTCTTGTTTGGTCTTTTTTTCATAGATTCTTTTTTAAAATTAATTATATATATTTCAACATTTACTTCAATAAGATTTTGAGTTTCAAATTTTCTTCCTCACCCTTTCTTTCCCCCTCACCAGGACAGCGTGCCATCTGATATAGGCTCTACAAATACATTCTTATTAAACATGTTTTCACATTAGTCATGTTGTACAGAAGAATTAGAGCCAATGGGAGAAACTATGAGAAAAAAGAAACAAAATGACAACAGCAACAGCACAGAGAACAAATAGTATGCTTTGATCTGCATTCAGACTGCATAGTTCTTTCTCTGGATGTGGACAGCATTTTCCATCATGAGTCTTTGGGAGTTGTCTTAAAATCTGACATTGCTGAGAAGAGATAAGTCTATGAAACTCAGTCCTTGCACACTGTGGCTGTTACCGTATACAATGTTCTCCTGGTCCTCCTCACTTCACTCAGCATCAGGTCATATAAACCTTTCCAGGTTTTCCCAAAGTCTGCCTGCTCATCATTTCTTGTAGCACAATAGTATTCCATTACATTCATATACCACAACTTATTCAGCCATTGCCCAATTAATGGACATCCCCTCAATTTCCAATTCTTTGTCACCACAAAAAGAGCTGCCAAAAATATTTTTAAACATGTGTCCTTTTCCCATTTTATGATCTCTTTGGGATACTGACCTATAAGTGGTATTGCTGGATCAAAGGTTGTGCACAGTTTTATAGTTCTTTGGGCATATTTCCAAATTGTTCTTCAGAATGGTTGGATCACTTCACAACTCCATCAATAATGTATTAGTATTCCAATTTTCCCACATCTTCTCCAACATTTATCATTTTCCTGTTTCATCATGTTGACCAATCTGATAGGTATGATATGGTACTTCAGAGTTATTTTGATTCACATTACTTTAATCAGTAGTGATTTAGAGCATTTTTCCCATACAACTCCAGATAGATTAATTTCTTCATCTGAAAACTACCTGTTCATATTCTTTGACTATCAATTGGGGAATGACTTGTATTCTTATAAATTTAACTCAGTTTTCTATATATTTTAGAAATAAGGTCTTTATCAGAGATATTGGCTATAAAGATTGTTTCCCAGCTTTCTACTTCCCTTCTAATTTTGTGCAAAACATTTTCAATTTAATAAAATCAGAATCATTGCATTTCATAATATTCTCTATTTCATTTGGTCACAAATTCTTCAATTTTCCATAAATCTGACAGGTAAACTATTCCTTGCTCTCACAGTTTGCTTACAGTGTCAGCCTTTATATCTAAATCATAAATCCATTTTGGCTTTATCTTGGTATGTGATGTAAGATGTTGGTCTATTCCTAGTTTCTGCCATACAATTTCCCCAGTAGTTTTTGTTAAATAGTGAGTTCTTGTCCCAAGAGCTGGAGTCTTCGGATTTATTAAACAATAGATTACTATAGTCATTGACTATGGTGCCTTGTGTACTGATTCATTGATCCACAACTCTATTTCTTAACCAGTACCAACTAGTTTTGATGATTGCTACTTTATATTACAATTTAAGATCTGGTACAACTAAGCCACTTTCCCTTGTTTTTTTTATTAATTCCCTTGATATTCTAGACCATTTAGTCTTCCAGATGAATTTTATTAGTTTTTCCTACCTTTATAAAATAATTTTTGGTGGTTTGATTGGTATGGCACTGAATAAGCAAATTAATTTAGGTAGAATTGTCATTTTACTATATTGGCTTGGCCTATCCATGAACAATGGAGATTTTCCCAAGTATTTAGATCTGACTATTTGTGTGAAAAGTGTTTTGTAATTGTGTTTATATGGTAGATAGATTCCCAATTATTTTATAATGTCTACGGTAATTTTAAATGAAATTTCTCTATCTCTTGCTGTTGGGCTTTTTTATCAATATATAGAAATGCCAATTATTTATGTGAGTTTATTTTATATTTTGCAACTTTACTATTATTGAAATATTTATTATTCCAAGTAATTTTTTACTTGATTCTCTACATATGCCACCATACCATATCATCTACAAAGAGTGATAGCTCTGCTTCTTCTTTGCCTATTCTAATTCCTTCAATTTCTATTTCTTTTCTTATTGCTAAAGCTAACATTTCTAGTACAATATTGAATAACAGGGGTGATAAGGGATATCCTTGATTCATCCCTGATCTTATTGGAAATGTTTCTAGCTTATCCCCACTTCATATAATGCTTGCTGATGGTTTTAGAGAGATGATAATTATCATTTTAAGGAAGACTCCATTTACTCCTACTCTGTCTAGTGTTTTTAATAGGAATGTGTGTTGTATTTTGTCAAAAGCTTTTTCTGCCTCTACTGAGATAATCATATGATCTCTGTTAGCTTTTTTATTGATATGGTCAATTATGTTGATAGGTTTCCTAATACTCCTGGTATAAATTTTTTTTTGGTTGCTAATTGTTTCTATGATTTGTTGTATGACTTCACCCATTCTTTAGGATTAGATTATTTTCTAATTAGTTTTTAGTCTATCTTTCCATGGCCTTTATTATATGTAATTTTTATTGCATCATGATTTGAAAATGGAGGGATTTAATATTTCTGCCTTTTTTCTTTGGACTGTGAGGTTTTTATGCCTTAGTACATGGTCAATTTCTGTGTAGGTGCCATGTACTAGTGAGAAAAAGCTATTTTCCTTTCTATCCCCATTCTATTTTCTCCAGAGTTCTACCATATTTAACTTTTCTAAAATTCTATTCACCTCTAACTTCTTTCTTGTTTATTTTGTAGTTAGATTTATCTAGTTCAGAGAGGAGGAGATTGAGGTACCCCACTAGTATAGTTTTACTGTGTATTTCTTCCTGTAACTCCCTTAACTCCTCCTCTAAGAATTTGCATGCTACACCACTTGGTACATATATGTTTAGTAATGATATTACTTCATTATCTATGGTACCTTTTAGCAGGATGTAGTTTCCTTCCTTATATCTTTCAATTAAATCTATTTTTACTTTTGCTTTGTCTGAGAGTAGAATTGCTACCAAGGCTTTTTTTTTACTGCAGCTAAAGCATAATATATTCTACTCCAGCCTTGTACCTTTACTTTGTGTGTATCCCTCTGCTTCAAATGTGCTTCTTGTAAACAATGTATTGCATGATTATGGTTAATTAGATATTTTATCATCACATCAAAATCAATTTACACCCATGCCCTTTGTCTATGTATGCCATTTCTAAATTTTGTTAAGAAAGATAAAACTCTCAAGAGCTGCAAGCATCATCTTCCCTTGTATGGGGTGTAAACAGCTTGCCCTTATTGCATCACATGCTGTGGTTGTTTTCTTTGTCTTATTTACCTTTTTATGCCTTTCTTAAGGCTGGTATCTGAAGATCAAATTTTCTGTTGAACTCTGGTCTTTTCATCAGGAAGGTGTGGAAGTCCCCTATTTCATTGAATGTCAATCTTCTTGCCTGAAATATTATGCTCAGTTTACTGGGTAATTGATTCTTGGTTATAGTGCAAGCTCCTTTGCACTATATGCTCCTTTGCCATATGGAATATCATATTCCAATCCCTCTGATCTTTTAATGTAGATACTGCAGATCCTATGTAATACTGACTGTGGTTCCATGACATTTAAATTGTTCCTTTCTCACTGTTTGCAGTATTTTCTCCTTGACCTGATCAGTCTGAAATTCAGTTGCAATATTCTTTGGTGTTTTCAATTGGCAATCTCTTTTAGGAGGTGATATAGATTCTTTCAATGACTATTTTATCTTCTGATTCTAGGACCTCAGGAGAGTTTTTCTTGATGATTTTTTGACAGATGCTGTCCAGGTTCTCTTTTAAGTCATGGCTTTCAAATAGACCAATAATTCTTAGATTATCTCTCCTGCATCTGTTTTCCAGGTCAGTTGTTTTCCAATGAGATATTTTATATTTTCTTCCAGTTTTAAAATTTTTTCATTTTGTTTGATTGATTCTTGATGTCTTATAGAGTCATCAGCTTCTACTTTCCCAGTTCTAATTTTTAACAAATTGTTTTCTTCAATCAACTTTTGTACCTCTTTTTCCATTTGACTCATTTTACTTTTTAAGGGGTTCTCTTTAGTTTTTATGCCTCCTTTTCCATTTGACTAATTCTACCTTTTAAGGAGTTGTTTTCTACAGTAAACTTTTATCCTTCCTTTTCCAATCTATTGAGTCTTTCTTGTATACCTCTCATTTCTTTTCCCATACCTCTCTTTTGTTCGATTTTAAAATATTTTCTTGAGGTCTTCCAAGAAGGTTTTCCTTTTGAGGTTTCACATATGTGGGTATATTGACAATGTTATCCTCTTCTGAATTTGTGTTTATAACTTCTCTGTCCCCATAGTAAGAGTCTATGGTCATTATCCATTTATGATTTTTGCTCATGATTTTTGCCTACTTTCTGGCTTTTAAAGTTGAGTTTTCCTGATGGAGCACAAGGGCCAGTGACCCAAGCTTCTTGTGCTGGGGGCCAGGGACATGGTCACTGATTTGGTGTGCTGGGGCCTCAGATGCTGGTAGTTGGAGTCTGTAGGGGTTTGGCAGCTTACCTGGTTCTAGGCTAGGGTCAGCCACACTGAAGCTCTTGGGGTGAAAGAGGGTCTGGCCCCTAGAGGATGGCTGCTCTGAAGCAACAGGAAGTTTGGCTTCTAGAGATGCCTGCCTACCTGGAGCTGTGCTTTCTGGAGCTGTACTGAAGCACTGGGAGGTTTGGCTGCTGGAGTCTACCAATTTCTTTCCCTGTACCAAGGTACTTGGGGGTCCTGGTGTTGGCATTTACCTGCTCCACCATCCTGGATCTCAGGAACTCCCACTAATCTGCTGAGGTGGGGCTTGCCACTGACTTGCTGGGACACCTCCTATCCTGTACTGCTCTACTTTCACCAGAGCAAGAGCTTCCTTTTCCATTAATCCCCCAAGTGCACTGTTTTAAAAGACTGCTACATTCTATCTTTCACCCTATCTATCATGTCTTCCAGGGTTTTTCCTGGGGCGATATTTTTGGGGTTTTAGAGATCAGCAAGGGAGAGTGAGAGCTACTTACTTCATATTCAGCCATCTTGTCTTAATCATAGATCTTTTATTGCTCACTCTTTCTAGAAACATTCTGGAAAGGTTGAGAAATCAAGTCCTGTTTCATCTCAGAGAAAAATAAAGTCACACACACAAAACTGAAGATTTACTATTTCTAAAGAAGAATAGATGCCAGTTGTAAAATGGTCATTCTCTCCTCACCATCTTAGAATTCTCTTTGTAACTGAGATAACCCAATTCTTTCGGGAAAGTTCTTTAAAACTGTTGAAGGTGAAATAACAAATAAACTTGAGAGTAGGAAGAATGCTCTGCCCATTCTGCTCAGAGAGGAATAAACTTGCCTATAGCAGCACTACTGCCATGTTAGGCTTTCTTTAATTGTTTAATCGACAAAGAGAGTTCCAGACATCTCCTTGAAGCAGAAATAGAAGCCAATAAATGTCTGCCAATAGAGATCCCTGTGTTACATTCAGAGGGACACAGGGGACTATGAGCAGCAGCTTCATGAGGATGATTATTTCCTGGAACTCAGCTTAAGGACATCCTGGTGCAAATGAAACTGAGTACTAAGGACAAAGAGCTTTTGTTTACATCTATGCTAACATAAGGTTTGTGACATTGAGATGACTTTGCATCAGGAGTACTCCAAAGTTTTCTCATGCTCTAATCTGTCATTCTCCATGCACAAAGTATTAAGTCCTTGTTAAAAATACCAAGAATGAAAGGGTTGGTTTAATCTAATGTTAATTAAAATGAAGGTGAAGTGTTTGGATTCACTTTAGTAGTAAATATTTGGTGAGGTTACTCTTAAAAGAAAATCGTAGACTAAGATAAAATTATTCACCAAAAAAAGTGGGAGCAGAGGTGGGGAAGAAAAGGAATAACCATAAAACCTAAACTGTAAAATTCATTTGCATTTTAATGGTGAAAATCAAGACAAAGCTAAGCAAATGAGCTGATAAATGACTACCCTAGCAGCAGTTTATCTTTTTACAATAGAAACATTTGATTTATGCAGAAAGTCTTCTCTTTTAACAGGGTTTGTCATAATATTTCTAATTGAAAGACATTCTGCTAAATGGATAGCACCTTAAGCCTCCAATCTTTTGATCTCCTCTTTGTTTCATTTTCTTCACATTAACTCGGAGAGGAATGTTTGAATTCCCTTCGCTAATCTAAACATCAAAGAGCTTCTTGTAGCACATTACATTAAGAAACAAACAGACACTCTAACTTGATTTTTACCAAACAGCTAAAGGGGATCTCAGTTCAAATTAAAGGAAAGAGCAATAAGTTGCTGATAAGGATGTAGGTTCAGATCCCTACTTTGCTACCCAGTAAACTTTTGGCAATTACCATCATCACCATCACTCTCATCAACATCATACAACAAGTAAAAATGAGGCCAGGCCACTGTTCTAGCCACTGACAATACAGAATAAAAGGGATAACAGTCTCTGCACTGAGAAATTTCTATTCCATCAGGAGATTCAAATGTGTACATTCATAGGTGGTGCTGTAGTGTAGATGCAGACCTTGGAGTCAGGAAGACCTGATTTTAAATTCTCAGACACTTGTTAGCTATATGACCTTGGACAAATCAGTTCATCCTGTTTGCCTCAGTTTCTTCATATGTAAAATGAGCTAGAGAAGGAAATAACAAACCAGTATCTTTGTCAAGAAAACTCTAAATTGGATCATGGAGAGTCAAACATGACTAAAACAATATAATGACATTTCATAGGAATACTCAAAAAATATACATCATAAATAGAATGTAATTTGCCGGAGGGAATATACTAATAGTTGGGAAGATCAAGAAATGTTCCATGTTGATAGTACTTGAGATATCTTGAAGGATACTAGAGATTGTACAAGGCACAGGTGAGGAAACTGTGCATTACAGGCATGGTGGACGGCTAGTAAAAGGCATGGAGGTGAGTGGAGTGCCAGACCATAGGAATTGATTAATATGTAATAAACCTGGAAAGATAAATTGGGGTTAGATTGTGAAGAGCTTTAATTGTTAAACAAGGGAGTCTGTATTTGATCCTAGATGTAATAAGCAACTACTGGAGTTTATTGAGTATGATTAAACCTACACTTTAGGGAAAATGGCAGCTATTTGGAGGATGAATTTGAGTTGGAAGAAACTGGAGTCAGAGATCAATTAGGATGCTATAGCTATAGTCTATGTATCTCTGTACCTCAATTTCCTCAACTGAAAAAATGAGAACATTGGACTCCATGACTTCTAAGGTCCCTTCCATCTCTAAATCTCTTAACCTGTGAAGTCTACAAGTCCCTGATCTCTCCCCTGAGCTCCATTCTTGCATGAAGAATTATCTTTTCAACCTTTGTAAATGGATGACCAAGAGGTTTCTGAAACTGAGCATGTCCAAAACAACACTCATTATCTTTCTTCCAAAACCCACTGTTCTTCTAAACTGGCATTCTTCTGGTTAGATTCACCACCTGAGTGTCATCCTTGACTCCTCAATCTCACTCACCTATATATATGATCAGTTGTTTCTACCTTTCTGATATAACTTTTTGAAAATTAAATATCTTATTTTTTCCAATTACATATAAAACAATTTTAATATTTGGTTTTTTTTTTAATTTTGAGTTTCAAATTCTTTCCTTCCCTCCATCTCTTCCCCTTACCTCCTCTCCCCATTAAGAAGACAGGCAATTTAATATAGGTTATGCGTGTGTAAACATGCAAAACATTTCCATATTAGTCATGTTGTAAAAGAAAATACAAATAAAAGTTTAAAAAAATAGTATGCTTTGATCTACATTCAGACTCCATCAATTCTTTCTCTGAAGGTAGACTATTACTTTTATAGATGCTTTTCTGTTTACTTAGATAGATAGCCAAGCCACTGTCATAGTTTAGACCTTCATCATTTCTCAGCTAGACTATTGCAACATCATTCCAATGGGTTTCTCAGGACCCAGTTTCTCCCATCTCAATTTTTTTTCCCTTTGCACAAGAGTCAAATTTATGTTCCTAAAGTTCAGGTGTGACTATATCACTCCTCTGCTCAAGAAGCTTCATTAGCTCCCCATTTTCTCTAGCATAAAATATAAAATGCTCTGTCATTTAAAGCTCTCCCTCACCCTGGCTCCAGGCTATCTTTCTAGGTTGATTATATGTTTCTTCCCACCACATAAACTCCTAAGAAAAAAATTAACCAACTTCCCATAAATTTATAAAGGCATATATTTAGAGTTGGGTGGGTTCTTAGAGGTAATCTAGTCCAACCCTCTCAATTTTACAGATGACAAAACTGAGGCCCATAGAGATTAAGTGATTTGACCAAAGTAAAAAAGAAGGAAGTAGCATGTCCAGAATTCAAATTCAGATCCTATGATTACAACTTCAGCAATTTTCTACTACATCATATTGCTTCCCAAACAAACTGTTCCTTATTACAGTGCTATATCTCCAGCCTCCATTCCTTTGTACATATTTTGCTCCAAGTCTGAAATGCCTCCTCAGCCCCTTTTCTTGGAACCCCAATATTCTTTAAGAGAGCTTTACTCATTTCCCCAGTTGTTATGTTGTATTTCTGTTTCTGTGAAAATGTTGTAGTTCCATACCAATCATCTACCAGTAAAAAGTAATCTCCTTGAGGGCAAGAATTTGTCTCACTAGTACCCAGCACAGTTTCTAGCATATAGTGGGAGATTTTAAAAATCTGATTGATTGGTGATTGAGGTTGAGGTAATATAGATGTCTGATATTTGAGAGTCCTCTTTTTGAGCCTGAGAGGGAAACTGACAAGAAATATAAATTTGTAAATAATCTGTACAGATATGTCAAGGATAATTACAAAAAATCAGGATTAAGAAAAAAGATAAAGTACTAAAAGTAAAGGGTAGAGAAGCTCCTCTAGGATGGACCAGGGGAAAGAGCGAAAGGAGCAGAAAGGAACTAAGCATTATCAATGGAGAGGATTTTTAGAAAACACCCAAAGATATTCAAAGGGCTAGAAAATAATGTTTCAAGAGATTAAAATAGAGACAATTGTGAACTTATACCCAATGCTTCACTCTTCTTCACATCTCACATCAAATCAGTTGCCAAATATTCAGAATATTATCTCTATGATATCTCTCAAATCTGGTCCTTTCTTTCCACTTATGGATCCAGTCATTGCTTTAACTCAGATCCTCCTCAGCTTTCATCTAGATGATTTCAATAATCTCCTAATCGGTCTCTCCCTTCTTTAATCCATTCTCCATATAGGTGCTAATTGGCTATTCCTAACACAGGTCTGGGTAGCTAAGTGGCTCAGAATGCCTGGTCTGAAATCAGCAACACCTGAGTTCAAATCTGTCCTCAGACACTTACTGGCTCTGTGACCCTGGGAAGTCACTTAACCATGTTTGCCTCAGTTTCCTCATCTATAAAATGTGCTGGAAATGGCAAACCACTCTGGTACCTTTGCCAAGAAAACCCCAAATGGGACAGGTAGATGGTACAGCGAATATAACACCAGCCCTGGAGTCAGAGAACCTGAGTTCAAATCTGACCTCAGACACTTGACACTTACTAACTGTATGATCTTGGGAAAGTCACTTAACCCCAATTGCCTTGCCTTCCTCCTCCAAAAAAGAAGAAGAAAACACAAAATGGGATCTCAAAGAGTCAGACATGATTGAAACAACTGAATAACAACAGCAAAATACACATAGGTCAGATGACATTTTTCCCCTACTCAAAAAGCTCTAATGGCTCCCTCTTCTCTCTAGGACAAAATACCAAGTCCTCTGGTTGACATTTGAGGCTCCTTACAACCGGAACCTATTCTATCTTTGCATAATTAGAGTCTACTTCACAATTAGAGATTATTGTATTTATCAAACATTAACCCTATTAGTATTCTATGATCCAGTTTAAGGGGTCTATTTGCTATTATGTACACATTCTATTCTATCTCCTATCTCCCTGACTTTGTACAGTCTATACTTCCACCCCCTTTATTTCTCCAAAACTCAGTTCAGGTGCCACCTCTTCCATGAAGCCTATCTCAAACCTAGTCCCCCTCTCCTGCCCCTTCTCATTGTTGCTGTGAGAATGAAATGAGATAATATAAGAAAAAAGCATAGCACATTGTCTGGTACACAAGAGGCACTTAATAAATGTTCATTTCCCTCCTTTCCTCCCCTGAAAATTACTCTATATTTAGTTTGTATGCATTTCATATTCATTTTTATCCATACATGTCATATACCTGCAAAAGAGTCTAAACTTCCTGAGATCAAGAACTATATTCTATTTTATATTTGTGTTCCCAGAACCCAGAACAATGCCTGGGACAAGAAATGTTTGCAGGCATGCTTCTAGAAGGGCTGTTCTAGAAGCCCCTACATTTTGGAAAAAGGATCAGGAGTGCAAAACTGGATGTGGAGAGATGGGGTGGGGTGGGGTAATACCAAAACACAAACTCTGCTTACTTAAGTAAGAGGAAGGAATGGTCAAGAAAACCTAAATCCAAAGGTATAGAAATATCTGCGATAATGAATTTTAATTTCTCAGGAGTGAGGCTTACCTCCATTTTGGAAGCCGCTGAATACCTAGAGATCACAGTGCATGACCCCCTCACTTCCAGAAGGGTCTCAAAAGCTGAAACTTTGGGGTGGGCTCCAAAAATACAGATGTTGAAAGGGAAAATAATTAATAGTTCCAGTAGGATATGTGCATAATAAAAACTTATAAATTCACCTTGGTGAACTAGTTGCTGTGTTGATAATGAAGCATCTTCCTACCACTATCACTTTGACAGCCTATCTTTGAAATGCTGGACCCAAATTTCCATTTATTTGGCGGAGGTGAAAGCAAGGCTGAGATTTTCTTGTGAACACCTGCTACGTCCAGGTTCAGAGAAGTTAAGAAGTGATAACAATCCAGATAGAGGAAGTTTGCTTGTTTGATTTTTTTTAACTTAAATAAATGTTTGCATTTTCCCCTTCAGTGATTTAGATATCTGCTTCTTCAAGGAACATGATATTCTTTTAACCAGAAGTGAAGTAAAAAAAATTAAATCTCAAATATTTATGACTGGAAAAGGGCCAGCATTCTGACCAAGCAGCTTCTGCAACTCAGAAAAGTTGGTTGCCCAGGACATGTGTGCCAAGGTTATTTCTAAAAGGGTTGTATAGCCTCTATATTTTGGGGAAAGAATCAGGATTTCAAAATGGATGTGGAGGGATTAGGGCTGTGGTACCAAAATATAAGCATATCCTACTAACAAACATAGATTTAGAGTCAGAGGTGGTAGAGAAAAGGAACCAAGAACAGATTTGAGTGCTTTTTTAGTTAAAATACTATTTTAATACTATTACTATTTAATACTATTAATACTATAATACTATTACTATTTAGTTAAATAGTGTGAATAGACTAATGAATTCTACTTTTTTTCATTTCATTGAAATATGGAAAATTTTTACTGATACGTTTTTGCCTTCCACCTCACAGGGAGTCATTCCTTATAACAGAGTTAGAAAAAGGAAGGAAAGAAGGAAGGGAGGGAGGGAGAAAAAAGAGAGGAAAAAGAGAGACAGAAAGAAAAAGGAAAGAGAGAGAAAGTAAGAGAAAAGAAAGGAAATATATGTGTATATGTATGTATGTATCTAGTGTGTATATATGCATGTATGTTTGTATATGTATGCGAATACACATATCTACATATGTATGTATTAGGTGTATGTGTGTGTTTGTGAGTATGTGTGTGTGTGTGTGGCCAAGAAGGCTACAATTAAGCATATATGTGTGTGTGTGTGTACACATATGTGTTTAATTGTAGCCTTGTTGGGGGAGGGAGGGGAGGAAGGAGGAAGAAAAGGACAAAGTAAAAAATGCACAGCAGAGAACAAAAGAAAACTTACAAGGAAGCAAAGAAAGGATGGACAGTTCTGATCACAATGCAGAGTATTTATTACATAGACTTTCTTAAAATGGAAATGTATATTTTATATATATATATATGTATATATATATATATATATATATATATATATTCTGAATCCTCTCTTACATTCTGCTGTGTACATGGCAATGCTTTTTTTTTTCTTTTCTTATTTTGTATTTAAGGTGGAACATTAGACTGATAGAGAGTAAAAATATTTCTTATGATGACATCTTATGATGACAAGGGAAGCCTCACTCCTTGTGACAAACTTCTATGTCACAAAAGAGAAGCAAACACAGATAATTCTTGAAGAAGAGTCATATCAAATCCAAGACTTTGATGGTGAAATAAAAGGGCCAAACTTTTAAAAACGGGGGGGTGGGGGACAGAGCCAACATAGTGGAGTAGAAGTAGGGACTTCCCTAAACTCTTCCCCAAAGTCCTTGAAATACCTATAAAAATGATTCTAAACAAATTCTAGAGCTACAGAATTCACAAATTGACAAAGTGAAACAAATTCCTAGACCAAGACAACATGGAAAGTCAACAGAAAGGATTTTTCCTACCAGGTAGGGAGCAGAGCACAGACGAGCTTGGGCCACAACAGCACAGATGGGCTGGAGCAGGCCTCAGGGGACTGAATCATTGGCAACTGTGGCAGTTTCCAGACTTCGCAATCCCATAAATTCCAAAACGGTCAGTGAGAAAATTCTGTGGGACCTGGGTAAAAGAGGGACACAGCCTGGCCAGATTGGCCCAAGTCCCAGGGCACTGGGAGTGGTGGTGGCAGGAAGAGTAGCAGCAACAAAAGCAGCAGCAGCAGTGGTAGAGGCTGCTTCTGGAGCTCTGGGTCAACAGATGGTAAAGGATCAAGGGACTGATACAAAATCCCTGAACCCTGGGACAGTATACCCAGCTCCACCCCCACAGGAAGCAAAGTCCCACCTTGAGAAAGAGCTAGAAAGGCAAGTGTTTGGCTGAGAAGATGAGTAAACATCATAAAAGAACTCAGGCTATAGAATCACTCTTTGGTGACAAGGAAGATCAAGGCATACAACCAGAGGAGCACAACTGAGTCAAATCTCCTACACCAAAAGCCTCCAAGAGGAATATGAATTGGTCTCATGCCATGAAGAAGCTCAAAAAAGATTTTCAAAATCAAGTAAGAGAAGTAGAGGAAAAATTGGGAAGGGAAATGAGAGTGATGCAAGAATATCATGAAAATTTAGTCAACACCTTGCTAAAAGAGACTCCAAAAAATGCTGAAGAATGTAACACCTTAAAAATAGACTTACCCAAATGGCAAAAGAAGTCCAAAAAGCCGGGGAGGAGAAGAATGCCTTAAAAAGTAGAACCAGCCAAATGGAAAAGGAGGTCCATAAGCTCATTGAAGAAAGTAATTCCTTAAAGATTAGAATGGAGCAAATGGAAGTAATAATTTTAAGAGAAATCAAGAAATTATAAAACAGAACCAAAAGAATGAAAAGAAATAGAAGACAATGTGAAATATCTCATTGGAAAAACAACTGACCCGGAAAATGGATCCAGGAGAGATAATTTAAAAACTATTGGACCACATAAAAACCATGATCAAAAAAAGAGCCTAGACATCATCTTTCATGAAATTATCAAGGAAAAATGCCCTGATAGTCTAGAACCAGAGAGTAAAATAGAAATGGAATAAATCTACCAATCGCCTCTGTAAAGATATCCTATAAGAAAAACTCTTAGGAAGATTGCAGCCAAATTCCAGAGTTCCCAAGTCAAGGAGAAAATATTGCAGGCAGTGAAAAAAGAACATTTCTAGTATTGTGAAAATGCAATCAGGATAACAAAAGATCTAGAAACTTCCAAATTAGGGAATTGAAGGACTTGAAATACGATATTCTGGAGGTCAGAGGAGCTAGGATTCAAACCAAGAATCACCTACCAAGTAAAACTGAATATAATCCTTCAGGGAAAAATGGAATTTTAGTGAAACAGAAGACTTTCAAACATTCTTGCTGAAAAGACCAGAGCTGAATAGAAAATTTGACTTTCAGATATAAGAATCAAGGGAAACATGAAAAGGTAAACAGGAAAGAGAAAGCATCTCTCCTACTCAACTCCTAAAAATGCCACCAGTTCCTTATTTTTCCTCCCATTCTTTGCTTCAGGCCTTGAAGAAAAGTTAACCTTCCTCTTTACCAAGGTCAACTTTGCTTTTATCCTTCATCCCATCCCCCCTGATGAATTTGGGAGCCAAATTACAATACAGAGTTTATATAAAACAAAGTGGCATTTTCTGGCTTCTCTGACTAAAAATGACATGACTTAGAATTTTGGAAAACAGAAATAGATATTATTTGTCCAATTTCCTGAACACAAAATATTAAGTATGTGCTTTAGCCTATAATCCATGGCCTAAATCCAAAGCTCTGGATTCACATGGGTAGAGTTCAATGCTTGAGGATACGCAACATGACACAGTGGAAAAATCAACTTTATAGTAAGAAGTACTAGGTTCAAACTCTAGCTTTGTCACCAGCTACTTGGGTGATGTTAGGCAACCTTTAGATTCTGTAAAACTCAGTTTTCTTATCGATTAAATGAGGATGATGGACTGAAAAATCTGTAAGATTTTTTTTTCCAGCTTCCAACCTATGATAGGGGCTGCTACCATGTATGTTAGTTACTGGTTGGAGTTCCTTCATTTCAAGAGGACTACAGATCTCCTGTAGGCAGTGCAGTTGCCAGAGTGGCTAAGAGAGGTGAATGCAGTCAGTAGTACTAAAGTTCAAGTACTCTTATTAGCTGCTGTGACCCTAGACAAGTCACTTTACCTTGAGATGTCTGCCTTGGTTTCCTCATCTCTTAAGATGGGCATGGTAACATCAGCACCTACCTTTCAGGGTTATTCTGAGGACAAAACGAGACAAACTTGAAAAGCTGTCTGAAAACTTGAAGTACTATATAAATGCTACTTAATTATATCAATTTACCAGGGAGAGGATTTTAGGGAATTCTTTCAAACCTTAACATTACATAGCAACAGAAAGTAACTCACAAGTACATTTCAAAGGCATCCTTTTGCTACTCTAAATTTCTAGGGCTACGGTACAGGACAAAGTGCACCATATATCTTTGATGTTCACAGTGGTATAATGTTAAATGTACCATCTTCTGCTGTAGAGAATGTCACATCTGATTTCCTTTTTTGTCTTGGATGGCAGACTTAATGCCATCTCTACTGTCTACCCTTTATCTTCAGGCCAACCAAATACCAAAAGACTTAGACTTCCTGTTCTCATGATACTACCTCTACCCACTTCTTTCTTCTTCTTCTTATGATTTTTGTAAACTAGGTGAGAATATGAAATACTCATAAATTCTGGAGTAAAATGTAATAAACCCTAAAATTATCCTTTCTGTTATACTGAGCAGAGCACATCAAGCCAGCACAATGAGAAATCCTGCTCCCATCTGTATTTATATTTAGCTCTCAAGGGTGGACCTTGCATCCTGTTGAGTTGAATGATAAATGGACATCTTGGATGAAAAGCCCACAAACACTCCTGTTTTCATCTCAGCCTGATCTTGTGATGTTGCAGCTGCTACTCTCACTCCCTTGCCCCTTGTGGTTCAATTTCAGCCCTATTATTAGTTTATCCAAATAATCTTCAGCCATTCCCAAATAGTAGGCCTCCAGATTCTAAATGCCATACTATTCACTTATCTTTAATCTGCACTGCATTATCTTGCCAAATGGGTCCCCAAAGCCTTCTCAGGCATCTCTGACATATTGATGCTAAAGGATAGAGGTAGAAATAAGGAAAATAGGGAGATGTCACGAAGAGCCTGGTGGATTTGTTCAGCCAGCAGCATGCCAGATAAAAACTCATATATCTTCCTCTAGTAGTAGAAGGGAGAGAAGTGAATAGTGTTTATATAGCGATGTGCCAGGCACTGTGCTAAATACTTTTACAAATGTTTTATTTGATACTCACAATAACTCTGTAAGGTAAGTGCTGTTACTATCCTTGTTTTTACATTTAAGGAAACTGAGGCAGAGATTTGCCTAGGATCACACAGCTAGAAGGTTCCTGAGGCTGGATGTCTACAATGCATATACAGTGATTTCAAGAGGAAGACAGTGATAGCTATGGATATCAGAAAAGACTTTATATGGAAGATAGCATCAAAGAGGTGGGCTTTGAAGGAAGTTAGGAATTTTGTGAGGTACATGAGAAAAGGGAGCCCATTTCTGATGTGAGGTAGACAATACTTCTGATATTTAAATTGAAA
The DNA here is from genome assembly GCA_023548195.1 of Bettongia penicillata ogilbyi. Lineage (NCBI taxonomy): Eukaryota > Metazoa > Chordata > Mammalia > Diprotodontia > Potoroidae > Bettongia > Bettongia penicillata. Next base: position 352,695 of record JAJHZJ010000577.1, on the reverse strand, counting down.
TACACTTGAGGATTTAATGATTATGGAAAAAGTATTTGGAAGATTGGGATTTTTCCAACAAGCAGAAGATGTTGGACAACAGAGAAGAATTGCCGTAGCTGAGATCCCCTAGAGCACACCATTCATTGAGAGCTCTGAAATTATGTTGGCTGTAGCCAAGAAGACTTCACTAATTGCATTAATTCTCACCCCAAAAAGATGTGGACCTGATTTAACAAAAATCTAAATTAAAAAACTACCACTTTTATTTTGCTGTGTTCCAACTTATTTAATACTTAGCAAATGTTCTGAACATTCCAAGCATAGTCCCTATCACTACTCTACTCAAGATCCATACCACAGAACTTAAATTACACTAACCTGGAAAATCATATGGACAACTCTGCCCAGTATTAACATCTCCAGGCAGATCCAAGGTCAAGGAGGATGAGTAAACAGGCTACTAGACAACGTAGAAGGTGCTATTTTTTAGATCCATCCAAAATTTGGATCTTGATGCTGTTGTGGAGCTTGTCATCAACACACTAATCCTAGGATTTACTCATTATTGTCTAACATATCTTACTACCACTATCCACCCTTACTAACTAGATATACATAAATGCAGTTTGTATATAGAGGAAACTGGATTTAAACACCTAGCTTGATCAATGCAATCAAGAGCACAAAAATCAAGGGAAACTGTAGTTGAAAGTTAAAGCAAAGCTTTCACATGGTGGAAAGGGATTGATGGGGAAAGGCGACAGAAAGACTGAGGGGTGAATGAGATAGCATGTAGAGAATTGTTGGCAGGCAGGTAGCCCCAGTCCTAACATTAAAGCCATGATGGAAATAGAAGGAACACAGAAGGTAGTTGGCATACAAGTGCCCCAGGATATCTGAATCCCAGCTGGAAACACCACAACCTTTGAGCTCCCTGCTCTCCTAAATCACAGCATAGCTTTGGCTCCCTAGTCTCTACTGCAAAGAGCACAAATTTCCAAAATGTTGGCCCAGCCAGTTGGAGAGCCATCACATGACCCTAGGTATTATGGGATGAACCATTCTGAAGGTGACAATCAGGTACACATCCCATCTTCACCAAGAAAGCCAGTTGTAGAGCTTGTCTCCAACACAGAAACCCTACCTTTTCCCCAGTGTTCAACCTTGCTCACTGCCCGTCCCTATCCTTACTGATGTGCAAACTACCGCCACTCCCTTTCTGTTCTGGGCATTAGGTGTTTAAGTCAGTTTTTTTTAAATTAATAAGCATTTCTTTTCTTTTTTGTCACCTTAATATTATTAAAAAGAAAAGAAAAGAAAGGAATGGAAAACAAAACTCATATAACAAATATTCTAGGGAAAAAAATACCTTCATTAGCCATGTCTGTTTTAGTATGTTGAGTTCTTTGTCTTTATCATCCTTTCTGTCAAGGTAATATTCTTCATTATCATGATTAGTCATTAAAGCAATGAGAGTTTTCAAATCTTCCAAATTTGTTTGCTTTTGCAGCGTTGCCCTTGTAGTATAAATTATCCGCCTATTTCGGCTCACTTCATTTTGTATCAGTTTGGTTAAAACTTAATTGTAACCTGAGTGATCACTGCAGAAGTTATTTAGCTACCAATGAGAAAATTCCATACTTTCATCCCACTTCCCTCAATACAGGTCCCTTGTCTCCCTGCACCAACACTAGTTCTTCAACTCTATTCAGCTGTTGCATCCAAATGACCTGCATTCCTATATATCTTCCAAATATCTGACAAAGCAATTTTCCTAAAATGCAAATCTGACCCTCTCACCTCACCTCTCCAAAAAAACTTAAATAAACTTGAGTTATTCTCTATTGATTCTAGGATAAAATAAAAACAAACAAAAATAATGAAAATAACAAAACATGAATAATAAATTAAGGTAAAATATCATCCCCTGAGTAGAACCTCACAAAGAGAAATGGATTTATATTGAAATATTTCTCCTGAGTTGAAATCAGAAACAATCTCTTTTGTTTATTATCTCTATACTTCATGTTTTGAATATCTATGCACAAGATAAAATTATTCCTGCTGAAAAGTATGATAGTCACTGAAGGTTATGAATATTTTTATTATAGTATTATATCTTCAGAGGATGATAGATTTAAAGTTTCTAGGAACCTCAAAAGCTCACTAATCTTACTTTACATATGGGGAAACTGAAACCCACAGAGGTTAAGTGACTTCACCAATATCACAAAGTAGTAAGCATTTGAGATGGGAATTCAACCTAGGTCCTCTGAATCCATAGCCACTGTATTTTCCCCAGCTCATACTGTCTTTTTGCCTCATTCAACTAAGAAAATCATCTATGGGAAATATATTCCTAACCAAATAAGAGATAGACACAATTGCAAAAGACAGAACTTTCATTACATGAAACTGAAAGGTTTCTGCACAGATAAAAAAAATGCAACTAGAAAGAATGGAAACTATTGAATGAGGGGAAAAAAAATCTTTGTATCAGATTTCCCTAATAAGGGTTTGAAATCCAGGATACTTTTGCCATTTCCTTTTCCAGCTCATTTTACAGATGAGGAACTGAGGCAAATAGGGTTAAGTGACGTGCCCAAGGTCACGGCTAGCAATGAGTCCAGATTGAATTTAGGAAGATGACTTCAGGCCTGTCTCTATCAACTGTGCCCTCCACAGATATTATGTACTGATACATATTTGTATGCATGTATTTATGTGTGACTAATAATTATTTCTCCAATAGACAAGTAATCAGAGGACATGAGTAAGCATGAGAACAAATAGTTCTCAAAAGAAGACTTAAAAAGTATCCACCACAACATGAAAAATGTTCTGAATTAATAATAAGTGAAATGCAAATTAAAGCAACCCTGAGATTGGATTTTACATCCTGAAAATTGGCAAAGATGACAAAAATGACAATATTTAATATTCGAGGGTTTGTGGAATGATAAGCATTGAGGCTGTTGTTGGAGCTGTAAAGTGGTACGGTATAGTATATTGCAAAGTATAGCAGCCAGCACCCTGACACATCCAGGATGACCTGCTGGCACAGTTCTTAGATCTGCTTTTCTGAAAAAAGCAACTTAGAAGGAAGTCAACAATCTACTTTAATTACACTCACCAACACCATGCCTGTGGTCAGGAAGATGAGTTCAAATCTCACTTCAAATACGTATTAACTATGTGACCCTGAGCAAGTCATTTGTTTCGTTTGTCTCAGTTCACTCATCTGTAAAATGAGCTGGAGAAGGAAATGGCAAACCACTCCAGCATTTTGGGAAAGAGTTGGGCACAACTGAAACAACTCAGCAATAGCAACAATATATGTACATAATTCATCAATAAACATGTATATATTTGGGGTTGACTTTTTTAGGCATGTAACATATGCTATAATATATAGAACACTGGACCTAGAATCAGGAAGACCTCAGTTCAATCCAGTTTCTGACACTTAGTAGTCGCATGATCCTGGGAAAGTCACCTAACATCTCCATCTGCCTCAGTTTCCTCCAATATATGATGGGGATAATAACAGCACCAGCCTCCAAGAGGGTGAAATTAAATCTTCACAATAAAAGAACTTAGAACAGTGTCTGAACATATCAGGCACTTAATAATTGTTTCTTCCCTTCCTTTTATTGACAAAGTGACTGATCTGAAAAATGTCCCCTAAAATATGGCATCTGGGATAATTGCCCCAATTTTCCATAATGCAGAGACAGCATGACTCAACACCATCAGAGGCACCCAGGGTTAAGTTGTATCTCCTCAACATATTTAAAGTGCCATAATGAAACACCTCTTGCAACTGTTTCTCCCACAGTCCTTATCCTAGCAATGTCACATGGGTGGTTAGGCAGCTAAGCACATCATGATTTCTATCCCTTGAATGGCTGTATTATAGACTCTTTCCTTTAGGTGACCTCGTGGGTGTCCAGGACAACATAGTAGTTCCAACTCGATACTCACAAAGACCTAACAGGCTATCCATTGTTCAAAGGACCAATGGCCTGGTTCTACAGATGCCCGCAGGTCAGCTGCTCTCTTTGCAACATAATCTTGGCTGAGCCCTTTCCTCCACTCTAACTCCCCCCATACCCTCATTCTCTATCTAGACCTCTTTCTTCATCTGAAAAAAGAAAAAGTACTTCTCTGTTTAAAGCCTGCTCTGAAGTTCAACGGCGTATTGCACAAAAGGTACTTTGAATTCCTTGAAGAAAAACCAACACTGACTGAGAGGTATAATTATCTTAATCTTTTTCTAGATAAAAGAGATTCCAGTTTCCCAAACTCTGATCATGATGGAGTCTCCACTAAAAAAAAAAATGGAAATTTTCATTTATCTAGAACCCATAAAAGATCAAAGTATTAGATTTTTCTGTGCTAATTAGTGCAATGATAATTGATGTTCATCACGATAATTCTAGGGCCCGGGAAAATAGATTCAATTTCACTGTGTAGTGTTTTGACATCAGTTGCATTCTTTTTGCTGTTGTAATTCATTCATTTCAGTCACGTCCCACTTTTCATGACTCTATTTGGGACTTTCTTGGCAAAAATGCTGGAATGGTCTCCATTTCCTTCTGCAGCTCTTTTTACAATTGAGGAAACTAAGGCAAATGGAGTTAAAAGACTTGTCCAGAATCACATAACTAGTAAGTATCTGAGGCTGGATTTGAACTCAAAGAAGGTAAATCTTCCCAACTCCAGGTCTATCACTCTGTCCTTTGTACCACCTAGCTGCCTAGGTGCATTCTAAAATAGGGAAAATTGGTAACCTGTGTATGTTGTTTTGAGAACTTTCAGTTAGCCAGAATACTAAATGAACTAAACGCCCTATTCTCAAATATTCTGGATAAAAATAGTTTTCTGTAATTGCTTTTATATTTACCCGCTGGGAGAGGATATTATTTGGAGTAATACGAGGTTACTTTATGAAGTATTTTTGAGAGTGCTTTAAATATGAAAAGGGATTTACAATAATCTCATTCTCTTCCGCTCTTGCTCAAAGGCAATGTGATTATTGATCTCTGCTGTATTTGACAGCCACTGAATCACTTCCTTGAGATAAAAAAAACTTCAAGACAATCACCCACTCTCAAAAGAAAAATTATTCAGGTATCTTTGAAATGAGAAGGGATGGAAAGGAAGACTAAAGTTTCTGGAGAAATAACATTCCAAATCCTAACTCAGGCAGGATTTTCATTGTTTCCTTTAGGCAGGCAAAATTAGAGAATAGTCAAATTTAAAGAATGGTAGAGTCTGGCACTCAATAATTAGCCATCATCTATTCATCTTGGACCAGTGGCAAGAAAATGAAGGTACTGTAGAGTTAATCATTATTATAAATGGGAAAACTCCCAAGATAATGGACCATGGGAGACAGGACTAAGTATTTAGTATGGTGATTTTAATGATTCAAATGATAGAGAATGACATTTCTAAAAGAAAATGATATTCTCCAATCTCAGCCCTTGAGATTCATTTTCCTTTTAAACAGTCATGCAAGTGTTTACCATTTCAAGAAAATTAATTAAAATAAAACTGTAACAGTCCAACTCTTCCACTAACATATAAACTTTTATTTCAGTGGACCAAATCTGCTGATATATATTCTGATATAGACTCCTAGGCTGGCCATCTCAGGCTCATATGTTTTAAAAACCAACCTGAGCAAACTGACTATTTGAGGTAGGAACAGGAAACACTTTATGATGCCTTATTCAAAATCTACCTCCCAGGCATTCTCAAAGATTAAAAGCTTGAGACTGAGGAGCAGTAAAAGAATAATATGCAAAGATCTAGGATTTCAGAGGCCTTTATATAGTCATCAATACACTTTATAAAGTGAAATAGAATGCCTTTTTAACTTTAGCAGTTTAAAACTATTTTACCAGGCAACAAAGGTGATTAATTGGTTATATTTATAAAATGTTGTGCATTTCTTTTTCCCATCTAAGGAGTTGAGAGTACTTTACTCCACCATTATCTAATTAATTCTTGCCATAATCCTGCTATGTACCTGAGGGTCAAGCATCATTATTCTCTATTTATAACATGAGGGCAGCTAGATGGCTCAGTGGTAGAGAACCAGATCTGAAATCTAGAAGACCAGCCTCAGACACCTACTATGTGTCTCTGGGCAAGGAATTTTACTCCGTCTGCCCACTTTCTCATCTATAAAATGAACTGGAGAAGGAAATGGCAAAAACACTTCATCTTTGCCAAGAAAATCCCAAATGAAGTCACAAAGAATCAGACACTATGGAAACAACTACAATTTAATGTATGAATATAATGAGAGAGATAATAAGGTTGAGGTGGGGGCAATTGACAAAGCTTTGCTACAATATACAAGTCCCCCTGATTCATGCCAGATGTTGCTGTTGGGTTCATCCTTCACTGCTGAAGAAGACCATGTCATCAGAGAAATGATGACATGACTTGCACTTGACTTTGCTTTGAGTGAAGGAGGGCTGTGCAGGTCACCATCTTCACTTCTCCTCCAGAGCCGTCTGAATCCAGTGACCTGATATTCTTCAAGATGACTGGAGATGACCCAGGATGCAATGGGAGACCTTGGTCCTTTTAGGCCAAGGTCTATGCAGGTACTAACTTAGGGTGAGGCACCGCCCATTTATTGAATGGGCCCCTCTAAGAAGTAACCAGGGGATGGCCCCTTTACTGAGACATAGAAAAAGGAGAAGGAAAGGGAAGGGAAGGCAAGGGAAAGCAAGAGAAGGAGGGCTGTGCAGGTCACCATCCTCACTTCTCCTCCAGAGAGTAGAAGAGAGAACAAGCCTGGAACATCTTAAATAAGAAAATGATTTAGCAAAATACTGCAATGCAAAGTAGGGAATAGGCTGGGACATTATTTTCCCCCTCCAGTGTAGAATAAGTATTTGGGTGATAACAAAGAGGAATTTACACTGGTCCTGGGGAATCAGAACAACAGAGGGGGAATTTTCAAATTTTATTCTCAGTATCTAACTCAGTGCTTTGCACATAATAGGTGCTAAATCTCTGAAATGGAAATTTGACTGTTAGAGTTCTGATAGAATTATGATCTCATAGAATTTTAAGAGTTAGGAGAAACTTCAACATCCATGCAGTCTAATCCATATCCAAACAAGATTCCTTTCTACAACTTCCCTTTGTTAATTATTTTCTGTTTATCTTGTACATAGCTTGCTTTGCATATATTTGCATACTGTCTCCCCCTTTAGTCTGTTAAGCTCCTTGAGGGCAGCTGCTGTCTCTTCCCTCTCTTTGTATTCCCAACATGCTTGTCACAGGGCCTGGCAAATAATATGCAGCTAATAAATATCAATTGATTGATAATAGACAAGTGAAAATCTCCCATAATGTAAACCTAATACCTCTATACAGAGCCCAACTATAGTTATTTGGGATGACTATAACATTTAGGAAGTTTATTCTCATCTCAAGTCTAAATTTTTCTCTTTGTACCTTCCAGCTTTCCCTCCTAATTGCACCCTCTGGGTCCTTATGACCCAGTACACAGCCAGGTTCAGCCAGTACACAGCTGGTTCAAACTAATAAATTCTACGGGTGCAACTGGCTATTGTACCAGTAAGAGTTCTAGGGCCGGTTGTCCTTGGGTTAGGGAGAAACTGCCAGGGATAGTGTTTTGAGGCTAGGGAGAAATGTGAATTTTTAGAAAGAAATGTGATTTTAGAATTGGGGTCCAAGCAGAATAAGTCCAATCCTTCTTCCATGTAAGTCCCTCAAGCACTTGAAGAGAGCTAAAATATTGTCATCTTTTCCAAGCTAAATAGCCCCAGTTTCTCTAAGACATCCTCATGTGGCATTAACTCAAGGCTCTTCGCTCTTCATCCTGATTGTTCTCCATTGGATAGTCTAGCTTATCAATAATCCTTCCTAAAATGCAACACCTAGAACTAAACAGATGCATTCTGGTCAGAGAAGAATACAGCAGTATATGATCTTTATTGTCTTATTTGCTTTGTATTTTGTTGCAACTTGAGATTGAATTAACTTCCTTGATTACTTTAGGTAGGATGTTGCTAATGCAAAGTGTGCCTGCAATTCCACTGAGATTCCTGGATCTTTTTCAGCTGACCTAAATGCAACCATAATATACTGGGAATTATTCTATCATTTAGTTAATATATTTTGAAGGTATCTGTTTCTTTTTATGTAACTTATGTGGTCTGTCTTTCAGTGACTTGAGATCTGAGTCAACAAGTGGTCATACATGTAGTTACTAAGTAGGATACTCCTTCTGGAGTAGGGGTTCTTAGTCTATGGAGTTTTCTATTTCTAAACTTATTTTTTCTTTCTTATGAAACTTTTTCTTTTCTTTTCTTTTTTACATATTTTGAAAATTATATTCCATTATAACTGATTTTCCTCATAATTCTATGTATTTTTTCCTATTCATTTGAAAATGTTCTTCTGAAAAGGGACTTCCCAGACTGACAAAAAGGTCCATAAATCAAGAAAGTTAAGAACCCTGGCTAAGGGTTTTTTTCCCCCTTCTTACTGATAGTGTTATGAAATATGAGGATTGAAAAGGTACAGGAATCCCAAGACTGGAGTTCCCTCAGTGGGCCATCCTAAAAGAATTTGTGGACTTAAGCATTTTTGAAGTCAAGGTGGTAAAGATGTATCATGTTTTTCAGTGGGCAAGAGTTCTTAGGGAACCTGCAACCTTAGGTAAAGTTTGTGTGTGATATTATATAGGAAATATGTGCCAAAAATACTATCTAGGTGATTCAAGGTGGGATTATGGAATGGTTCATTCTTAAAGAAACATGCATTCTTAATATCTACTGCACAAGTATTTTACCCAGAGTTCACTGGGAAATAGCCCAAGGGGTGTGGGGCTACAAGGAGGTGTGGTTTTAGACCTGAAATGCCACTAAGTCAACTAATGGTCAGGGCTGACTGAGAAATACCCAGGCTACTCCCATCAATGTCTTGTTAGACAAAATAAACCTAAGGGAGTATACATATATCTAAGTCAAGGATACATACAATTGGTCAGTGAGTAGTAAATATCCTTATGACCCAGTACACAGCCAGTTCAGCCAGTACACAGCAGGTTCAAACTAATAAATTCTACGGGTACAACTGGCTATTGTACCAGAAAGAGTTCTAGGGCCGGTTGTCCTTGGGCTAGGGAGAAACTCCAGGGATAGTTTTGAGGCTAGGGAGAAATGTGAATTTTTAGAAAGAAATGTGATTTTAGAATTGGGGTCCAAGCATAGGCATCCAAGCACCCCCATCAGTAATAGGATGTGTCACAAATTACACATCCTTGCTAGAGGTAGAATGTAGTAAAGAAATCCTGACAAATCTGCTCCCAAGTCCAGACTTAAATGGGGACTCAAATTAGCTCCTTGTCACCATTTCTGTCTTTACTTACCCTCTCATTCTCATAGTTGTTTCAGAGAGCAATAGTAGCTAATATTTATATAGCACTTAGTGGGGGAGGTTACCTAGGTGGTACAGTGGATAGAGTGCCAGGCCTGAAGTCAGAAAGACTCATGCCCCTGAGTTCAAACCTGGCCTCCAACGTTTACTAGCTGTATGACCCCAAGCAAGTCACTTAATTCTGTTTGCCTGAGTTCCTCATCTTTAAAATGGGCTCCAGAAGGAAATAGCACACCACTCCAATATCTTTGCCAAGGAAACCCCAAATGGGGGCATGGAGAGTTGGAAACCATTGAAACAATTGAACAGTAACAAAATGTAGCACTTTAAGGTTTACAAAATCTTCATAGATATTATCTCATTTGATACAACCACACTGTGAAGTAAATTCTATAATTAATCTTATTTTATATATGAGAAAACTGACTCAGGAAGAAGTTAAATGACTTTCACAGATTTACATAGATAATTACCATTTGAGAAAGTATTTAAAATTAAGTCTTCTCTACTACAACTCCAACACTATCTAAGGCATTACCCCCATGCTCTACTTATTTTTGAAATTTTTCAGTTATTTTAATCTGTCCCTTCCACTACTTCTAACATTAAGCAAATTTAAAAACAAAAATAAACCCTTCAATGAAAATCTAATACTCCAGTGAAACATAGTGAGACAACATATTAAAACTTATGAGATGCAGCTAAAGCAGATCTAGGATGTGTGTGTGGGGGAAATATAGGATGAAATACTTTCATCAATAACTGCTTTGAAATTATTTTAAGGACCCTTCATTGAATATAATTCTTAGCATTATAATTAGTAAATAACATGTTCAGCATTTCTGCTAGTCTGCCTTTTTAATGAGGCCATTGTGGTCTGTTACATGGTCAATTTTTGTAAATGTAAATGTATAGTTGAGAAGTATATAAATTCCTTGTCTCATCTCTTGGCTAAGGTGCTCTTAATCCTATCCCCTCATGCACCAATTATTCCCACCCTCACTGTCTCTCAGATCTTTAATCTCTCCATCTCTACTAATTCTTTTCAAACTTCCAAGAAATATGTTCATCTTCCCTATCCTAAGATTGCAATGTCTCAACCCTGATACCCACTGAAACTTTAATCTCTCTCACTTTATTACCAAACTTTTAAAAAAAGAGCATTCTAATTTCACTCACTGATTCCTCTATTCCAGAGGTTTTTAACCTCTTTCATATCATGGACCACACTGGTAGTCCAGACTTCTCAAAATGATGTTTGTAGATGCATAAAATAAAATATATTAATGATAGAGGAGACCATATTGAAATATAGTTATCAAAAAAATTTATAGCAAGTTCATAGACTCCCTGAAATTTCATCATAGATATCCATGGACTGCAAGTCAGAAACCTGAGCTCTTGCCCATAGAATCTAGCTTTCACAAAGTACTCTCTTAAAGTCAGTTTGCTAATTCCCCAGTCAAACTCCTTCCCTCTCTCTTTTTCTTGAACTCACCACCTTGTTGCCTTTTATGATGTTGGTTGGACCAAATTCAATTCAACAAGCAATTATCAAATGTCTCATGTGCAAGAGTCAGTCAATGCACATTTATTACGCACCTACTATGTGCCAAGCACTGTCCTAAGAAATGAGGGGGCAAAAATAAGGAGGAAACAGGTTTGCCTCAAAGGGGATCTAATAACTGAAAGGAAAAGGGAAATTGAGATAGTCGCAAAGGAGAGATCTCATTACTACAAAAAATTAGAGGAGAGAGATATCACTTTTAGCCTATGAAGGTGGGAATCAGAGAAAGTTTCATGAAGTAGATAAGATTTCAGTTAGCTCTTGAGGGAAGGGACTTTGGCAGATAGAGACGAGGAGGAGGGCCCCTTCAAAATATAGAGGATAGCCTGAGGAAAAGTATTACCCCTGGAAAAAACAATACCTATTGAGAATAATAGTGGAACCTTTAGAAACAGTGTTATGTCAGAAAAGGACCCAAAAGGAGACTGTTCCTTGGAACAAATTTATAGAGAATATGGTAATGCTCCTCAGACAGTCAAACTGAAAGGATGAATAGGAATCCATGTTATGTCCTTTTGATTTTAGGTATTTAGTGTCTCTTCTTTTGTTTTTTTTTTCCTTTATTCTTGTTGTATGTCCTTCATGCTTGAAGAAAACCAAAATGGCATCACAATGCTGGGGTCAATGTTCAGGGTTTCCTTCTGTGGCTGATCGTACCAATACAAACTCAGAAGGCTCTACCACACTTTGGGCACAAGTAGTCCTTAGTCCCTCTTCCAGTTTTTATCATAATCAATCATTGGCTACTCTGCCTTTTCTAGTTTCTGTAAGCTTCAGTCATTTTGTGACTCTAGAAACTATTATCTGTCTCTTTAGAATATAACATTCCTCTCTTTCACTTTGTAAATGTCAGCTTCCCATGTACTAAATGTATTAATGCTTTTGGATTTTCAAATGGTCTGAGTTACTACTAAAGTAATTACATCACAGGCAGTGAGTCCAAGGTGATAATATGTGTAGTGGGAAGAATATCAAGGGATTAAGAAAAAGGACAGATCCATAGAGTAGTATGAATAAAGGTAAGAGACTAGGGTGTCGGGAGTCTATCTTTTTAGCCATTCTTGTAAATCCTTATTAACTTACACCTTTTCAATTGTCCTAGCTTTTTTAAACTTGGAGGATTGGTGAATATAATGACTCACTCCACCTCTACTAAGCTTTCAGGACTAGGCAACAGAAAGTCATTTCTATTACAAATTTATCCTGTTCATGGAAATGATTGTGTGGCTAGATTGAAATGTCAACTTTCTGTTGAAAACTTTTCTGGTGTGATCTTGATTCAAACTTTTTTTTTTTAAATAATAGCAAAGGGGAAGGAGAGAAAATAAATGATTATCAATTGGGAAAAAAGCATAAGAAATAAAGGAAGAGGATCAGTGTGGTTCCATGTGGAAAGGTTTAATTGTTATATAATTATTGTGCCTTAATTTAGTCATATTTAATGTACTCAAGGCTCAGTGTTGAGGAAGTCCATGTTGCACTGAAACAGGAGAAGAGAAAAAAAGGCCAAGATCCACAGCTGAGCCTCCCATCCGACCCAGAAGTTGAAAACTAGAAAGGATAGTATTTCTTCCAGATAATAGGAAGCACTCAAAAGAAGTGTATAGAAACTCAAGCTGGAAGAAATGCATTTATATTTGACTTGACCAGAGAGGAAGCAGTGGACATGGCCTAGACACACAGAACTTCTCAGAGTACTCTCTCATCCTGATCACTAAGACGGCAAGGAAAAGAAGCATTAATCCTCAGTTTTTCTGTGAGATTTTTTGTTAGAAAGGAGAGAAAATGACAGTATTCCCCTCACCTCTCACTGCTCCCACCTCAAAGTTATGAGACCCTCCTCCTCTCCCTCCTGCTCCATCACCCCTTCTCCCTTTTCTTTCCCTTTATGGTCGTTTCTCCCTCCCTCTCATCTCCCTATTTGGAGTTAGGAGGCCTAGGTGGCCTCATGTCAAGGAGAAACATTCTAATTCTATTCTCTTTTATGAGAATATGTGCCTTATTATGTGCCTTATTTATTACCTTTTCAGATTCCAGAGGATTTTTAGTGGATTTGTATGTTTATCCTGAGCTAGACATTTTGTTTGAAGTCTAGGTACTTACTTATCCTTAATAAATATTTTTTCCCTCTCTCTAGAGTAAAACCATCTTTTTATTTAGTGAGTTTCAACCATTCAAGCATTCTATTGTCTATTACCTAAAATAGTTCTGAGTTACTGACTGGGAAAAATAGAGGTCATTTTACCTCAAAATACCTTTGCAGGCAGTTTTGCTTTAGCTTGGTTAGAGGAGATGGGTATAGTTGTAAACTTAGCAGATGTCTTTACAAATAATACAAATTGAACAGAGGAAAGAAACCTATCCAAAAAAAAAGATAGACAAGGAACCAGATATCCATCTTCTAACAACCAGGAAGCCGTAGAGTAAACATTCTATCCCTAGGCATACAGGAAGCCAGAGAGTAGATAGAACTTCAGACATATCTCCATAAGAGGCAGGAATATAAAAGATCTGTCCACAGGGAATAAAGATGACAGATTGGGGGAAGTCACCCAGTTGAACTCTTCCAACATTCCCCTCCAAATAACTTTAAAATAATTCCTCCAATTAAATTTTGGAGTGGGATAGCCAACAAAAGATTCGATTGAGACATTTTTCCTGCTTGAATAAACTTAAGAGGTTGGCAAAGGAAGTCTGTGACATTGGGATGGAAAAAATGTCCCAGAACACACACATATATGTTCTTGGCAACAGTGGCTGCAGCAGCATCTTTGGGCACTCTCAGACCAGATACAATAAGGGGTTTGGACAACTGGTCAGAAAGAGATTATAGGGCATTCTTTGCCAGCACTGGATAGATCTGGTGTTAACTGGCAACTCTATTACTCACATTCAGCAGTTCCAGGGCATAGAGGAGTGCTGGTGGCTGGTGACAAGGGAGCAGGAGCTGCCAGGGACCAGGGGGTTAACTGCAAAGAGCAGACCAAAGAACAGTGACTACACCTTTTCCAGGATCACATCACCTTTGAAACTCTAAAACTTTGCAGACCTCAGAATTAGTTCTGAAAACAGCAGCGTAAAAAACCATGGGATAGTGCTTCCTCATCCCCAGGTGAACAGAGTTCAATGTTAGTATGAAGTTCAAAGTCAAGAATAAGCAGGAAAAAAAATAAGCTAATAAAAAATAATATGACCACAAAAAGCTATTATGGTGGTAAGGAAGTCAAAGACATAAACTCAGAGGACAACAATAATGTGAAAATAGCTATCCAAAAAAGTCTCTAAAAATATGCTAATTGGACCCAAACCCAAAAGAAATTCCTGGAAAAGTTAAAGAAAGACATAAAAGTAGCAGAAAAATTAGAAAAAGAAAAGAGAGTGATGCAAGAAAAATATGAAAAGGCAATTAACAGCTTGATAAAAAGAGGCACAAACATTGCTGAAAATAACTCCTTAAAAAACAAAATTGACGAAATGGTAAAAGAGGCACACAAATCCACTAATGAGAAGAACTCCTTAAAAAACAGAATTGGTCAAATGGAAAAAGAGATACAAAAGCTCACTGAAATATATAATTTCTTTAAAAATAGAATTGGACCACAAAAACTAATAACTGCAAAGGACATCAAGAAACAATAAAACTAAATCAAAAGAATGAAAAAATAAAAGAAAATGTGAACTATCTCATTGGAAAAACAAATGACCTGGAAAAAATAGAGGTGAGATAATTTAGGAATTATTGAACTACCGTCTAAGCCATGATCAAAGAAAGAGCCTAAACATGATATTTCTTTTTTTTCCCTTTTTAACATTTTTTTTAATTTATGGGATAAAACAAGAATTTTCATAACATAATATAATTTTTAAATGATTGCACATTTAACTGAAAATCTTCTATGTACAACTTGCCATTCCACTGACATATGTATATATATATAACAAATTTCATTTTTCTCCTTTTTTTCTTCCCTCTCCATTCTACCCTTGAGATGGCTATCATTACATACATATGTGTATGTGTATATATAATGTGTATATATATATATATGTATATATGTGTATGTATGTGTGTACGTATTTAAAATTATTCTATATATATATTTCTATTTATCAATTCTCTCCCTGGAAGCAGATATCTTTTTTCATATGTCCTTTGAGGTTAATTTGGATTTTTTGTTATAGTGAAAATGACTTATTAGTTCAAAGTGACTCTTAAAGCAATATTGCTATTATTGTATACAGTGTTCTCTTGGTTATGCTCATTTTTCCCTTCATCAAACATCATATTTCAAGAAATTATCAAGAAAAACTGCCTTGATATCTTAGACCCAGACAGCAAATAGAAATTGAAAGAATCCATTGATCACTTCCTGAAAGAGATCCCCAAATGAAAATTCCGAATATTATAGCTGAATTCCAGAGCTCCCAGGTCAAAGAGAAAATACTTCAAGTGGTCAGAAAGAAACAATTCAAATATTTGGAACCACAGCCAGAATCACACAAGATTTCATGACTTCCTTCCATGTTAATGGAGAGCTAAAAATATAATATTCTGTAAGGCAATGGAGTTATGATCACAACCAAGAATAACCTACTCAGAAAAACTGAGCATGATGCTTCAGGGGAAAAAAATGATATTTAATGAAACTTTCAAGCATTTCTGATGAAAAGACCAGAGTTGAATAAAAAATTTGACATTCAAACACAGGAGAACTATACAAAGGTAAACGTGAAAAAGTAACCATAAGAGGCTCAATAAAGTTAAACCATTTACATCCCTATATAGAAAGATGATACACACAATTCCTAAGAACTTTATCATTAGGGCAATTAAAAGTTTACATAGTCAGAGGGCATGTGTATGAATCTATCATGTTGGAATAATCTTCAAAAGAATAGAAGAAAAGAAAGATGTGCTGGGACAGGGGGGAAGGGAATGGTGTGCAAAAGATGTTTTACAGTGGAGGGGGAAATGGGAGGTAAGGTGGGGGTGGGCAATTCCTGATCTCACTCTGATTGGAATTGGTTCAAAGAGGAAACACACACATATACATATATATGTATATACATGTATATAGACACACATGCATGCACACACACTCAATTGTGTATAGAAATGTGACTTACCCTGTAGAGAAATAGGAGGAAAAGGGGAACAGAGAAAGGAGATTGGGATTAAAATAGACAGTGCTAGAAGCAACACTGACTTTTGAGGAAGGATAAGATAAGATGAGAGAGAGGAAGAAAGAAAAGAAAATGGGATGGAGTGAAATATATAGTAACTATAACTGAACGTGAATGGAATGAGCTCATCTGTAAAATGGACGCAAATAGCAGAATGGATTAGGAATCAGAATCCAGATTTATGTATATATATATATATATATATATATATATATATATATATATATATACTATATGATGTATGTGTGTAAATATGTATATGCATATATACACACATACATAAAGACATATTTCGAGTTAAAATAAAAGGCTGGAGCAGAATCTAATATGTTTCAACTGAAGTAAATAGATAAAGGTAATAGCAATTATGATCTCAGACAAAGCAAAAGAAAAGTAAACCAAATTCAAAGAGATAATTAGGGAAACTGCACCATGCTAAAAGGTACCATGGACAATGAAGCAATATCAAACACTTTTACAGCATTTTTCTGATAAAAGTCTCATTTCTCAAATATATATTTGATTATACAACCACCTTACCTCCCATTTTCCTCTCCACTGTAAAAGGTCTTCTTTTGCATGCCACTCCCTTCCCCCTTGTCCCAGCACATCTTTCTTTTCCTTTATTCTTTGAAGATCATTCCAACATGATAGACTCATATCCATGCCCTCTGGCTATGTAAACTTTTAATTACCCTAACAATGATAAAATTCTTAGTTGATTGATTATAGAATTATAAAACAAATTGATAAAAATAAGTCATTTCCCAATTGATAAATGGTCAAAGGATATAAGTTTTCAGAAGCTTTCTGAAGAATAAATCAAAGTTATCTTTAGTCATATGAAGAATGCACCAAATCACTATTGATTAGAAAAAGGCAAATTAAAATAAAGCTGAGGTACCACCTCACATCCATCGGAAATGATGAGTGCTGGAGGGAATAAGGGAAAAATAGGTATACTAATGAACTACTGGTGGAGTGGTGAATTGGTCCAACCATACTGGAGAACAATTTTGGAAGTAGGCACAAAGGACATACCGTTTGATCCAGCAATACTACAACTAGGTCTACATTTCAAGGATATCAAAGAAAAATGAAAAGGATCTATTTGTACAAAAAGATTTACAGCAGCTGTTTTTCTGGTTGAATTGGAAATTGAAGTGATGCTCATCAATTGGGGAATGGCAGAATAAATTGTGACATATCATTGTGATGGAATACTACTGTGCTGTGGGTAATGACAAGGGGGATGGGGATAGTTTCAGGAAAAAAAACATGGTGAAACCTATATGAACTGATGGAAAAGTGAAGTGAGAACTGGGAGATTTTTGTGTACAATAACAATGTTGCAGTGATGATCGATTGTGAAAGACATAACTACTCTGACCAATACAATAATCCAAGACAATTCCAAAGGACCTCATGACAAAAGAAAAATGTTATCCACCCCCCAGAGAGATTACTGATGAACTGTGAGTGCAAACTGAACTATAATTTTCTCATTTTCTTTATTTTTCTTGCTTTTTTTAAAAAATATGGTTACTATGGAAATGTGTTTCGCATGTTTTCACGTGTGATTGATATTTTGCTTACCTTCTCAGTGGGTATGGGAAAAGGTATGAGGGAGGAAGATAATTTGGAACCCAAAACTGTAAAGAAAAGAATGTTAAAAGTAAATAATAACTTAAAATGTAAAAAACAAAAGATAAAAGAAATCTCTCCACTGAGTTGACAATCAGCAGAAGATTTATCTGTGAGGTTATTTTGTCTTCTGAGTATGTCTCTAACATAATTGTAAAGGTATTTTACTGGTACTGCAGGTAATTGTCTTTATTGAGGTACCTGCTCCTTACATGGATGCTGGCTTAAGAAAGAGGTGGGTGAGAATTATCACCTATGTACTTCTCAAGGGTGGGGTTTGGAATAGCTAATTGAGAAATCTCTGTGTAGTAGATTCACTATCTTTGGAATATCTGTCTCTGTCTCTGTCTCTCTGTCTCTCTCTGTCCTCTCTCTCTCTGTCTCTCTGCCTCTCTCTCTCTCTCTCTCTGTGTCTCTCTCTGTGTGTGTCTCTCTCTCTCTGTGAGTCTCTGTCTCTCTGTGTCTCTGTGTCTCTCTGTCCTCTGTCTCTGTCTCTGTCTCTCTCTCTCTCTGTCTCTCTCTGTCTCTCTGTTTCTCTCTCTCTCTCTCTCTCTCTCTCTCTCTCTCTCTCTCTCTCTCTCTCTCTCTCTCTCTCTCTCTCTCTCTCTCTCTCTCTCTCTCTCCCCCCGGCATGCATGTATTAGGCTGCCTGTCCTAAGGTGGTCTACTTCTACTTCTTTGGTTTTATATTCCTCACTCACCAAGACAATTGAAGACTTTCTGGCCATTCCTTTCAGAATAATGTAAGGCAATTCATTCCTTATCCCTTACATTTCCTTTCCTTTTCTGCTGCTTTAAAGTTCCAAGAATTTACAAGGAAGTACAACTTAGCTTCCAACTTTAGTTGGAAACCCAGCTGTTTTAAACAGAAACTTTATAGGAATCGGGGGAGATTCAGAAAATCCTTGGTTACCTCAAAGCAATGCTTGGTATTACTCAATCCATCAGTAAATAAAGTGCCTGCTGTTGTTCCAGGCACTGTGCTAAGCACAGGGATAAAAAAAGAGTCAGAAAATCTCTCTCTAATGTGGGAGAGAGCATGTAAATAAATATGTATAAATCAACTAAATACAGGATATGTAGAAAATAACAGAGGGAAGGCCTAGAATTAAGAGGAATTTGGGAAAGCCTTCCTCTGAAAGATGAGATTTTAGTTGAAACTTAAAGGAAGCCAATGGGCAGAGCTAAGGAGGCAAAGCATTCCAATGAGTGTGAATGGCCAAAGAAGAAGTCCCAAGCCAGAAGATGGAGTATCTTGTGTATGAAATAGCAAGGAGGCTACAGTCACTAGACTGAAGAGTAGTGAGTGAGTGAGTGAGGTAGAAGAAGGATGGAAAGGTAGAAATTGGCCAAGTTATAAAAGGTTTTGAATGTCAAACAGAAAATTTTTTATATTTAGTTCTGGGGGTGATGGGGAACATTTGAAGTTTACTTAGTAGGGGGTAAAATATTTGGACCTGTGTTTAGGAAAATCACTTTAGTGGATGAATGAAGAACGGATTAGAGGGAAGAGAGATTTGAGGCAGACAAATCCACCAGCAGACTATTGTTACAATCCACGTGTGAGGTAAGGAAGGCCTGCCCTAGAATGATGGCAGTGTCATAGAGAAAGATTTTGCAAATGTGACATCAACAGACTTTAATAACATACTGGATAGGGTGGCAGAGGGGATGCAGGTATAATGAGGAGTTGAGGATGCATCTAGCTTGTAAGCCTGAGGGACTAGAAGGATGATGTTGCCCTTCACATTAATAAGGAAGGTAAGAGGTGGGGAGAGTTTAAGAGGAAATTAAATAAATTTTGTTTTGGACATTTGGAATTTAAGATGTCCATTGGACATCCAGTTTAAGATGTCTGAACAGACTGGGGCAGGATAGGTACATTTAAGAATCATAAGCATGAAAATGATTGCTTAATCCATGGGAGTTGATGAGATCGAGTGAAACAGCATACCAGTAAGCACTTAAGAAATGCCTTTTGAATGACTAAATGACCATTCCCAGTAGAGTCGTATCTAGTACATTTTTCATCACCACCTCTTCCAAGATAATTGATTATTCTGTCTCATCCACATGGTTTTCACTTTATCTATAGAGAAATCCAAATCTCATCATCCTCTGCAAACAGGCATATACACAAAACAAGATGCCTGAAGATGCCAGGCAGAGATCACAGAACAACACAAAAAGAGAAAAAAAGGGAAGATAAATTCAGACTGCTGAAGATAAAAGGCATCCCTTGGAGTTGGGGCGTTAAATCACTCCGTGGTCCAGCAAACTCACAGCTGACAGGCTGCCAGTTAACCCTCTAGCAAAGCAGTAGGAATAACCTGCCTAATCACCAAGGATCCCAGGTCCCAAATCTCTATTAAACTGGTCTTTTTATGACAGCTGATAATTGGCATCCCACGTTGACACCCCAGGAAAAATGCTTACAGTTGTGCTGAGGCAGAACACTGAGCCTGTAGGTGTCTCTAAGCATCATTGTTCTCTCCACCCTGGGTATTTGTAGCTAGATCTATGACCTTCCTCATTTATCCTTCTACTATTAAACTAATTCAGAAAAAAATGGTGCCAGCCTAAGGGTTTCCCCTGAGCAATGCTAAAGGCAAAGCTTTTCCTTAGTCAGGACTCCAAATAGTCCAAATTTTTGACAGAGTTGGAAAATTTGAATTAAATAC